>CM033470.1:331963125-332001134 GCA_019447015.1 Hymenochirus boettgeri
AATGAGAACCATCACAGATATACCATGACCTGGATGAATGAGAACCTACACAGATATACCATGACCTGGATGAAGGAATATTACAGATATACCATGACCTGGATGAATGAGAACCTTCACAGATATACTATGATCTGGGTGAATGAGAACCATCACAGATATACCATGACCTGGATGAATGAGAACCTTCACAGATATACCATGACCTGGATCAATGAGAACCTCCAAAGATATACTATGATCTGGGTGAATGAGAACCATCACAGATATACCATGACCTGGATGAATGAGAACCTCCACAGATATACTATTATCTGGGTGAATAAGAACCTTCACAGATATACCATGAATTGGATGAATGAGAACCTCCACAGATATACTATGATCTGGGTGAATGAGAACCTTCACAGATATACCATGACCTGGATGAATGAGAACCTCCACAGATATACCATGACCTGGATGAATGAGAACCTTTACAGATATACTATGATCTGGGTGAATGAGAACCTTCACAGATGTACCATGACCTGGATGAATGACAACCTCCACAGATATACCATGACCTGTATGAATGAGAACCTTCACAGATATACCATGACCTGGATGAATGAGAACCATCACAGATATACCATGACCTGGATGAATGAGAACCTTCACAGATATACTAGATCTTGGGTGAATAAAACCTTCAAACCATCCCACAGCATATACTATGATCTGGGTGACTGAAGACCCTTCACAATATACCGATTCCTGGATGAATGAGAACCATCACATAATACCATGACCTGGTATAATGAGAACCTTCACAGTATACCATACCTGGTGAATGAGAACCGTCACAATATACTATGGCCTATGAATGAGAACCTTCACAGATTATACCAATGACCTGGGATAATGAGAACCTACACATATACAAGGATCTGGGTGAATGAGAACCATCACAGATATACCATGACCTGGATGAATGAGAACCATCCACAGATATACCATGACCTGGATAATGAGAACCTTCACAATTACTACCTGTAATGAGAGACCTTCACAGATATACCATGACCTGGATGAATGAGAACCATCACAGATATACCATGACCTGGATGAAGAGAACCTACACAGATATACCATGAACTGGATGAATGAGAACCTCCACAGATATCATTACGCGTAATAAGACCTTCACAATATACCATGAATTGGATGAATGGAACCTCCACAGATATACTATGATCTGGGTGAAATGATGAACCTTCACATAGACTCCATGACCTGGATGAATGAGACCTCCCAGATTACCATTACCCTGGATCAATGAGAACCTCCAAAGATATACTATGATCTGGGTGAATGGAACATCACAGATATACCATACTGGATGCATGAGACCTCCACAGATATACTATTATCTGGGTGAATAAAAACCTCACAGTCACCTGATTGGAGAATGAGAACCTCCACAGTATACATGATCTGGTGAATGAGAACCTTTCACAGATATACCATGCTGGATGAATGAGAACCTTCCGATATACTATGATCTGGGTGAATGAGAACTTCACAGATATACCATGACCTGGAGAATGAGAACCTTCACAGATGTACCACATGACCTGGAGAATGAGAACCATCACAAGATATACCATGACCTGGATGAATGAAACCTCAGATTATCCCATGGACCTGGATGAATGAGAACCTCACAGATATACTACCTGGATGAAGAAACTTACAATTACCATGACCTGGATGAAGAGAACCTTAAATATACTAGATCTTGGTGAATGAGAAACCTTTCACGATATACCTGACTGGATGAATGAAAACCTCCACAGATATACTATGATCTGGGTAATGAGACCCCTCACAATATACCATGACCTGGTGAATGAGAACCTTCACAGATATACCATGACCTGGATAATGAGAACCTCACAATATACCATGCCTGATGATGAAACCATACAGATTACCATGACCTGGATGAATGAGAACCTACAAGATCTACCATGACCTGGAGGAATGAAGAATTCACGATCTACCATGACCTGGATATGAGAACCTCATCAGATATACATGATCTGGGTGAATGAGAACCATCACAGATATACATGACCTGATGAATGAGAACCTCACAGCTATACTATGATCTGGGTGAAATGAGAACCTTCACAAACATTTTAATATACACAGTATATAGCTAAGGTTATCTGGGTGAATCGACTCACAGATATACCACATACCTGGATGATAGAACCTACAACAGATATACCTGACTGGATGAAGGAATATATAGATATACCATGACCTGGATGAATGAGAACCTTCACACATAGACTAAGTGTGGTGAATGAGAACCATCACAGACTATACCATGACCTGGATGAATGAGAACCTTCACAGATATACCATGACCTGGATGAATGAGAACCTCACAATATACTAATGATCCTGGGTGAATAAGAACCTTCGACAGATATACTATGATCTGGGTGAATGAGACACCTTCACAAGATTACATGACCTGGATGAGAACATACATTACCATGACTGGATGAATGAGAACCTCCACAGAATATACTATGATCTGGGTGAATGAGAACCTTCTTACAGATATCCCATGACCTGGATGAATGAGAACCTCCACAGATATAACTATGATCTGGGTGAATGAGAACCATCACAGATTACACCATGACCTGGATTGAATGAAACCTTCACAGATATACCATGACCTGGATGAATGAGAAACCATCACAGATATCCCAGACCTGGATGAATGAGAACCATCACAGATATACATGACCTGGATAATGAGAACCTACATAGATATACCATGACCTGGATGAAGGAATATACAGATATACCATGACCTGGATGAATGAGAACCTTCATAGATATACTATGATCTGGTGGAATGAAGACCATCACAGATATACCATGACCTGGATGAATGAGAACCTTCACAGATATACTATGATCTGTGAATGAGCACCTTCACAAACATTTTTAGAATAAATCAGTTATATACTAGTGATTGGATCGGGTGAATGAGAACCATCACAGATATACCATGACCTGGATGAATGAGAACCTTCACAGATATACCATGACCTGGATGAATGAGAAACCTCACAGATATACCATGACTGGAGGAATGAACCTACAAATACCATGACCTGGATGAAGGAAATTACAGTATACCATGACCTGGTGAATGGAACCTTCACAGATATAACTATGATGTGGGTGAATGAGAACCATTCACAATATATTACCATGACCTGGATGAATGAGAACCATTCACAGATATACCATGACCTGATGAATGAGAACCTTCACAGATTACATATGATCTGGGTGAATAGAACCTTCACAGATATACATGCCTGGATGAATGAGAACCTTCACAGATATACCATGACCTGATGAATGAGAACCTCACAGATATACCATGACCTGGATAATGGAAAAACCTTCACAGATATACCATGAACCTGGATGAATGAGAACCTTCACAGATATACCATGGCTGATGAATGAGAACCTTACAGATATACCTGACCTGGATTAATGCAGAACCTCACAAGATATACAATGACTGGGTGAATGAGAACCATCCACAGATATACCCTGAACCCTGGATGAATGGGGAAGAACCATCACAGATATAACCATGAACCTGGATGAATGAGAACCTCACAGATATAGCCATGACCTGGATGAATGAGAACCTCCACAGATATACCATGACCTGGATGAATGAGAACCTCAACAGATATACCATGACCTGGATGAATGAGAACCTTTACAGATATACCATGACCTGGATGAATGAGAACCTTTACAGATATACCATGACCTGGATGAATGATAACCTTCACAGATATACCATGACCTGGATGAATGAGAACATTCACAGATATACCATGACCTGGATGAATAAGAACCTTTGCAGATATACCATGACCTGGATGAATGAGAACCTTTACAGATATACCATGATCTGGATGAATGAGAACCTCCACAGATATACCATGACCTGGATGAATGGGAACCTCCACAGATATACCATGACCTGGATGAATGAGAACCTTCACAGATACACCATGACCTGGATGAATGAGAACCTTCACAGATGTACCATGACCTGGATGAATAAGAACCTTCACAGATATACCAGGACCTGGATGAATAAGAACCTTTATAGATATACCATGACCTGGATTAATGAAAACCTTTACAGATATACCATGACCTGGATGAATGAGAACCTCCACAGATATACCATGACCTGGATGAATGAGAACCTCTAGAGACAAATATTGACCAGGTTAGAGAGGACAACCCCCACCACTTTGGACCCACAGCTTAGAGAGACAAAATCATTGACCAGTTTAGACGATTGACAAAACATTGACCAGTTAGAGAGACAAACATTGACAGTTGGAAAGACAAACACTGGACCAGATTACGCTTATTTCACTCAGCTCTGTTTTGTCTTATTGCTATTCTATGACCACTTCTCTGATTCCAACAGCTGTTTTCTTGACCATTTTTATGGAAGGAGTTTTATCAGGACCTTTTTTAATTTCAAACATTCAGTGAACCTGAATGCACAACAAATTTCTTTTTTTTTCCCCCCGTAAGAAACGGTTTGTCAATTCTTGAAACAAAGACGCGTCTTTAGCTTCGCTTAAGAATTTAATTGGACTCTCGTTTGCCTCGTGCGGCTGGACACCCTTGGTTAATCCGTAGAGGATTGGCAATATACGCCAGCACCTGCTGGAGTTAAAAGGGGAGCCAGCGTTGTGGCAGGAAGCATTTAAATGCCTTGCTTGCGACTGATCGAGTGGATATTGGAGGCTTTGCTGATCCTGAGGGTTTACCTGCCAACCCTTAATTGTTATTTTCGGGCATGTTACAAAGACCTACTGTAATCCATCAAGCCTCTTTACTAAACTGTTTTCCCGCCCAGTCTTTACAAATGAAAAGAGATTTGGCAGGTGAACAGAAATCAGGGCACAATAAGAAGAATGTGCAAATTTAACTTAGTGAGTGATAAAGAAACTTTTCTGTTGACATTTCCAATTCTATAGAACGTGGCAGAGATTAGCCTATATGGTATAGTTCAAGCATGTAATTGCTCCCAACCCTGTCAATTGTTGAAGGGACAAAGACCATAATTAGCTCTTACATTCTAAAGAAAAAAAGACAAAAATAAATCCAACTTATAATTGGGATAAATCTTAATTTCCTGTTAAATCCTTTACAGCATGGAGCTTGCAGGATTCAGTCCTCGTGGTCCACAAAGCCTACTGCCAAGTGCCCTACTGCAGACTTAAACAAAATGGGTTGGATGATGTAGTTGTAAAAGAGTTGCCCCAAGGAATTATACTCACTTTACCACCCCCCTTTCCTATTAAAAAAAAAGAGAGAGCCTCCCGCACCTCCATAAAAATAAAAGTATGGGCAACTACTACGTCACAGTCCCAGTGACAGGTTACAAATATTTTGAAGAGCCAGTTTTACCGACACCAGTATTTATGAACAAACATAAACCGTGTTTATTCACCATCAAGTGAACGTTCGGTGTCAAATGACAGCTTCATCAGACTCACTAAAGACCAGTGTGCGCTAATGCTTCTTCAAAATACCCATTTCTATTAACAGTACCAGATAACTTAGCTTGAAGCCTTATTAGTCCCGTAGCATTTATACAAAGAGATGAGTACTGTAGGAAAGGTGTTACTTCTTATTATGGACTAAACAGTTCATTTTACGGACAAGCTTTTGAGAGCTATACACTTCCTCTTCCTCTTCAATCATTACTAAGAACACAGGATTACATCACATCTTTTAAAGTCGATAGAGTACAAACTTTTTTTTGAAATCCTATAATGTTAGGAATGTAAAACAAGATTAGCATAATGGTGAAACATAAGCAGTAAAAGCAATAAAAACAAACAACAAACACTAGGGAACGTTAAATAGACGTAATTACGTGGACAGTGATTCGTGGGATACAGACAAGGACAAGCAGAAGGGGGGTGGGGAAGTGGCAATGGATCAAAACAGATTCATGATAGTGGGCTGAGGAATACAATGTCCCTATTTAAACCAGGTTGTTTGTAGTTAAATAACGAGGGATAATGTCAGAGTTCAAAGGTTTTCCTTTCCTGGGTGTTTTTTTAAATTTCCTTAAGTAGCAATATGTTTGGTCCAGTCCGAATGATTAGGAAGTGTGGAAATGAGGTCGGATGGTGTGCCCAGTTGGGTGGTTCATCCTGGGAAATTGGGTTTATTTTCATGAAATGTAGAGTGTGTCTTGCTGTGTATTAATTCTCTGGCGTAATTCGTGTCCGTGTCCCCAATATAACGTGCAGGGGGACACGTGCTACATTGGATCATTAAACCCCCTACATTAATGGATGAGCAGCAGTAGGATCTTAATGGGAAGGTGCCTTATCATGTGATATGTTGCGTGATCCATTGATATGATGACATTGTTACAACTTTTATTGCATGGTGGTCCCTACAGTGAGGACCATTAAGATCCAAAGGCACTTTGGTTTAGCAGTTCTGTCTGAGGTTGGAGGGTTGGCGGAATGCTAAGATGGAGGGTCGTGTTTAAGGGCGTCATCTCCGAGTAATTGGTGCATATTTTTGTGTATTCCCTCTAGATGTAGGGTTGTATGTATGTGCTGAGATTTAGTGATTATGCATGTGTTTTTGTGTTGTGGTTGTCCTTTGTATTGATTAGGTTTTCTCTGGTGTTTTCAGCCCTTATTGATTGTTTTGTGGAATGTGTTAGGCTTATAACGTTCTGTGTTAGTGACAGTGCCAGCTTATCAAGTTTGTTCCGATCCTCTGCGGTCTGAGAGCTATTGCTGCTAACGGATGGCCTGGCGTTTTGGCCTTTTTTTTGCTGTTGTACAGGGATGGAACTGGAGAATGGAGGTAGCTGACCTGTCACTAGGTTTTCTATAGAGGAGTTGTGCAGTTTACCACTTTAATGCGATTGTAGCTGTCCAGACATGAATGGAATATGCTGAGTCGTCCATTTTTAGTGCGGGGGGGAAAGGATGGATGGAAGTTTTGTAAATGAGCTGGTGAAATTTAGTGGATTACTAATTACTTTCTACAATTGACGTCATTTACAGTTCCCCCTAATGTTTACTTTGTGTGGTTTTATTGCTTTACTGATAATAGTTCACCCCTATATGCTAATCCATTGTTTTACATTCTAACTTATAGGGATTTCCAAAAAATTAAAAGGTTTCGGCTTGTTTAACTCTATCAACTTTAATGATGGGAGGAAGAAAGCAAGCTTGTCTGTGAATGAATGAACTGTTTAGTCCATAAAAGAAGGTATCACCTTATTCCTACAGTACTCAGTATCTGTAGGATCTGTAGTTGTGACCAACTTTCCCCCCTACTTAGCCGACAGTTTCGTCCCAGCTAAAGGGCACTATAGTGGGAAACTGAAACCCTTGTTTTTTCTTTCTTTTACATGGGTCCTATAACTTCCCACAACCCCCAAGATTTTTCAGATTTTCCTCTCTGTCCTGAGATACACCAGTTAGAAAAGAATAGGAAGAAAGGTAGGGTAGCGTGATGGTAGAGATAAGGCCATTGAACTTGAACCCCCCGTCAATAGTTTGCACTGATTGATTGATATGGGTCACAAAGTGAGAGAATTTTCCGCTAAAACTGTACTATTCTCCTCTTCCGTGTCTCCAGGAAAGCTTGACTTTCTATTGGCCACTGTGCGTGCGGTGTCCCTGTTTAACTCCTACTGCACATGATAAGCTGTCGGTTAGCCGGAGTGAGACATGGAGGAGGTAACAGAGGGGGAGGGGAAGGGGGGAGTGCAGAACCGGAGGGGGTGTAGGAATATCATTTCCTTTAGAATCAGGAATTCTTATGCAGAATTATTCAGTGTCAAGTCGCATAGAGTTACTGCCCACTGTCAGCAATCACCATCAATAACAACGGCCTTTCGGCAGTTATTACAGCCAGGCAGCTGTCAGGGAGTGTTTGATCGATGATAGGTCTCTCTAAAACCTGGCAGTTGTTGTAATTAGCCCATTTGTTTCATCATTTCTATGAATTTCTTATATAATATGATTGTTGGTTGGCACTGCATTCAAGTCTCATTCCTGCACTCCGCCCCCCCCTATACCATTACTTGTATTCTGGATGGGTTACTCCAACTAACTAATTGCTAAGCTCTACAGGGCAGGGACCCTCATACCTCTGTGGCCCACAAAGCTCTAGCAACTTCTATTTATATAGAGTTTTGATTATATTTATGTATGAAATATCATGTATTATCCCCTTGTATGACTTATGTATTTGAATTACTGTACAGCGTGCGTCCCAAGTGGCGCTATATAAATAAACTATACCACTAAATTCCTATAACTGCATGATAATCATGGCAAAGGCTATTAGGGTAGAGTGTTTTTTAGACTGCATGGTAGCCATATTGTCATGTGGATATTGGGAAACCGATGAACAAGAACTTTTCAAGTGATAGGTCAAAGTTGTGAGCAATGAGAAATCAGAGCTGATTAGGAATGTGACACAACTAAATGTAATAAGGGAAACAGAGGTGATTAGGAAGTGTGACACAACTGAATGACTAATTCAATTGAAATCAGAGCCGATTAGAATGTGCACACTGAATGTAATGAAGGGAAACTAGCGGGATTAGGAATGTGCCACACACTGAATGTAATCAATTGAAATCAGAGCTGATAGGAATATGACACAACTAAAATGAATGAAGGGAAATTCAGAGTGACTAGGAACAGTGACACAGCTGAATTAATCAAGAGAAATTAGAGGGATTACGCAGCGAGACAGCTGAATGTACATCAAGAGATAATCAGAGCTGATTAAGACAGTTGACACGATGAATATAATCAAGAGAAATAGAGCTGATTAAGACAGTGAAACAGCTGAATGTAATCAAGAGAACATAGCGCTGATTCCCAAGACAGTGATCACAACTGAATGTAATCAGAGAAAAATCAGACGCTGATTAAGACAGTGACACGCTGAATATAATCAAGGAGAAATCAGAAGCTTGATTAAACAGCGAAACAGCTGAATGTAATCAACAAGAGAATCGGAACGCTGATTAAAAGTTTCATACACACCTGGCGAGGTTGCACCCAAGTGTACCCCGACCCCCGACCAACACCGAGCATGAAGTTTTACCACCCAGTTCGGCCGTTCGTTTTCTGTGGGTGTACGGCGGGCTAGGGGGTCAGTTGGCGCATCTTTGGGTGTCAACCCATGGCAGGTGTGTACGCCGCTTAGACAGTAAGACAGCCAAATGTAATCAAGAGAACTCCACAAAGCCTGATTTAAGACAGTGACAGCTGAATGTAATCAAGATAAACATCACTAATGAGGTTAGGTGACACAGCTAAATGAAATCATGAAAAAAGTAATCGGATCCCCAGATTAGGATAGTCGACAGTGGAGTAAATGAGAGTAATCAAGAGCTGATTAGGACTGAATTATGAATGTATTCCAGAGAAATCCCGAGCTGATTAGGACTGAAACATCTGAATGTAATCAAGAGAAATTCCGAGCTGATTAGGAATGTACAACAACTGGAATGTAAGGAAGGTGAAACTAGACCGGTGATTAGAGAATGTGACAAACTGAAAGGTAATCAAGTGCAACAGAGTGATTAGGAAGTGCCACAAACTGAATCGTATTTTATGTAACGGGAAACTTTTAGCGGTGTTTAGGAATGTGCCACACCTGAAATGTAATCAAGTGAAATCAGAGCTGATTAGAAGTGACCAAACTTGAATTGTAAATCAATTTATGAAATCAGTAGCTGATTTAGGAATCGTGACACAACTCAATGTAATGAACGGGAAACCTAGAGGTGATTTAGGAAGTGACACAACTGAATGTATAATTCCAATTGAATCAGAGGCTGATTAGGAATGTGACACAACTGACTGTAATCAATTGAAATCAGAGCTGATTAGGAATGGTGACCAAATGAATGTAATAAATTGAAATCAGAGCTGATTAGGAATGTGACACAAACTGAACCGCTAATGCAAGGGAACACTAGAGGTGATTTCGGAATGTGACCACAACTGAATGTAATCATTGAATCAGAGCTGGATTAGGAAGTGACACACTAAAGTAATCAAGGGAAATCAGAGCTGACTTAGAACGTGACCACAGCTTGAACAGAATCAAGAGAAATCACAGTGATTAAGAACAGCGAAACAGCTGAAATGTAATCAAGAGAAATCAGAGCTGATTAAGACCAGTCGAGACCAGCTGAAAATAATCAACGAGAAAATCAGAGCTGATTACAAGGACAGTGACACAGATGAATATAATAAGAGAAAATCAGAGCTGATTAATTAACGACAGCGAAAACAGCTGATGTACCATCAAGAGAAATCAGAGCTGATTTAGACAGTGTTGACACAGATGAATATAATCAAGAGAAACAGAGCTGATTTAAGACAAGCGAAACAGCTGAATGTAATCAAGAATAATCGGAGCTGATTAAAAGGTCATACAACACCTGGCGTAGCCCTGGTGCCAAAAGTGCCGGACCCCCGACCACCCCGAGCCTGAAGTACACCCGTTTCGGAAGTTCGTTTGTGGGTGTACGTCTGGGCTAGGGGGTCAGTGGCGCTTGGGGAACATGGCAGGTGTGGTAAGGAGCCTTAAGACAGTAGACAGCTTAAATGTAATCAGAGAAATCAACCAGGCTCGATTAAGACAGGACAGCTGAATGTCATCAAGGATAAATCACACTATGAGGAATGTGACACAGCTAAATAAGAGTAATCAGAGCTGATGTCAGGACTGACCATCTTGTCCGTGTCCTCAACGAAAAATCGCGCTGATTAGGACTTATTAGGACTGCCACAAGTCTGAATGTAATTCCCCGCGCCACCCACTCCCGCGTGCTTAGGCTGACACCGTGACCTGTCCTCCCGCGCCCTCCCCCCCCGCGCTGCTTCGGTCCTGCCCCTCTGCATGAATCCCGCGCCCTCCGCGCTGATCGGCCTGACCCTCAAGCTGACGGTGCATTTCAAGAGTACCTCCGCGCTGATGAGGACTGACCCCTCTGAATGCAAGTCAAGCGCACATCCGCGTTGTATGGCGGACACAGCTGAATGTAATCAATTGAAATCAGAGCTGCCATTAGGAAATGTGACCCACCTGAATGTACTGACAAGGCAACTAGAGGTGCTTGATGGATGTGTGACACCACTGACTGTAATCAATTGAATCAGGGCTGCTTAGGGCCTGTGACACCCCTTGAATTGTTAATGAAGCGGGGCCCCTAGCAGGTGTTCGGACTGTGACACCCTGAATGTAATCAATTTTGCACTCAGAGCTGATAGGAATGTGCCCACGAATGTCCTGACGGGACACTCGAGGGCTAGGAAGGGTGACCCACTGAATGTAACTCATTGAAACTCAGAGCTGCTTCGGCCTGTGTCACACCTGAATGTAAAACTTGCCCTCCCGCGTGTCGGCCTGTGCCCCCCCCTCCCTGCATGACGGTGCCCCTCGAGGTGCTTCGGCCGGTGACCCCCCCCTGCCTGTCATCATGCCTCCGCGCTGCTCGGCCTGTGCCCCATGCATGACTCCCTCTTGCCCTCAGAGTGCTTCGGCCTGTGCCCCCCCTCCCTGTCCTGCCGGGCCACTCGCGGTGCTTAGGCCTGTGCCCCCCTCCCTGCCTGTCCTCCCCTCTTGAATCTCCCGCGTGCTTCGGCCTGTTGTCCCCCCCCCGCCTGTCCTCCCTTGCCATCCGAGTGTTCGCTGTGCCCCCTCCCTGGCCTTCCCTTCCCCCTTGCAATCTCGGGTCGCTTCGGCACACCTCGCTGCCCCCCCCCATCCTATTCTTGTCTATCGATGGCCGGGCCCCTTTTCTTCGCGGTGACCCCTCGTAAACCGTCTGTGCCCCCCCATCGCCTGCCTCCCTTGCCCTCCCCGGCGTTACAACAACAACGACACCCCGCCGTGCCCCCCGACCGTCCTCCTTGCCCCTCCCACGCACAACCCCACTCCGCTTCGGCCTGTGCCCCCCTGCCCACGACGACCCCTCACCCATATTACATGACAAAACCAAAAACCAGCACCCAACCCCACACTATACAGCAACAAAGACAAGTCGCCACCAAACACAAGAAAACAAAAACAACAGAGGACGAAACACAAATAACCGCACGAAGAACACAACCAACAGAAAAACCCCCACACAACCAACACAAAACAACCCACACACACAAACTAAGACAGAAACCGGTGCCACAATAAAACAACCCCTGAATGTAATCAATTGAAATCAGAGCTTATTAGGAATGTGACCACAACTAAAGTAATCCAGGGCAAATCAGAGCTGACTAGAACAGTGACACAGGCTGAATATAATCAAGAGAAATCAGCTGAGATTAAGACAGCGAAACAGCTGGATGTACTCAGCGAAATCAGAGCTGTTAAGACAGCGAGACAGGCTGAATGTAATGCAAGAGAAATCAGAGCTGATTAAGACAGTGACACAGCTGAATATAATCAAGAGAAATCAGAGCTGATAAGACAGTGAAACAGTCTGTTATATGTAATCAAGAGAAATCAGAGCTGATTAAGACAGTGACCACAGCGAATATAATCAAGAGAAAATCAGAGGACTGCTTAAGTACAGCGAACAGCTGAATGTAATCAAGAGGAATCGGAGTATTAAAGTTCATACACACCTGGCAACACCAGACAACAACCGTGTGCACCCAAGCTGAACCCGACCCCCCGACCCCCACCCACCCCAACAACCAGACAACACGCACATAAAGGGACCCCCCCCCCACACAAACAACAACAAAACCACCCACCCCCCAAGTTTACAACCCGTTGCGGCCGTTCGTTGTGGGTGTACGTCGGGCTAGCGGGCGGTCAGTTGGCGGCTTTGGTGCACAGGCAGGTGTGTACGAGCCTTAAGACAGTATTAAGAAGACTAAATGTAATCAAGAGAAATCCAAGCTGATTTACGACATGACAGCTGAATGTAAATCATCACTAAATGAGGAAGGTGACACAGCTAATGAAATCAGAAAAGTCAATCGGGATTCAGATTAGGAAAGTGGACAGTTGGATGTAAATGAGAGTAATCAGAGCTGATTAGGACTGACATATATGAATGTAATCAAGAGAAATCCGAGCTGAGATTAGGACGCACATCTGAATGAATCAAGAGAAGAAAATCCGAGATGATTAGGACTGGACACATTGAATGTACAAGAGAATCCGAGCTGATTAGGACCTGACACATCTGAATATATTCAAGAGAAATCCGAGAGGATTAGGGACTGACACAGCTGATGTAATCGAGAAATCCGAGCTGATTAGGACCTGACACAACTGAATGTAATCAAGAGAAATACGAGCTGAGTAGGACTGACACAGCTAATGTAATCAAGAGGAAATCAGACGCTGATTAGGACTGACACAACTGAATGTAATCAAGAGATCTATAGCTGATTTAGACTGACACAGTCTGAATGTAATCAAGAGAAATCCGAGATGATTGACTGAACAGCTGATTAATCAAGGGGGAAAAGGGGAAATCCGCGATTGATTACGGACTGACCAGCTGAATATTAATGGGAGAAAATCAGCTCTGATTAAGGACAATCAAACAGATGAATGTAATCAGCACTGATTAGGTCTGGGTCACTCTAAATGCAAACAAGAGGCATTTAGTTAATGTTGATTGCAACCTGCGACACACATCCGTTAAAATAATATGCAACAATGAGCCTGAAATTTGCCGATAACTCAGAAAACACTTCCAGGATTCCTTAGCTAGGTAAGAAGCAACCTGTGTCCCACCGTAATTTCGTGTCTGTAGCTCAAAAACTGTGGGAGGAGATACAGTCCAAAAAACAGAACATAACTTTTTTACTTTTTTAAAAGAGAAGGGAAGAAGAGAAAAGAAAGGAATTTGGCCTCCTTAAGCAAAATAATAAACTTCCATTCATGCAGAAATAGCAAGAAAATAGTTTTAGTTGTGTTATTTGCATGTATAAAAGAGAGTTAAAACTGACAACACTGTAAATGACGGCAGTGATTTAGCTCCTGATAATTCAATGTAGGTTTTGAGCGAGATTACCTGCCAGTCAGGTATGGCCAATATACCGCTGTATCCATAACAAATGGGAGGTCTCTCGGGAGACGAGAGATTGTGAGCCATGAGCAGATTATCCACAAAGCCATAAGGATTCTGCCTAGGAACCAGGAAATGTCGGGGGCGCCCAGGGCAGAAGCAGAAAAAGAGTGTTAAAGTCAATTATAGAACACATTGATCTAAGCAGACTATAGATTGCAGAGGAGCTGCCAGACAATGCAGGCTTTCACAGGTCCCGTAAGAGAATAGTCTCCCACACAATTGTAAATCAGTGGACATTCCAAGTTTAGCAAAGTGATGGAAAAACATCTAATTCCCATGTTAAAAGGCAGGTTTATCCCCAGAAACCCAAGAACAGGAGATTGGGTGAAAGCTCTATCTCAGGGTGTGGGGAATACGGTGTATTTCAGACTAGAGGGTTAGGACGGCTGCAGCTAAAGATAGCTAACAGTGGTGTGAAGTTGTTTAAATGCTTGCAAAAATCTGCCTGAAAAATACAAGCTAGACGGACAGGGCCATGCAATTATCTGTGTGAAGTCAAAGGTCACATTAAGCAATGTAATATCTCCTTTCTACTAGAAGGCTGCTTGGCTAGCAAGGCCTACGCAATTTACCATATGTGCCATTAGTGGCTAAGATTGCGCAAAAACAAAAACAATATTTAGCTCAGACAAAATTAAATGGACCCAATAAAACACCTTCCTCTGACTGCTGCAATTTTATGGCTTATTCCAGTTTGACTGTTGCAATAAAAAGGTGAAAAGTTTGCCCCTGCAAATAATGTGCAGCAACCAAATGTTTATCGAACTGCAGTAGCCCAGATAAAAAGCAAACTATGATTGGGTTGCCTGCAAATTAATACACTCGAGGCAAAGGTTTGCATCTATCGGCCCAATTTGGGCAAGAAAACTTGATCTTACTAGAGCCACAACACCCTGAGTTATACAGTATGGATGCCATATTACCGTCATTTATTCGCTTCCCAGACATCTCTGCTGCGCTTGTCAATGGGAAGACATGTATTGCTTTTTTTTTTTTTGTCAGCGTTGAGAATGAGAATCTGTTGTTGTAAACACCGAGGCGTGGAATACAATTCTTCTGTTACACAAGTCCTATCGGAATTTCAGCCATATCTTGTATACTGCATCTATGACTAATGATCCCACGCCCACCATCAGAATGGCGTTTTTCGGCTGAAGGAGCAGGATCGGATAGATATCAGAATAAAAAGAAAAAATGGAAGAATTAAACCAAAAGATATTTCTAATTCCGTCTTTCTGTCATTAGCATGCAATGCAGAGAAGGGGAAAAAAAATGAAGCAAGTAATAATTTAATACAATTGACTTGCAACCCCTGGAATGCAGCAGATTAAATTGCAACATAATACGGTGGGAAGCCGTTCCCGCCAGCGAAATACAATAAATACAAGCAGATGGGGGAGAGTAGGGAATTGTGAGAAGTGACTAAGGAGTTAAATACTTCTAAAATCTTCCTTTCCAGGCATTCAGAACCTTCTCTGTTTGTTGTAAAGGTCTGTAAGGATTTTGTAACTATTAATTACCAGAGCTTATGTTAGCATGATAAATATAAATTGGAATATGCCGTGGTAGTTTGAATGACCCATTGGGAGGGGTTTCGTTAGCAGAGCTGATCCTCACATGATTTCTAAAGAGTTCCTTGTGATAACAAGGTTATCCCAACATTCTACAACAGATATCAGATGTGCACTTCTTCCTTTGCGTCCAGTTTGGGTCCCGCCACCTCATGGAAGGATGAACAATTCAATTGAGCCTACATCAAGCATTACTTATTTTAATTGTTTTTATTATCAGACGGCTGGCCAGAAAGACGGGGCGGATTATTCAGGACAGACCAGTGGGGAAGTTGTATACTATAGTGTTATCTGCACGTAGGAAGTTATATTGATGGTATATGCGATATATTAACATTGCTACCTGGGTACATCTGAATTTGCGGGGGGGCGGGGTGGAAACATAAAAAACCTTTAATACTTTCAAAAGTTTTTCTCTTGTGGTTTAGTTTTAGGACAAGGGACGTCGGCACCTTTCCCCGAAATAATCAGAAAAGGTGTCGACCTCATTATTACAGTATGTTCAAAAATTCACCACAATAGTATTTAATCCAAAACACCTAGCTCAGAATGTATCTATAACTGCCGATACAGACCCCTGTGTACCACCATGGCTATTAATCAGTATTACTACAGAAGAGAATGGACTGGAGTATGTTGAGCTTGGGTAAGGTTATAGCATGGATATGAATTGCTGTTTTCACAGAACCTGAAATGGTATCAGGCCATTGACATGTAGCTGTGTTGTACATTTAAACTCCTGGATCTCCCTGAACGGCATTCCTGGCATGTGTGTCTGAACTCCTGCACCTCTTAGTATTGTGCAATCGAACTCCAGCATCTCCTATTACAAGAGCCATGATTGTATAACTAAGTTTTATGAATGACTAGTCAGGACCTCTCAACTGTACTTGTAAAGTCCTTGTCTCTCTCTGAGGCCTGAGACATATTTTTAGAGGGCAATAGAACAGGTATTGGAAGCTTGTCATGTGTAGGAGATAATCACGGAGATTCAATATTAAAAGTTCTTTATGGTTAATATAGTGCTATTTTTGGCCCCACCAATTCAGATTCTTAATTAACATTTGAAAGCTAACATCTGATGGTGGGGGCAAAATTAGCACCCTATTTAACGATTACGACTTTTATTGAAAACCCTAGGTCTCTCCACTTTGATTTTGTAAACCATGTTTGTCATATAGGAATTACCCCATCAAGACCATATTCTGAAATCTAATATCAGAAAAGAATAAATAAAAAGAATAAATGCTAGAAGACCAACATTGTTTCTGATTACTTATTTGGAACTGGAACATGAGTTAACACCACATGTGGCTACATTTTATCCAAATCAAAAATATAGAAACTGACCAATAAAGAACAAGTTAAAACAATATTGTATTCAAATATTAATTAGCTCCAAGAATTTCCGAGGAAACAGAATGGCTTGGAAGTCTTCCATCTTTGTTTGAGGCCTTAAGTTGAAGCCCTTTGATGAAAACTAAAGTTATGCGGTGTGGCTAACGGTCATTCAGAAGAAATATGTTTTTGTTTTTTAGGGAGCTGAGGAAATCAGATAGGTCTGGTAATAACTCTAGAAGTTGTTGATATTAATATTATGTGTATTTACCAATCCCAAGTCTTATAGGGGTAAAAAGGTTTTAGTTCTGAGATCTCTTACATTGACAAATTATATTATGATGAAAACAGCCAATGTTAATTAGAATCAAAATGGGAATTCAAAAAGTGCTGATTGGGTCGCCAAATTTAGGCATTCTTACAAACCTCACATGTATACCAGCTAAACAAGTGCTAAGTACCAACCAAAGTATTATAATCACAGATAATACATAAGTGTGATATTTTATAAGGTGGGCTGCAGTGGTAAGTGATCCTGTTATAAAAATCACTCAGCTATGTCACTAAGTGACTAATTTTATTTCTTATTCCCACCTACTCCCCATTCCAGTGTTCATGCCCCTGGGGACAATGACTCAGCATTTTGTTTGATGTGTTAACTTCACTAACAGAAACCTGTTGGAGCTGCTTCCGTCACTTTCATAACCAATGTCTCTTCCTCTCCACAAAGATTTGTTTAAACAATATAGTGCTGGGATTTTCTTCTATGGGTTTTTACGGTTACAGAAGTGTAGCTTGGGGGAGTATAAGGTGAAATAAAAGGCGCATCTAGATTATTTAAAATGTTGAATGGGGTGAAGGAATCCAAAATACTATGTATATAAGAAAGCAATGCGCACCTTCACATATATATAAGGACATTAGGCCAACCTCTGATTCCATGACCGTAATTAAGGCACTCGGTCTACGGCCTCTGTGCTTCTATATGGTCAGGGAACTCCTCGGGGCGTAATATCCGATTTTTTTTTTTATATTACACTGTAAAGGGTCAATTATCCCTTATATAAGTCATAAAATAAATTATTAAACTCTTTAGTTACAAGCTACTGCCCCCAGTACTATGGTTGTATGTATGTAGTATGTAGTAGTATGTATGATATAATTTTAGTTTAAAGCGCCGCTTGCGGTACATTCTGCTTACAAAACAAGGGGATGTGCAAGCGCATTATACAGATAATAAAAATTAAATACAATTTATACATCGGTTAGGAAGAATATATATAAATTATTTAATGGATATAGTGCAACAAGCCCACAATTAGGAATGAGGATCTGCCCTGAAAGCGCATGACCAAATCTACTACCCACTGGTACTAAGCTTCTTATACCAGGGCAGGGAAGGTGACATAATACAATAGGAAGGGACACATAATACAATAGGGAAGGCTACATACATAATACAATATTTTACTATATGGGTTCTTCCAGCTAGAACAAAAGAGTGTTTTTGGGGGGGAAAAAGTTTTTATGGGGGACATGTGTCACTCATTGCCATTCACCTCAGGCAACAAAAAGTTAAGGGGCCCAGATTCTTTGGGACAGTCCAGCCACTAACAATCTGTCCCCCCTTCCCCATCCAACAGTCTGAAACGGTCGTGTGGAGAAGACACACTTGTTATACAAGGAAAGTTACTTGTTATCACTAGCTGCTATGCCACATTTCAATTATAAAAATAAATATCTGCGGAAAGGTAAAAGGAAACATACAGAAAGCTCATTTTAATGTTACCCCCCCTGGGCCTTGCCCGACTTGAAAAAAATACTGTAAATGTTCCATTCGTCATCTTTCCTACCTAGATTCACCATCCACCAACTATTCAAAAAAGATTTCCATCCATTTAAGTTGATCTCATAAATAAAACATGTTTGTCAAGTTATCTAATTATATAGAACTAAACATTTGAAGCTTTCACTATGAACTTGACATATCGTTGAATGTAACTGGTCTAGGGGAACCAATTAAGGAAAGGAAAAGTTTGTTTGCCTCTGTTTTTGTTTCTTTATTCTTCAGTTGATTCTGCTCATTTCAGGACATAATTTGTTCCACCTGGACGAGACGGTCTACAGTACCTCACTGTGATACTTGGTTCTCCTGTTCGATAAGAAGTTGAGAACCAACACCCACATCTTATTTGAAATGCTCTTGGACCAAGTCGTTCGCCAGTGATAAATACCATGAAATGTTATTAGTTGGTGCTTTTTTATATAGCGCAAGGCCCTCTATTGACTTACCCAAAGATGGATATTTCTTCTTACTTAAGGGGAAGTAGGTTAACCGGCTTTGCAAATGCTGGTAGTGTAATGGTGTTATATGGTCCATGTTTTTTGTTTATTAACGTATTATATTAAAGCGATATGTACACTGGGGATTTTTTTTTTTTTTTAATTGCCCATTACTAAAAATTATAATCTTAACTTAAAACTATCACGTCCATTTTTTTTTGTTTTTTTTGTATCCCTTCCATATTCTTATATTTCCAGTGTGAAACATACTTACGGTTCAGTGTCAATCAAAATGCCTTAGTTGCATAAACTCTTCTGTTTGTATAGTTTTGCTGTAGCTGCAATGGTGACAGTTAGTATATGAACTGCATTGGTGGAAATTCCTTCCAGTGCTGCCTCATAGGTTACTGAACATGCTGCCTCACAAAGAGTCTGGCACGGGGGATTGGGACGAAGCTTGTACACACGTGTGATCGGCTGGGGTCCTGACTGCTACGCGGTGATGTGTAGAACTGTTTACAGGCGATAATCGGCCTGTGATTGGCACTGTATCGGCCCAAAACGGATGTTCGTTCAGCAGTCCTATGCAAAGCGTTTCGCCCCATAAAGTGCCCATACACAGGGCGGATAATCGCCCGAAAACGTTCGTTCGTACACATCGTGCATCGCAGGAACCTATTAGGGCTGATCCGACCTAGAGAAAACAAATACTGGAGTGAAAGTCATGCAGCAAAAACACAAACAACAAGTACTACTACATGTTTTCATTTATGGATTAATTTTTTCAGTGTACAATTCCTTAAAGGAAAACTTGAGTGTTATAAAAAAAATAGATTTTAAAAGTAGCATCTCCATCCCAAAATCAATAGACATAAAAACACTATTTGTGTGGTTTATTTGACGGAATAAAAATTGTGACCTGCTGTTGTAAAACATTGAAATCAATCAGGTTAGAAAAGGTATTTTTACTGGAGAACGGTAGTAAAAACTTGTGGAACTGTCTTCCAGCAGCAGTGGTAATGGCAAGTTCATTAAATAGCTTTTAAAAATTGCCTGGAGAAGATTTCTAAAATTAAAAAAATGAGAATAAACTGAGTATTAATACATATACTAGTTCTGGTTGGTACAGGGATACTATCATAATATGGAGAATTCTGGTATTATACATATACTGTAGTTCTGGTGGTACGGGGAGTACTATATAATATTGAGAATTACTGGTATTAATACCATACTGTAGTTCTAGTTGGTACCGGGGATACTAATTAATATTGAGAATTACTGGTATTAATAAATTACAGTGTTCTGGTTGGTACAGGTGATACTATATAATATTGAGGAAATTACTGGTTTATACATATACTGTAGTTTTTTGGGTTGGTTACGGGGATACTATAAATATGAGAGAATTTACTGGTATTAATACATATACAGATAGTTAGTGGTTCGAAGGATACTATATAATATTGAGAATTACTGATTAATACATACGGTATACTGTGTTCTGGTTGGTATAGGGATACTTATAATATTGAGAATTACTGGTTAGTTACATAGACAGTAGCTTCTGGTGTGTGGTACGGGGGGATCACATAAATATTGAGAATATTACTGCGTATTAATACAATACAGTAGTTGGTTGAGTAAAGGGATACTATATAAATATTGAGAATACTGGTATTAATACATATACTGTTAGTTCTTGGTGGTACGGGTCATGATACTATATAATATTGAGAATTAACTGGTATTAATACATAGTACAGTAGTTCTGGTTGGTACGGGGGATACTATATAAATTGAGAACTTACTGTATTAATAAATATACTGTAGTTCTGGTTGGTAAGGGGATAGTAGAACTATAATATTGAGAATTTATGGTATAATACATATACTGTAGTTCTGGTTGGTTACAGTATACTATATAAATTGAGAATATACTTGTATTAATACATCATATCTATAGTTCGGCTGGTATGGGGATACATAGATAATATTGAGAATACTGGATTAATACATATATGTAGTTTCTGCTGGGATAGGGATACTAGATAATATGAGAATTACTGTTCTATATACGATACAGTAGTTCTGTTGGTACAGGATACTTATATAATATTGAGAATTTAACTTGGTATTAAATTCACATATACTGTAGACGTTTGGTTGGAAAACGGGGATACTATATAATATTGAGAATATTAATGATATAAGACTATACTGTAGTTCTGGTGTACAGGATACATATATATATTGAGAATTAATGTATTATACATTATACCTAAGTCTGCTTGGTTATAGGGATACTAGATATATTGAGAATTACTGGTATTACTACATTCTGTAGTTACTGGTTGGTCCGGGGAACTAGTATAATATTGAGAATACTGTTATACAATTATACGTAGTTTGGTGGTACGGGGAGATACTAATAATATTGGAATTACTGGTTATTACATACTATTATGTGAGTTCTGGTTGGTACAGGGGATACTAGATAAATATTGAGAATTACTGGTATTATACATATACTGCCAGTCTGGTTCGGTCCGGTGATACTACTATTAATATTGAGAATACTGGTATTAATACATATACTGTAGTTTGGTTGTACGGGGATTACAATATAATATTGAAAATTACTGGTATTAATACATATACTGTAGTTATGGTTGTACAAGGGATACATATACATATTAGAGAATTACTGGTATTAATGCATATAGGTAGTTATGGTTGCGTACGGGCATACTATAAATATTGAAACTATGGTTTAATAACATATACGGTAGTCATGGTTGGTACGGGGATTACTATATAATATTGAGACATTACCAGTATAATAATACTGTAGTTCTGCTTGGTATAGAGGATATATATAAAATTGAGAATTTACAGGATTAATATAAACTACTGTAGTTCTGTTGGTACGGGCATGATACTATAAATATTGAGAATTACTGGTATTACTACATATATGCTAGTTCTGGTTGGTATAGGGTACTTATATATATTGAAATTACAGGTATTAATACATATACTGTAGTTCGGTTGGTACAGGGATACTTTTAATATTGAAAATTCTGGTATGAATATATACTGCAGTTTCTGGTTGGTCCGGTTTTGGTGATACTATAAATATGAGAACTTACTGGTATTAATACTATTTACGTGTAGTTCTGGTTGGTACGTGGGGATCGAAGTAATATTGAGAATATTAGTTGTATTCAATACATATTACTATAGTTCTGCATGGGTATAGGGATACTAGATAATATTGAGATTACTGGTAATTAAATACATTATACTGTAGTTCTGCTTGGTATAGGGTACTAGATAAATATTGAGAATTTACTGGTATTACTACGAATACCCCAGTAGTTTCTGGTTGGTAAGGGATACCATAATAATATTGAGAAATTACATGTATTATAACATATTACTGTAGTTCTGGTTGGTACGGGGATACTATTAATATTGAGGAATTACTGTATTAATACATATACTGTACGTTCTGGTTGGTACAGGGATACTATTATAATATGAGAATACTGCGGTTATTAGAATACATATTACTATAGTTTGCTTTGTTATAGGGATACTAGATAATATTGAGAAGTCTCTGCGTATTCATTACATATACTATAGTCTGCGTGGTATAGGGGATAGATAAATTGGATTATGTATAATACATTACTGTAGTTCTGGTTGGTACAGGAGGATACATAAATATTGAGAATTACGCGATTAATAAATACTTAGTAGTTCTTGCTTGGTATAGGGATATTATATAATATTGAGAATTACTGTATATACATTATACGTAGTTCTGGTTGGTAAAGGATACATATATATTGGAATTCTGGTATTAATACATATACTATAGTCATGCTGGTATACGGGATACTAGATAATATTGGAGGAATTATGCGTATGTAATAATATACTGCAGTTTGGTTGGTACGGGGATACTATATTAATATTGAGAATTACTGTTATTAAAACATATACTGTAGTTCTGGTTGTACGGGGATGACTATAAATATTGAGAGTAATGGTATTAATACATATACTGTAGGTTCTGGTTGGTACAGGGAACTATATAATATTGAGAATTACATGGTATATAATACAATAACTGCAGTTGGTTGCGTCCGGGGGATACTATATAATATTGAGAATTACTGGTATTAATACATAACTGTAGTTCTGGTTGGTACGGGGATACATATAATATTGAGAATTACTGGTATTAAACCTATACGTAGTTATGGTTGGCTACAGGGAACTATATAATATTTGAGGATTACTGGTATTAAATGAATATAGTGTAGTTATGAGTTGGTACAGGGATACTATATAATATTGAGAATTACTGGTTTAATACATATACTGTAGTTCTGGTGGTACAAGGGGATACTATTAATATGAGAATTACCAGTATTAATAAGATACTGTAGTTCTGCTTGGTATGGATGGATACTATATAAAATTGAGAATTACAGGTATTAATCAATACTGTGTTCTCGGTGGGTACGGGGATACTCATATATATTGAGACATTCTGTGGATAATACATAAACTGTGTTCTGGTGGTACGGGGATACTATTATAATATTGACGAATTACCTGGTATATATACATATACTGTAGTTCTGGTTGGTACAGGGATACTTTATATATGAAATTACTGGTATTAAATAACATGATCTGCAGTTCGGTTGGTCCGGTACTAATACTATAATATGAGAATACTGGTTAATTAAACATATACTGTTTAGTTGGTTGGTACGGGGATTACTTATAATATGTGAGATACTTGATTAAACATTAGATCTATGTCTGGCATGGTATAGGGGATTACTAGATAATATTGAGAATTCTGGTATTAATACATATACTGTAGTTCTGCTGGTATAGGGATGATACTAGATAATATGAGAAATTACTGGTTTAATACGAATAAGTAGTAGTTCTGGGTTGCGTACAGGGATACTATATAATATTGAGAATGTATTTGGATTAATACATATACTGTAGTTCTGGTTGGTACGGGGATACTATATAATATTGGATACTGAGTATTAAATACAATATACTGGTAGTTTGCGTTGGACAGGATGACTTATATATTGAGAATTACTGGTTATTATACAATATACTATAGTTGCTGCTTGTATAGGGATACTAGATAATGATTGAGGAATTACTGGTATAATACATATACATAGTTAGGCTTGGAAGGGATAACTGAATAATATTGAGAATTAACTGGTATTTAATACTATACTTAGTTCTGGTTGGTTACGGGGATAACTATATAATATGAGAATTACTGGTCATTAATACATATACTGAGTTCGGGGTTGGTTACGCGGGGATAACTATATAATATGAGACATTACTGGTATTAATACATATACTTAGTTCTGGTTGGTGACAGGGACTACTATAATATATTGAGAATTACTGGTATAATATACATATACTGCAGTTATGGTTGGGTCCGGGATATATATAATATTGAGAACTTGGTATTAATGCATAGACTATGTAGTTATGGTTGGTACGGAGATACTATTAAATTGAGAAATTAATGTTAAAGCATATACTGTAGTTATGGTTGGTACAGGGAACTAATAATATTGAGAATTACGGTATTAAGTAATATACGTAGTTTCTTGGGTTGGTCCGGGGATACTATTAATATTGGAATATACCAGTATAATACATAGACTGTAGTCTCTGCTTGGTATAGCGATACTAATAATATTGAGAATTACAGGTATTAAATACTATACTGGTAGTTCTGCGTTGGTCGGGATAGATGGGGATAATGAATTTAGAATTACTGTTATGTAATACATAAAACGTTATAGTCTGGTTGGTACGGGTGATATATATATATTGGAATTAATGGTATTAATACATATTACTGTAGTTTTGGTGTGCGGTTACAGGGATACTTTATACTATTGAGAATTACTGGTTTTAAACATATACTGCAGTTATGGTTGGTCCGGGCATACTATATAATATTGAGAATTATGGTATGTCATAATCAATACTGTTAGTTCTGGTTGGTACGGGGATGCTATGATAATATTGAGAATACTGGTATTAATAATATACTGTAGTTCTGGTTTGGTAAGGGGGGATACTTTATAATATTGAGAAATTACTGTATTCAATACATTATACTGCGTTTGGGTTCCGGGATACATATAATATTGAGAATTACTGCGTATTAATAATATTACTGTAGTTCATGGTTGTACGGGTAGATGCTATATTAATATTGAGGATTACTGGTATTAAAAATATACTGTAGTTGGTTGGTAACAGGTTTACTATATATATTGAGAATTACTGGTCTATAACTAATAACTGTCAGTTTGGTTGGACGGGGATACTATATAATTTTTTGTGAGGATTACTGTTATATAAGCATATACTGTACTTCGGGGTGGATTACAGCCCGGATTATATAATATTGAGAATTACTGGTAGTATTACATATACTGTAGTTCTGGTGGTACCGGGATACTATATAATATTGAGAATTACTGGTATTAATAATGTACTGTAGTTCTGGTTGGACGGGGATGCTGATATAATTATTGAGAATTAATGGATTAATTACATATACTGTAGGTTCTGCGTTGGTACCGGTACTATATATATTGACGAATTACTGGTGATTAATACAGTATACTGGTAGTTCTGGTGGGTACGGGGATACGTATAATTGAGAATTATGTTATTAATACATGATACTGTACTTCTGGTTGGTACAGCGTACATATTAATATTGAGAATTACTGGTCTTAATACGGTACTGTAGTTATGGTTGGTACAGGGATACTATAAATATGAGAATTATCACTGGTATTAATACATGTACTGTAGTTCTGGGTTGGTACGGGGATACGTATTAATTTTGAGAATTCTGGTTATTAATACGATAACTGTACTTCTGGTTGGGCACGATATATATAATATTGGAGAATTACTGGATTATATACATATACTTGTAGTTCTGAGTTGTGCAGGGATACTATATACATGAGAATACTGGTATTAATACATATACTGTAGTTCTGGTTGGTACAGCGATACTATATAAACATGAGAATTACTGGTATAATACATATCACTGTAGTTCTTGGTGGTATGGAGGACTATATAATATGAGAATAGTGGTATTAAGACATATACTGTGTTCTGGTGGTAACAGGGATACTATATCAATATTGAGAATTACTGGTAGTAAACAGTATACTGTTGTTCATGTGGTTGGTACAGGGATACTCTATAATGAGAAACTGGATTAATACATATACGTAGTTCTGGTTGGTACATGGATACTATATATTATTGAGAATTACTGGTATTATACATTATATGAGTTCTGGTTGGTACAGGGGATACTATATAATATGAGAATTACTGGTATTAATACATATGATGATTGGTTGATCCAGGATACTTTACGATTGCCGTTTGGAGTCAAGGAAAGGATTTTTCACCCTTTTTAACTGTTTTTTTTTTTTGCCTTCCTCTGGATCAACTGTTAGTAGAGTTAAAAAATAAAAAAAAATAGGGTGAATAGGTTGGACTAGATGGATGTATGTCTTTATTCAACCTCAATTACTATGTTACTATGTTACTAATCAGTTAATCTACGCAACATCTAATGACAGGAAGTCTAAGGGATAGTTACAAATTAAAAACTGCTATTATTATCTACTTGAACTTAACGCTTTGCAAGTATTCTAGGTCACAGATCTCTGCAGATATGTTATAGAGGTTAAACATTGTATACGATCAGGGTTATTCAATAAAAGTTCTTCAGGGAGATTCAATAAAAGTTCTTATCGTTAAAAATGGTGCTAATTTTGCCCCAACCAATCAGATCTTTTTTAACATTTGAAAGCTAACATCTATTGGTTGGGCAAATTAGCACCCATTTTTAACGATAAGAACTTTATTGATCTCCTGCTTATCGTTTTAAAACAGTGCTAATTTTCCCCCACCCAAAAGATGTTAGCTTTTCAAATGTTAAAGTAGAACTCAACCCAAAAAATCAAAGTTTAATGTTAGAAAGTACTTGCCTCAACATCCTTCTCACATGGAAGGTTCCACTCAGGGGCCTTTTCTTTACCTCTATGAGCTCATTTATTTAGGTTCTGTTTGTTCATCTCTATCAAAAAGGGCCTATATTCAAAAACTTGCGATACCTACTGGTTTGGTTACGTATGACCGTGGCAGTAGTATACCATAACATGCGGTAATAAACTACCGTAATGATATTCTATGGGCAGTGCTATTCTACGCTATCGTACTTTACAGATTTCCGATAGGAATATAAATTGATGATCACCCATAGTGATTGCTAAAGAAGGCGATACCACAACCTTTATAAATAGGCTGTAGTGTAAAGGTCCCTCGCTCTATCCCCTGTCAGCTGCAGCAAAATATTAAGTGGAAAGTGTAGCTTTCTAAAGGGGAATGTTGGAGGGTAGGAAGAGTGTGATTTTTATAGGAACACATGGTTGCAGAAACTGAGGGTAGGGGATAGAGAAGTGAACTGATCTTTAGCACAGCTCTGTGCAATGCATTCTATCCAGTGTACCTTACTAAAGGGAATGTTGGGAGGTTGGAGAGGTGTTTTTTTATAGGAACCACAATGGTGATAACTGTAGGGGAGGATATAGAGAAGTGAACCTGATCTTTAGCACCAGCTCTGTGCATGCATTTCTCATCAGTGACCTTATTAAAGGGAATGTTGGAGGGTTGAAGAGTGTGTTTTTTATAGGAACCACATGGTGCAGAACTGTAGGGGAGGATAGAGAAGTAGAAGGAACCTGATTTTAGCACAGCTCTGTGCAATGCATTCTCATCAGTGTACCTTATTAAAGGGAATGTTGGAGGGTAGGAAGAGTATGTTTTTGATTCAGCTGTCTGTATAAAAACAACAAAGCTAAGAAATACATTGCACAGAGCTGTGTGTTAAAGATCGGGGTCATTATATTATCCTCCACCTGCAGGCACTGCACCATGCTCTACATGCGCAATTTGGTTAACGCATGCGGTTTTTTTTGTGCAAGTGCATGGGTTTTTCATAATGACAATGGACAAATTGCAAGCGCAAACATGTAAATCGTGTGTCAATTCAGTTGCGTTGCAGGTGGCTGTGCCTCTAAATGTACATTTGCAGCAATACACCACACTAATATAAATGGTGAGTGCAGAAATAGAAAAACCATACAAAGACACAGTCTTGCAGAAATGCTCCCAAATATAAAGGGTTACACAAGTTTGCTTCCTAAAATACATATGAAAAGGGTTATTTAACACCTTCCCCATCCTGTTTTGAGCAGGAAAAATGCTAATAATATTCACTGCTATCTCTGATGATTGCTGGGAGACACTGGCAGGGTGGGGAATCTGAGTTCAACTGTTACATGCAGCCTAGCATAGGGGAGTGGGAAACAACACAAGGTAGCTCTAGTGCATGTGCAGAAGGAAGTTTTGGTCAGGACCACCAGAAAGAGGCAACACTAGAAGCCAGCCATGGACATCATAGATGCCAGTACTCGCAAATGTTCTATGAAAGATTTCTACACTAGAGGCTGAATTCAGTTGTGGAACAAATGGTTTACTAAGTGACAGTTAGAGGCTCTGTGGAGTTGCCTTTTGTATTTTGAGTTTAGTTCTCCTTAAATAAGAATCTGATAGTTGGGGCAAAATTAGCCCCATTTTTAAACAATATGAACTTTTGTTGAATTTCCCTGAATATATCTACCCAACACTGTACTTATAAGGGGAATCATATGTGTGGTAATGTTTCTGTAACTGTTCTTCAATAGGAAAGGATCATAATCTCTTTAACTTTTTTACATTCATTAGTTTTAAGGATTTTAATGTTAGTCTTGTAGTATCACAGTTCACATTAACAAAACACAAAAGTAACACATAGAATCTGATATTGTTAATAGAATATTGATATTGTAATAAAGGCTATTAAATTAAACATCCTATATGATTTTTCATGCAAAACACAAATTCCACATTCCTTTATAAATCTTTAAGATTAGCTGCAAGCCTAATATCACGAAGTTGAGATCCAAAATTAGGTTTAATAAACTTATATTTTTTCCAACACCTGATGAGTAAACTGAAGAGGATCACAGAGACCCAAACTATTGTCCAGACTCTCGTGCAGTTTGTCCAAAGACAATGTCCGTAAAGACCAAATGATCAATCCCAGTGGGGATCATCACCTGAATCGATAAATACAAAACTTGAAGGTAAGGGCAACCAAAATCTCCCAATTGTCTGAGGATTGTGGAATGATATCCTGTTATGGTTAAAATGATAGGCATAAGATTTAATTGTTAAAGAAGCATAGTTCTATGACTAGTTTAAATTATAACTTAGGGTTTTTGGTACCAAAACAAAGTAAGAAAAATAATTGGATTAACACAAAACTAGGAAAGACTCTTTAAATAAGATAAACTTAATTTTATTACTAGGAGTCAGAATGGACTATCCATTGCAAGGTTATAGAACATTAAGCTGTTTCACTAATCACCGACTGGCTTCCTCAATTCAGAAATTCTGGTCATCTGGTCAGGATGGCTAGTGAACAGTTTCCGTTGCTCTAACTGAATAACAAAGATGCATGTGAACCCTTTCGACAGATATACCATGACCTGGATGAATGAGAACCTCCATAGAATAACATGACCTGGATGAATGAGAACCTCACAGATATACTATGATCTGGGTGAATGAGAACCATCACAGCTGATACCATGACCTGGATGAATGAGAACCTTCACAGATTACCATGACCTGTGAATGAAACCATCACAGATTCCATGACCGGATGAATGAGAACCATCACAGATATACCATGACCTGGATGAATGAGAACCTATACATAGATATACCCATGACCTGGATGAAGGAAATATTACAGATTATACCATGACCTGGATGAATGAGAAATCTTCATAGATATACTATGATCGGGTGAATGAAAATACGATATACCATGACTGGAGAATGGAAACCTTCACAGATATACATTGATCTGGGTGAATGAGAACCTTCAACAAACATTTAAATGATATAAATCAGTTATATAGCTTAAGGTGGTTGGATCTGGGTGAATGAGAACCATCACAGATATACCATGACCTGGATGAATGAGAACCTTCACGATATACCATGACCTGGATGAATAAGAACCATCACAGAATTACCATGACCGGATGAATTAGAACACACAGATATACCATGACCTGGAATGAAGGATTTACAGATATACCATGACCTGGATATGAATGAGAACCTTCACAAGATATTCTATGATGTGGGTGAATGAGAACCATCACAGATATACCATGACCTGGATGAATAGAGAACCTTCCAGATATACCATGACCTGGATGAATGAGAACCTTCACAGATATACTATGATCTGGGTGAATAGAACCTTCACAGATATACTATGATCTGGGTGAATGAGACCCTCCACAAAATACAATGACCTGGATGAATGAGAAACCATCACAGATATACGACCTGGATGAATGAGAAACCTTCCAGATATACCATAACCTGGATGAATGAGAACCTTCACCGATAACCAGGCTGGATGAATAGAAACCTTCACAGATATACCATGACCTGGATGGAATGAGAACCTTCACAGATATACAATGATCTGGTGTAAATGAGAACCATCACAGATATACCATGACCTGGATGAATGAGAACCATCACAGATATACCATGACCTGGATGAATGAGAACCTTCACAGATATACTGTGGGGTTCAAGGGTATCATACCATGACCTGGATGAATGAGAAACCTTCACAGATATACCATGACCTGGATGAATTGAGAACCATCACAGATATACCATGACTGGATGAATGAGAACCTACACAGAATAACCATGAACTGGATGAGGAAAATTACAGATATACCAGACCTGGATGAATGAGAACTTTCACAGATATCATGATCTGGGTGAATGTGAACCATCACAGATATACACCATGACCTGGATGAATGAGAAACCTCACAGATATACCATGACCTGGATCAATGAAACCTCCAAAGATATACTTGATCTGGGTGAATGAGAACCATCACAGATATACCATGACCTGGATGAATGAGAACTCACATATACTATTATCTGGGTGAAGAGACCTTCACAGATATACCATGAATTGGATGAATGAGAACCTCCACAGATATACTATGATCTGGGTGAATGAGAACCTTCACAGATAACCATGACCTGGAATGATGAGAACCTCCACAGATATACTATGATTGGGTGAATGAGAACCTTCACAGATATACCATGACCTGGATGAATGAGAACCATCACAGATTATACCATGACCTGGATGATGAGAACCATCACAAGATATACCATGACCTGGATGAATGAGACCATCACAGATATACCATGACCTGGATGAATGAGAACCTACATAGATACCATGACCTGGATGAAGATATTACAAGATATACCATGACCTGGATGAATGAGAACCTTCATAGATATACATGATATGGGTGAATGAGAACCATCACAATATACCATGACCTGGATGAATGAGAACCTTCACAGATATACTCTGATCGGTGATGACTGAGAACCTCACAAACATTATAGATATAAATCAGTATATCGCTAAGGTGAGTTGGATTGGTGATGAGAACCATCACAGATATACCATGACCTGGATGAATGAACCTCACAGATATACCATGACCTGGATGATGAGAACCATCAAGATATACCATGACCTGGATGAATTAGAACCTACACAGATATACCCATGACCTGGATGAAGGGATATTACAGATATACCATGACCTGGATGAATGAGAACCTTCAAGATAACTATGATGTGGGGTGAATGAGAACCATCACAGATATACCATGACCTGGATGATGAATGAGAACCTTCACAGATATACCATGAACTGGATGAATGAGAACCTTCACAGATATACTATGATCTGGGTGAATAAGAACCTTCACAGATATACTATGATCTGGGTGAATGAGAACCTTCACAAATATACATGACCGGATAATTGAGAACCATCACAGATATACCATGACCTGGATGAATGAACCTTCAAAGTATACCTGGCCTGGATGAATGAGAAACCTCACAGATATACCATGACCTGGATGAATGAGAAACCATCACAAATAGATACCATGACCTGGATGAATTGAACCTACACAGATATACCATGACGGATGAAGGATATTACAGATATACCATGACCTGGATGAGAAGACATTCACAGATATACTATGATGTGGGTGAATGAGAACCATCACAGCATACCATGACCTGGATGAATGATAACCTTCACAGATTATACCATGACCTGGATGAATGAGAACCTTCACAGATATACTATGATCTGGGGTGAATGAACCTTCACAGATATACTATGATCTGGGTGAATGAGAACCTTCACAAATATACCATGACGGATGAATGAGAACCATCAGACTTATAACATGACCTGGATGAATGAGAACCTTCACAGATATTACCATAACTGGATGAATAGAACCTTCACAGATATACTATGGCCTGGATGATGAGAACCTTCACAGATATACCATGACCTGGATGAATGGAACCTACACAGATATACAATGATCTGGGTGAAGAACCATCACAGAATACCATGACCTGGATGAATGAGAACCATCACAGATATACCATGACCTGATGAATGAGAACCTTCACAGATATACCATGACCTGTATGAATGAGAACCTTCACAGATATACCATGACCTGGATGAATGAGAAACATCACAGATATACCATGACCTGGATAATGAGAACCTACACAGATATACCATGAAATGGATGAATGAGAACCTCCACAGATATACTATTATCTGCGTGAATAAGAACCTTCACAGATATACCATGAATTGGATGAATGAGAACCTCCACAGATATACTATGATCTGGGTGAATGAGAACCTTCACAGATATACCATGACCTGGATGAATGAGAACCTCCACAGATATACCATGACCTGGATCATGAGAACCTCCAAAGAATTACTATGATCTGGGTGAATGAGAACCATCACAGATATACCATGACCTGGATGAATGAGAACCTCCAAGATATACTATTATCTGGTGAATAAGACCTTCACAGATATACCATGAATTGGATGAATGAGAACATCCCACAGATATACTATGATCTGGGTGAATGAGAACCTTCACAGATATACCGACACTGGATGAATGAGAACCTTCACAGATATATATGATCTGGGTGAATAAAACCTTCACAGATTACTATGATCTGGGATGAATGGAACCTTCACAATATACCATGACCTGGATGAATGAGAACCATCACAGATTACCATGACCTGGATGAATGAGAACCTTCACAGATATACCATAACCTGGATGAATGAGAACCTTCACAGATTTTCTATGCCTGATGAATGAGAACCTTCACAGATATTACCATGACCTGGATGAATGAGAACCTACACAGATATACAATGATGTCGGTGAATGAGAACCATCACAGTTACCATGACTGGATGAATGAGAACCATCACAGATATACCATGACCTGGATGAATGAGAACCTCACAGATATACCATGACCTGTATGAATGAGAACCTTCACAGATATACCCTGACCTGGATGAATGAGAACCATCACAGAATACCATGACCTGGATGAATGAGAACCACACAGATATACCATGAACTGGATGAATGAGAACCTCCACAGATATCTATTATCTGCGGAATAAGAACCTTCAATATACCATGATTGGATGAATGAGAACCTCACAGAATACATGATCTGGGTGAATGAGAACCTTCACAGATATACCATGACCTGGATGAATGAGAACCTCCACAGATATACCATGACCTGGATCAATGAGAACCTCCAAAGATATACTATGATCTGGGTGAATGAGAACCATCACAGAATACCATGACCGGATGAATGAACCTCCACGATATACTATTATGGGTGAATAAAACTTCACAGATATACATGCAATTGTTTGTGGGATGAATGAGAACCTCCACAGATATACTATGATCTGGGTGAATGAGAACCTTCACAGATATACCATGACCTGGATGAATGAGAACCTCCCAGATATACTATGATCTGGGGGTGAAGAAACCATCCAAGATATACCATGACCTGGATGAATGAGAACCTTCACAGATATACCATGACTCGGATGATGAGAACCATCACAGATATACCATTGACCTGGATGAATGAGAACCATGACAGATATACCATGACCTGGATGAATGAGAAACTACATAGATATACCCTGACCTGGATGAGGAATATACAGATATACCATGACCTGGATGAATGAGAACCTTCATAGATATACTATGATTGGTGGTGAAGAAAACCTTCACAGATTACCATGACCTGGTGATGAATGAGAACCTCCACAGATAATTACTATGATCTGGGTGAATGAGAACCCACAAGATATAAATGACCTGGATGAATGGAACCTTCACAGATATACATGACCTGGATGAATGAGAACCATCACAGATATACCATGACCTGGATGAATGAGAACCATGACAGATATACACATGACGGATGACCTGGATGAATGGAACCTACATTGATATACCATGACCTGGATGAAGGAATATTACAGATATACCATGACTGATGAATGAGAACCTTCATAGAATACTATGATCTGGGTGAATGAGAACCATCACAGATATACCATGACCTGGATGAATGAGAACCTTCACAGATATACTATGATCTGGTGAATGGGTGAATGAGAACCTTCACCAACATTTTATAGATATAAATCAGTTATATAGCTTAAGGTGAGTTGGATCTGGGTGAATGCGAACCATCCCAGATATACCACGACCTGGATGAATTAGAACCTACACAGATATACCATGACCTGGATGAAGGAAGAATTTAGATATACCATGACCTGGATGAATGAGAACCTTCACAGAATTACTATGAGTGGGGGTGAATGAGAACCATCACAGATTATACCATGACCTGGATGAATGAGAACCTTCACAGATATACCATGACCTGGATGAATGGAAACTTCCACAGAATATACTATGATCTGGGTGAATAAAGAACCTTCACAGATATACTATGATCTGGGTGAATGAACCTTCACAAATATACCATGACCTGGATGAATGAGAAACCATCACAGATTACCATGACCTGGATGATGAGAACCTCCACAGATATACTATGATCTGGGTGAATGAGAACCTCACAGATATACCATGACCTGGATGAATGAGAACCTCAACAGATATACTATGATCTGGGTGAATGAGAACCATCACAGATATACCATGACCTGGATGAATGAGAACCTTCACAGATATACCATGACTGGATGAATGAGAAACCATCACAGATATACCATGACCTGGTGAATGAGAACCATCACAGATATACCATGACCTGGATAATGAGAACCTACATAGATATACCATGACCTGGATGAAGGAATATTACAGATATACCATGACCTGGTGAATGAGAACCTTCATAGATATACTATGATCTGGGTGAATGAGAACCATCACAGATATACCATGACCTGGATGAATGAGAACCTTCACAGAATTACTATGATCTGGTGAATGAGAACCTTCACAAACATTTTATAGATATAAATCAGTTATATAGCTTAAGGTGAGTTGGATCTGGGTGAATGAGAACCATCACAGATATACCATGACCTGGATGAATGAGAACCTTCACAGATATACCATGACCTGGATGAATGAGAACCATCACAGATATACCATGACCTGGAGGAATTAGAACCTACACAGACATACCATGACCTGGATGAAGGAATATTACAGATATACCATGACCTGGATGAATGAGAACCTTCACAGATATACTATGATGTGGGTGAATGAGAACCATCACAGATATACCATGACCTGGATGAATGAGAACCTCACAGATATACCATGACCGCTGGATGAATGAGAACCTTCACAGATATACTATGATCTGGGTGAATAGAACCTCACAGATATACTATGATCTGGGTGAATGAGAACTTCACAAATATACCATGACCTGGATGAATGAGAACCATCACAGATATACCATGACCTGGATGAATGAGAAACCTTCACAGATATACCATAACCTGGATGAATGAGAACCTTCACAGATATACCATGGCCTGGATGATGAGAACCTTCACAGATATACCATGACCTGGATGAATGAGAACTACAGATATACAATGATCTGTGGTGAATGAGAACCATCACGATTTACCATGACCTGGATGAATGAGAACCAATACAGATATACCATGACCTGGATGAATGAGAACCTTCACAGATATACCATGACCTGTATGAATGAGAACCTTCACAGATATACCATGACCTGGATAAATGAGAACCATCACAGATATACCATGACCTGGATGAATGAGACACCACCAGATATACCCTGAACTGGATGAAGGAATATTACAGATATACCATGACCTGGTGAATGGAACTTCACAGATATACTATGATCGGGTGAATGTGGAACCATCACCAGATATACCATTGACCTGGATGAATGAGAACCTCACAGATATACAATGACCTGATCAATGAGAACCTCACCAAGATATACTATGATCTGGGTGAATGAGAAACCATCACAGATATACCATGACCTGGATGAAGAGAACCTCCACAGATATACTATTATCTGGTGAATGAACCTTCACAGATATACCATGTTGGATGAATGAGAACCTCCACAGATATACTATGATCGGGTGAATGAGAACCTTCACAATTTACCAATGACTGGATGAATGAGAACCTCCACAGATATACCATGACCTGGATGAATGAGAACTTTACAGAATATAATATGATCTGGGTGAATGAGAACCTTCACAGATGTACCATGACTGGATGAATGACAACCTCCACAGATATCCATGACCTGTATGATGAGAACCTTCACAGATATACCATGACCTGGATGAATGAGAACCATCCGAGATACCATGACTGGATGAATGAGAACCTTCACAGATATACCATGACTGGGATGAATGAGAACCTTTACAGATATACTATGATCTGGGGTGAATGAGAACCATCACAGATATACCATGACTGGATGAATGGAGAACCTTCAACAGATATACCATGACCTGGATGAATGGAACCATCACAGATATACTATGATCTGGGTGAATGAGAACCTTCACAGATATACCATGACCTGGATGAATGAGAACTTCAGATATACATGACCTGGATGAATGAGAACCTCACAGATATACCATGACCTGGATGAATGAGAACATTCACAGATATAACTACGATCTGGGTGAATGTGAATGATGAACCATCACAGATATACCATGACACTGGATGAATGAAAACCTTCACAGATATACCATGACCTGGATGAATGAGACACCATCACAGATTAT
>CM033470.1:332001256-332090391 GCA_019447015.1 Hymenochirus boettgeri
GCTTGAGACTGTGAAGTACCTTCTGTTTTAAGAAGGCGCTATTATTTTATGGTCTGCGAAGGGCTTTTTGCTTTTTTAAGCCCAATTCACACCTAGCCAATATAACTGATATATCTATAAAAAATGTTTGTGAGGTTTTCATTCACCCCCCATGTCTGGTAATCTGTAAGGTTCTCATTCATTCATCCAAGGTCATTGTATATCTTGAGGTTTCCATTCATCGCCGGTCCTGTGTAAACCAATAAAGTTATACCTTATACCACTTTTTGTGATTTTTTTTATTGTAAAAGGGTTTACCCTGCAAAAATTTTGACTGTCTTACATAGGTATACCACCCTTTTCCATCGTATCTGTAAAGGGCATGTCCACCTCTGTTTTGGAAATTTTTCTGTAGGGTCGGGCTCCCTCTCCCACCCCCAACCGCTAAGTAGTTTGCAAAAATTTAAGCCCAATCGAATTATGCTGTATCTTCCTGCAGCATTCAGTCACGGCCCTTGCTTGATATGAAACTGCAACAGGGGCCGGCCAGCAGCCACATCTGTGATTGGATGAGAAGGCAGCCCAACATGGAAGCAGCTTTTCCGGGTGATAGAGGTAGTATAAGTAGAGTTTGGCTTACATTTTTTGACAAAACTACTACAGCGATTGGGGTGGGAGAGGCGGCCACTACTCTTAAGAAACCTGGATTATTTGGAGGGGAGAGAAAAAAACGGAAAGGAGAGGGAGGGCTTTCACTGTGCATATCATTTTCTCCCGGAGGAGGAGACAGGGGCAGAGACAATTTGGGGACTCAGACAGGAGTCCTGCACTTCGTTTTTTGGGACTTTGAAACAGACATTGCAGGGCAACTATTGGAGAGGGATGTGAGGGCAAGGATTTCCTATACACTAAACAGTGGGGGCCCGTAGTGGCGTTGTAAAAGTATAATTTGGGGGGGACAGCCCCTTACCATGGTTAAAAGCATGTTAGCATGAACTAGTGCATTTAAAAAAAAATTCATCATGATGAATTTCAGGCAGATAAAGCGCCCGTAAGAAGAGACTTATGACTAAGGTGAGGTTTAATGACACTTAGTCATCTAGTCTATGACTAAGCGAGATGAGCGACCGCCAGCTGGGAGACGGGACAACCAACTGAAGGGCAGATGGAGACCGCATCCAACCAATTGAATGTATGTGGGAATGGAGCGGAGCCGCCATACTTAATGACTGTTGGTTGTATATATTCCAATGAACAGGGCTGGTAGCCATGTTGTACTAAATTACATTTAACATGGAAAAAAAACACAAAACGTGACTCAAATTACTACATATTATTCACAAACAATTTGGTTAAATCTTTAAGTTTAAATTGTTGGTTATTACATTAAAATCTTAGCTTTTGTCATAAAATATGGCAAGGAAATCCATGTAAATTATGTTATGATTGTACACGTTGTTTTATTTTATATGTTATTAGTTTTTTATAACTAGTCATAGCTAATTTTTTAAAAAAAAGAATCAATGGTTTTATGTATGCTTGCTATCCACTGTGGCTATCACTAGTGTGCGATCACTATGTATGCTATAACTATGTGTGCTATCACTTGTGTTCTCACTAGAGTGTGCATCATATGTGTGCTATCACTCATGTATGCGATCACTATGTATGGCTATCCTTATGTTGTGCTATCAACTATGTGTGCTAGCATATGTCTGCTATCCCAATTGTGTGGCTATTAATCACTATGTATTCCTTATTCCCGAGTGGCTATTATCACTATGTTGTTAGTTAAATATTATATTGGCTTTATTTATATAATGCTATCCCTATGTTTTATGCTATCCACTATGTGTGCTATCACTATTGTATTGCTATGATGCTATCACTATGTGTATGCTTTTTTTTATATTTATCAACTATGTGTGCTATCACTAGTGTGCTACCCTTTAGTGTGCTATTGTATCACTAGGTGCTACACTATGTGTGCTACATATGTATGATATTGTATTGACTATTCAATATGTTGCTATCACTAGGTGCTATCAATATTGTGTGCGATAACAATGTCGTGATTTATTTCACGATGTGTGCTATCTTATCACTATGTGTGCTATAATATGTGTGTATCACTCTGTGTGACTATCACTATGTATGCGATGTATGCTAATCATCCACCTATGTGTGCTATCATAGGTGTCGCTATCTAGGGTGCTATCACTATTGTGTGCTATTCACTATTGTATGCTATCACGTATGTATGGCATGTATGCATCACTATGTATGCTATCACTTATGTGTGATTCACTATGTGGTGCTATCACATGTTGCTATCACTATGTGTGCTATCACTATGTATGCATGTATGCTATCACTATGTATGCTATGTATGAGCTTGATCACATTATGCGTGTATCACTATGTGTTGTGCTATCACTATGGGGTGCATCAAATGTGTGCTATCACTATGTATGCGATCATATGTATGCTAGGTATGCATAGCACTTCTTATGTATGTGACGATCCACTATGTGTGACTATCACTTTGGTTTGTGCTATCCACTTAGGTGTGCTATAACTATGTGTGTCTATCAATATGTATTGCGATGATCTAACTATGTTGCTATGTATGCTACACTATGTATGCTATCACTATGTGTGCTATCACTACTGTGTGCTATCACTATGTGGGCTATTCACTATTGTGTTACTATCACTATGTGTGAGATCACAGGTGTGCTATCACTATGTATGCTATCACTATGTATGATCACTATTGAATATGTGTTTGTAAAAATTGCACTTTATATTACAGCACTTTATATTTATTGTATTAGTAATTTGCACATCTGGGGGCTAGGTCCATTAGCGAGCTCGCTGTGGTCCCCGACAATCACTCAATGGATACTTCACTGCGTTGGAGGGACCTAAGGGTATAAATGTTTGTTGGGTGAATGTACTGAATATACCGAGGAAGGGGGTGGGCAGTAAAACCTGAAGAGTTCGAGGGGTTTTTCTTGCACTAAATAAATTGTGAAGTTCACAAGAAGTCGGTTGCTCCTCTTGCTGTATTTACAATTTGGCATATTCCTGACCCTCTGAGTAGGGGGCTAGGAGGATTTGCACCCTACAGCAACTAGGCCGAGCCATGGACAGTGTGCTAAGTGGCTCTAAATTGCTATAAAATATGGAAACATTGCATTCCATTACATTTTATGACCTATGATTGGGGGTAAGAAATCCTATTCTGTAAAGCTGGGAATTTGGTGTCCAACCCCCAAAATCTAATTTCGTTTTGTTGATCAACAATAAACAGATTTTATGTCGGTCGGGTCCGATCGGCTCGAAATATTGGATGGTGTGTACCAGCATAAGACTGTACTTTGTTTTTACTACTTAATACATCGATGTAAGAAAGGTTTTACATTTTTTTTAAAATAAAAAACTGTCTTACCCCTCCCCCCCACACAACACAAACACCATAGCTAAGAGGCACATATACCATATTTTGCTCACATACCCCCCAGAAGATTTTCAACAGCTTCTCAGTAGTAGGTGTAAGTAAATGAATATTGACTGAATTTCCGTGTCATTTCATTTGTAACGAGCCAAACAATATAGTTTTTACTGTGTGGAAAGGAAATTTCTGCAATCCTATTTATTGAATCTTAGAAAACAAGACAAATGCATGTGGATAACATGAAAAAGGTAATGTAGTTTCCTGAAAATTCTCTTAAATAATGTCAGGGTGTCCAGATCGGAGAGAGTTATTATAAAACTTAGGATTGATTTGGGAGTTTTGCTCTTTCCTAAGAAATGTAAAGATTACCAATCAGGGTCGGGTGATTTATGACTATGAGTTTTGTCGCGCTGGGCATTGTTAAAAATTTTTCTTTCTTTTAAGTCTAAAATGCCAAAAGGCATTACTTTGTTGGATATAATAGAAAAATTCAGCTTACTGTGCGCTTTCCTATGTACTATGCAACTGGACCGTACGTATTTTTGTGGTATGCTGTCTTGTCCACCAACCATGTGCCATGCACGGCCAAGGGCATTAAGGGGGTTTGACATAAAAATATTATGTTAAACACTGACTCTAAGAGGTGTCATTATATCTGAGGCTGTCGAGAGCATGTGGGGAAATGGTCTGGATGATTTGAATCTTGAGCATTAGTAGGTTGATATACTCGGTAGCTCTGGATAATGCAACAAAGACTATAAGACAATATATAAACTATAAAGATTGTTAGAGTTGTGATGCAAGCAGCACTTTAGTTTCCCAACATTTAAAAAAAGGAAGTAAAAGTTTGTGTTTTTAATTGCAGCAACCAATCAGATATAATCTAAACGGAATTAACCTAGTAAAAAGCTAATGTCTGATTGGCAATTTACAAAAAAAGTAAATAACTTAGTACAGGCAAACTTTGCGCCACCACTTATTGCATTAGGCCCCGTAGTTTTCCTAATAATCAGCAATTATTCCATGCATCAGTAATTTATTTATTTCAAAGGGTTATCTCCACCCCAAAAATTTATTTTTCTGTATGACATAGAGAAAGCAGATATAAATGTGTTTAAACTAGACAAAATGGTCATGACATAGGCCAGGGGCAGTGCACCAAATTCAAACTTACAGTACTTATAAAACGCAGCAACTACTTACCAGTATAATATGTAAATATATTTGTGTTATTTTATAGAGTTATGTCTCCATGACTAGTATCATCAGCAAAAGTTCAAGGTGTACAATGGCACATTCTGTGGCTGGTTAGCCAGACAAGTTGGTATAGGTTGCAATCCTCTCTACCCTACTTTCAGGGTCTACACAATTCGAAGTGGAAGATAGAGCAGAGGAGCACACTACTTCTGTGAAACTTCATTTATTGGGTTTGCAAAAAACACAACATAACAACGTTCAGGACAAAAAACATAACAACAATCGTTTGGACAATAAAAACTTCTTTATTGGTTGCAAAAGCACAACAGACAAACGTTTCAGGACAAAAAAACATAACAAACAACGGTTTCGGGACAATAAAACTTATGTATTGGTTTTGCAAAACATAAATACACCACATTTCTGTATTACACAACCAGTCCTTTCCTCAGAGAACGCCCAAGCTATTTTTTAAGGGGGAACAGGCCACTTTTGACAAGGGATGGGAGGGGGGTCCAGGTTCGAGTGCTAGCTGCCGAGACCCCCTTAAGCCCCCAAAGGACCTGGGTCAGGACCACAAGGGCACTCCTAAGTGCTCCAGGGCCTGATAGGAGCCCGGGGAGAGGGTCCGGGTTTGAGTGTGAGGGGGGCCCAATTAAAGCCCAAACAGGGGCCTTGTTAGGGCCCTTGCGGCACTCCTAAGCGCAAGGGCCCTGATAGGGATTGGGGAAGGGGGTCTGGTTCGAGCTGGGGACCCTTAAGCCCAAAGGGCCCTGTAAGGCCACAAGGGCACTTATAACTGCCGCAAGGGCCCTGATAGGCTTGGAAGGGGGTTCTGGTTCGGAGATGCGGGACCCCATTTATAGCCCCCAAAGGGCCTTTTCAGGCCACAAAAAGTCATGGTAAGGGGCACCCAGGAGAGGGTCCTGGGTTTCGAGAGCTGAAGGACCCCGAACCGTCCAGCGGAAAAAAACTCCGGTTGCCGTGTGCGTTGGCGTTACATCCAGTTTTTATGCTGTTTCCCCGCACAAGGACGGGGAGGGTTCCCCAGACTCATGTTCCCAGGTCCCAGGGGCCTTTTTCAGTTAAGTTTCTCATTGCAATATTTGGAAATTGTATTTTTATCACAACTTTTCTAACTATTTCACTCCAGTGACTTTAATGGGTCCGTTTCGGTTTCGAACTTTGGAAACTTTTTAGAAGTTCGAAAACGGAAAAATTAAACTTCGAAAAGTCAGCTATCTCTACTGACCTAATGGCAATCGGAAGAGAGAGTATCCTTGTAACAATCTCTATCTGATTAATACCAGTATATTTCATATTATTAGTATCCCTGTACCACCAGAACTACAGTATAGTGATTAATACCAGTAATTCTCAATATATATAGTATCCCTGTACCAACCAGAAACTACAGTATATGTATTAATACCATCATTTCAATATTATATAGTATCCCTGTACCAACCAACTAACAGTATATGTATAATACAGTAATTCTCAATATTACATAGTAGTATCCCTGTACCAACCAGAACACAGTATATGTATTTATACAAGATATTCTCTATGTATTATATATCCCCGTATCACAACCAGAACTACATATATGTATTAATGCACAGTAATGCTCTCAATATTATATAGTATATTGTTTGTACCAACCAGAACTACAGTATATGATATAATACCAGTAATTCTCAATAAGATTAGTAATCCGTACCAACCAGAAACTACAGTTAATGTATTAATACCAGTAATTCTCAATATTATATAGTATCCCTGTACCAACCAGAACTACAGTTATAGGTATTAATATCAGTAATTATCAAGATCTTTATAGTATCCCGTACCCACCAGAACACAGTATATGTATTAATCCCAGTAATTCTCAATATTATATAGTATCCTGTACCAACCAGAACTACAGTATATGTAATTAATTCCAGGAATTCGCGAGTATATATGGATCCCGGTACCAACCAAAAGGGACATTTAATACAAACATAGAAAAGATAATCAATATGCCACATTCCTAGGCCCCATTACAATATCAGATTATCTGCCACACTGGCATACTTTATAAACAAAGGAGGTTTTATTTTAGTATACATTACTGTGATCACTGAATGAAAAGCATTCCAACCACGTCAAGGTAACCCCAGTCGGGAGGTCTACTTCGAACCTTTTCAATTTCTTTACTTCAATTACGATTAGCAACACTTTGCATTTCTCATTCTTCACCACTGGATCCTATACAGCGCTCTATCCCTTTCACCCTCAGCCCGTGGACATTTTTTTTTAAAATGAGGGAGGAGACCATCCAGTGCTTATATTAAAGGCAGAGGGAGGATCCCGTACCCATTTAAAGGGGCGTGTTGTGGGGGGTGACTATTACCACAATGGGGCTTGACCAAGCTCCCAATAAATACATACAATTAAAAGAATTACAGTATATGTATTTATACCTTAATTCTCACAATAGATTTATAGTACGTTTGCCGTACCAACCAAGAATTACAGTTTATGGATATATTATAAAGTAAATTCCAAAGTATATATAGATCATTCCCGCTACCAAGCACAGAAAAAACTAAAGTAATATGTATAATACCAGTAATTTCTCCTATTATAATAGTATCCCTGTACCACCAGAACTCACCGTACATGTATTAAGACCAGTAATTCTCAATATATTTTTTAGTTTAGAAAGTATTAGTCAACGTTTTAAAGTTACAGGGAACTGGTAAGGACCACATGAGCTGGAAGAAGGTTCCACAGTTTTTACTGTTCTCACTGTAAAGACAGCTCTTCCTAACCTGAAGATGAAACTTTCTTCCTTCCATCTTAAAGGATTGTCCATGTGTCCTCTGATTATGACTATTAGTTGAACAAGCACCAAGCAGCGTGTATGTATTGTGACCATTCAATATTTATCAATGATTAATATCCCCACGGCAAATATCAATTCTAATGTAAAAAGCCCTAACGTGTATAATCGCCCTGCATAAGTCAAGCCCCTCCATCCCTTTATTAATTAGGGGTCCTTCTTACAATTAGAGTAATGTTCTTGTAAGTAAGACAATTCACACCCCCCCCCCTAGTGTTTCAACCTCAGGGCTAGACTGGACTCCAATGCACATTACTGCTAGAGAGGAGAGGACATCAGCAAGAAATTAAATGTGAGCTGTTGCATGAAACGATTTGATTTATTTTACAATGGCATTATCATGGCTTATAAGTTACATAAGAAGAAAAAAGTAAATGTTTTAGTTTAGAAGTTTTTTAAGCTTTCCATTCTTTCTTTTAGGGCCTGAACTTATCATTTAGACCCCACCCCAAGAGGGTTATAATATAGGTGCAGAGAAATCATTTCTATTCTTTATTTTATTAGTGGTCTTCCATATACCTGCGTTGATGCCAAGCATATGAACGGTATGAATGAAGAATTCCAACAATTTAAAGAATTTGTCGGTTGATGAAATCTCTTTAGGCCGGATAATGTAAAAGTCAACCAGATGCAAACACCACTGCCAGGAATACTTCAAATGTTGTTACCGTGAACATTTTTTGGGGGGGGGGGGTGGCGGGGTACATTTGGTGCTCAATATATATAATATTTATATTTGGACAGAGATTTAGAACTATCACCGTTCTAGAAATGTTTTTTTGCTGGAACTCAGCTCTTTTTTTCTGGAGTGTATTTGGTTTGTTATCATGTTGGCATGGCTGATCTTTGCTTTGATGATACGGACAAAGTGAATCAGCTCTTGAGGTAGGTTACCAACGGGTGGATATTTAGAAATTGTTATGGTCGAACTGAGATCATGCGTCTATCGAATACCCACCATGACGGGGTGGTAAAAAAACAATGTGTCGAACTTCTCTGACCATTTCTTGTGTCAATCAAACATGTTTTCCTCTGATGGTTTGGAAATTATTATGGAGCATTTCCCTTTAACACAATATTGAAACCCCATAACAGATACATTTTAACTTATTTTGAACTTAGGTAATAAGCAAGATTTATACAAACATGTATAGCTTTATGTAATAATAAAGCCGGGAACCAAAGAAACTCTAGCAGAACAATGGTTTTGATAATAATAACTAGTGTGAATTGATACCATAGAGGGATTTTAAATCAATGGTGTTCTTTCCACAAACCCCACAAAGACCATAAGCTCAATAGGACTTGCTGTATTTTTCTAGAGTGGAACAAGCACCAATACACGCGGCCGGCCAACCAAAAAGTCCAGATATGTGTGATTCTCATTTTAGTGATTAGAATAGAATTTACAAAGATCCAGAACCTTTAATAAGAAGGGATTCGGATGGCGGTGTGAAAGCAGTTTTTGTTGATTCCATTTTTAACATCAAAGTGGAACCAGGACTCAGGGGAGCTCTGTGGAGCTTGTGTATTTGCCATATGTTAGTGTTGGACCATTATGGCTGAGAGCTTTATGAGGGATTGACATTTGACATAAAGAAATTATACTAAATCCGATCAAAAAGAACAGATTGTAATTTCCCACTTTCACTACGTCTTCAAATTGCAGCTTGGAAAAAAGGTTTTAGGAAGATGGGGAGGAAGACGAAAAAATTTTTCCACCTTTGCCCGAACATCGTTTTTTTGATGAATGACCAATAGCGCCAGAGTCAGTCTTTGCCATTATACCATATCAATTTGATTGAATTGGACAAAATTGCTTGGAAATCAAATTGTGTATTGAGTGCAAACTTCATTGTCGCCACCAATATGAGGTCAATAGACTTACATAGCAGGAGTTGGAAAACAAACAGCCATTGTGCTTTTGGTGAAGTGTTTAGAGGGAAACAAAAGTAATGCGGCAGTCCCAGGACACTGAAGACTAGATTGCAATAGAAATCGAAGCACGAGTTTCGCCACACGGACTCGGACTTCTTCTCCAACTATCTTGGCGATTAATTATCGAATTTTGAAATGGGATGGGATAAATATCGAAAATGTTCAAAAATTGTTATGGGATAATGATTGAATGTTCGAAAGCGGGAGCTCGAAAGTAGTCGGCGTGAGATCAAATCGAGTTTGTTGAAAGTCTCATGGATATTCGAACAAGTTCCCCAGACATTTCCCAGTCCACAGCCATTTTCATAAGTTACCATTGATATTTTAATTGTATTCATTAAACTTTCGGACTAGTTGACTTCCATGTCTTTTTAATGGGTCAGTATTAGAACTTTTGGACGTTTCGGCCATCTCTATGAAGACTCACAGGATTATCTTTTATGCTTTATTTTTCACAACACCTATTTTGGATGCGGGGTTCTTGATTCAAGTGTCGGGAGGGACCAACACGTTCCGAACATGTCATTGTGAAAAATTAAAGCATAAAGAAGTATCCTTGATTTTCAGAGTCTGGGACATGCCCATTAACTTGTCCCCCTCTACTGCTTTTTGTGGGTTGAGGGACAAAACAGCAGGATCCAGCAGCCAATAGAAGTAGAGGTTATAAAGGGAATTGACATATGGGTGGCTTTAGTGAATGTCCCTTTTTGTAATATTAGTAATAGTCGCACATTTGCGACTTTCGCTACTTATTCCAATCACTATTCAATGATCTAAGTTCCATCCATTTATTACCCTATATACAAATGTAAATGAGAGAGTTGGATATTAAAATTCAAAATCAAGGCTTAACTTATCATACTGAACTTGAGCAAATATATCCTATATGTGCGGATCAGGTTCATGACAACGCAATTAACGTGCTGGTGATTAATATTTAAACAGTTACCGTACAGCCACCGGAGGGAAACACCAATAATAAGATTCGGCATTTACTCCAATTAAAGTGATTAAAGGTAAATAATTTCTGCTCCAAAATTCATACATATTTAAGGTATGTGTAATCTTATTTAACTCTGTGTTGTCCAATTCAAACTCCTTTCAAAAATAAACCACAGCCCCAGAGCGAGAAAACGTTTAAAAGCTTGAGAAAGCCTTTACTATTTATTTTAGAGGCCATGACCTGGATGAATGAGAACCTTCACAGATATACCATGACCTGGGTGAATGAAAACCTTCACAAACATTTTATAGATATAAATCAGTTATATTGCTTAAGGTGAATTGGGCTTAAAAAAGCAAAAAGCCCTTCGCAGACCATAAAATAATAGCGCCTTCTTAAAACAGAAGGTACTTCACAGTCTCAAGCTATAAAAGTAGCATTGCCCAAATAACCCAAGAAAAAAGGAATGATTTTTCACTCCTAGACTCATCCGACTTGCAAACATGACATGTTTCAATCTTGTTAGATCTCGTCAGTACAAGATACAGATTCATGGCAACAGTCTATGGGGTAGGACTTGAGAGCACGAGATACAAATTAGCTATATAGCTAAAAGGTGAGCTTTTAAAAAGGAAAGAAATGCACACACCCCCCCCAACCTTACATTTATTAGACTTAATTACTGGACTAAACAATAACTATTGGACTAGACAATATATTTATGATCATATGCAATAATCTAAGACATACATTTGTACATTACCAATACGTTCACATATTCTTTCTCTAACAGGACAATAATGATGGTTTTGGATAATTGTCCTGAGAACATTGAAACCAACTCTCCTTCTCTTTTTTCTATCTTTAACCATTACATGGCCTTCTCCATTTTTTTGTCTTTAAAGTAACTGAATATGCTTAAAACACTGGCCTTGTATTTACCTCCCACAGCTATAGTAGACGGCACTATGCTCTCTAACAATGTCTTTGCCTTGGATGCCATATTTTATTGGTCCGATGCTCTAATTACTAGAGGCATCTCGTTGAGTATATTCAAGATCAAACAGGTTATAATAAGAAAACCTGGGGAGTATCAAATGAGTTACTTGCACCTACCAGCAGCTGCAAATTAAAGGAGAGAATTTCAAACTAATCAAAAAAAACACACAATGAAAAAAAGGTAAAGAATTTATTTAAAAAGGAATAGAAAAGTTTACAGGAGATTCTGCCATAGATGGAGTTCAAATCATGGACAAAGGGCAGGGAGGGTTTTAAATTGAGGAAGCACAGTAGGCCAGGCAAAGTCATCTGGGGCTACCTTACCCTTCCTTAGCTTCTATAGTTAGTAAGATAACTAGTTGTTAAAAGGATTCCTGAAAAATATATTTGGAATCTTCATATAAGTTCCAATTTCAAGTTACCTCCATCCACAATGGCACAAACACAGAAGATAGAAGATGTCTACTGTAGCAAGTTATGTTTCTGATCTCTCAGATGTCTTCTAGGCAAGTTAAACAGCCATAAACTGTTGTTGAACAACAGGACAACATGAAAACAAAACAATTTAATCATATTGTTTTTATGCACAACAAAATGCACAACAAAATGTGGGCAAAAACTAGGCTTAGGGGTCTCGGCAATCAGTGTGTGTTCTAACATGGAACATGGTATGTATGTATGTATAACTTTATTTATAAAGCGCCGCAGCGCTGTACATTATAAAATACAGAGTATACAAACAAGGGGATAAGTGCAAGCCATTATACAGATAGATAAAAATTAAATACAATTTTATACATCGGTTAAGGAAGCATATGTATAAATTATGGATTAATTGATATAAGTGCAACAAGCCTTGACACATTAGGAATGAGAACCCTCCCCACGAAGAGCTTACAATCTAAGTGGAAGGGACAACATACAGATAAAAGTGGGGAGATGGGTACAAAATTCTTGAGATGGCTAACAATCATTTGTTGTGCTGGTGCTCAGAAAAGTAGAAGAACAGTCTAGATTTTAAAGCATTAATGGATGTCACCAGGTGAAATGAGAGAGGGAGAGAGATCCAAAGGTAGGGAGCAGCAAGAGCGAACAGTTTAAGGTGGGAGGAAGCAGTGTTAGTTGGTGGTTTGTGGAACATAGGGGACCAAGAGAAAAGATAAGTAGGGAGGTGCAGTACAGTAGAGTGAAGGGATTTAAAGGTTAAAAGCAGGGTACTGAATATGATTCTGTTTGATGGGAAGCCACCCTATGGAATGAAGTTGCTGGTTCTCTTTTGGAGGAGAGCGAGATGATCTGAGCTGCCAAGTTTAAGATAGACTGGAGAGGAGAGAGATGAGAGGCCGAGAGTCCAAGTAGTAGAATGTTACAGTAGTCAAGATGGGAGATTATAAGGGCATGGATGAGCATTTTAGTGGTGGAGAGAGAAAAGAGCGGATCTTGGCAATATTGCGAAGGAGAAAACCACAGGTCCTAGCGACATTGTTAATGTGATGATGGAAGGAAAGAGAGGAGTCAAAGATTACTCCAAGGCATCGTGCAGATTCAACTGGGTTAATGACCGTATTGTCAATAGAGATGGAGAAGGGAGGACTAGGTCCCAGGGGGGTCATGGGTTAGCGTGGGGGTGGACAAGTAAATTTGGTCATCATCAGCATATAAGTGATACTTAAAGGAGAACTAAACCCAATTTTTACACCCCAGAATCAGAAAACACTCCCCCTAAAAACACCAATAAACTATAAAATGCCACTTTAGTAAACTCTGTTAAAGTAAGTCAAAGCCTGTTAAGAACTGGATGAAGTATCTGTGTGTAGGTGCAATGTCAGACCACACCTCCTGACCTCAGTCACATGCTTCCTTGCTTTATCTGTCCTGTAATAGTATTGGATAGAGATTATTAATGGGTGTGACCAACTGTAACAAGTTTGTGCCATAGCTAAGGACTGAGCATGTGCAGAACATAATGGTCGTTGACCAAACTGTCTGATACTAGAACGCTGAGAAGTAAAGCACAAACCATATGTTATTTAGGTAAATTTCCCAGCGCCTGTATCAAAATGAGAGGTAAGACGCAGATTATTGGTTTTATATCAAGGTGTTCTGCCTTTTGGTTCAGTGTTGTTCTGTGGCTTTAGTTGCCCTTTAAAGCCGAAAGAACCGATTATTTCTCCCAGAGAGATAGTGCAGAGGGAAAACAGCAAGGGTCCTAAAACCGAGCCCTGAGGGACCCCCACACTAAGCGGAACAGGAGAGGAAGTCTTATTAGCAAAAGAGACAGAGAAAGATCTGTTAGAGAGATAAGAAGACACCCACACCGCAGCTTGATTTTAGATGCCCAGAGAATATAGAATCTGCATAAGAAGAGAGTGGTCCACAGATTCGACAGTATCCAAGGCAGCCGATAGGTTAAGGAGAATGAGGACCGAGAACAAACCTCATTATAGTAAAAACAATGTAGACACATAAATCTTTGTTCCTTTCTGGAGGAAGGTTCATGCTCATACTGGTACCAAAGCAATAAGTAAAAGGATGATAAGTTTCCATTTGTGCTACTGTGTCTCTATCATTGTCCATGTGATCAGTCCCAAACAAGTAACACTTACTGTACATGTGTGTATCTTGGCTCCAAGAAAGAGAAGGGGTAACGGTATATCTATGCAGGAGCGCTAACCAACACGCTACCTCAGCACTATCATGAGTCACTGAATCACAAATTATTTGCAAAGACTTTCAAGGTCATAGGAAAGTTTTAACAGTTTCCTACATTACTGTTACGATTGATGTAGTAATGTAGTGCAAATTATTTGAAAATTCAAATACAGTGTATAAGTCAGAATCTTATTTTCTAATTGGCTACCATGGTTAGTATCATATGATGACATTTATACCTGATAGGTGAATTTTCTAGTGGGATAATGAAGTGCACACTGTATGTATAAATGGACGCAGGCAAGAAATACAAGACGATGGGTTAATTTAGCAGTAACACACAATATAAGGAAGGGTTACTAGTTCATTTTTAATCAAAATACCATCTTAAAACTGCTTACCCTAATTAGGAGTTTGGTCTCTGCTTGGCAGCCATTCTGGGTAGTAACCTACTAATCCCTTCTGTTTGCAAACAGCTGCTAAAATATGAAACTAATCCTCATAGCACATATATAATAGGACAAGTTTGACTAGTGCATGGCAACTCATTCAGCTTCAGAAATGTGACTGCATCTGAGGAGGACACACATAGTGACTTGGTTAGCATCACACCACAATTCTTGAGGTTCCAATAAGTCCTTTGTACAGTAAGTCCAATCTGGTACATAAGACTACAGTATGAAGGTTTCCATTTTACACCCAGCTAGCTTCAGCTGTACTATGACACATAGAGTTCTTCCTAGTTCCTACACAGCTCAGTTCCTGAATGGTTTATATCCACTTCATACCTGGAGTGATAGTTGCCTTAAACCAATATCAGTCTATCTATGGCCTCCTTAATAAACCAAACAAGGAGATTAGATGGCCAGCATGGTAGCTCAGTGGTAAGCACTGGTGGCTAGCATACAAAAGCTAACCATGCTTGGCCAATCAACATAATACGCAAATTCCTAATGCATCTGCTGTGGTAAGGATCTAGAATCTACCTCCATATACATTCAGTCACATTCAGTAGGACCCACAATGCAGTCAGGGTTTCCATCCACTGAGGATAAACAATGGTGGAGGTGCACTCTACCCAACTGTGGGTGCAAACACCTCTGTAGGTTCTTCCCTTAGGAACCAATGGTTTCGCAGAAAAAAAGGTAACTGAGGGTCGCACTCCAAATCTTTTAGAAAATTTTATTGTGAACCACGTGACGTGGATATGTGTGGTTCACAATAACATTTTCTAAAAGATTTGGAGTGCGACCCTCAGTTACCTTTTTTCCATCCACTGAATATCCTTGGGATCAGTCACTCTACCTTTGCAGATATTGGTATAAAGTTACTTCATCGAATGAGATCAGCCCATACTATGAGATTTTATTACCATGCTAGGTTTGGTCTTGTAATGAGTCTGAATTGAGAAAAATATCATGAACATCTATATGGATGTCAAGGGAGACATTTATTTAGAACGGAATCTAGGGAATTACCCACCCATGTAGGAGAGCTTTCTAATCTGTTTTCTGGAGAAGATTCATTTTAAAGGCTATCTGTATGGTTGTTGCTCAACCACCCTTTTGGCCAACGGACCCATTCTGTTAGTAGCGCTTCTTCCCATTGGATAGATCCCAGACTAAGATGGGATGGAGCTTAGACAATAAAGTTGTCCTTTGTTTGTGTTTTAGTGTGCTCTCCTTTTTTAAAAATCCATGTTTGTAATGAAATACCAAGGAAATATCCGATCACGTTTCTTGCTATAATGCCTTGTGAAATATCGGGAGAAAATAGAACCTTATCTGACAGCTTTCACATTTCCTCCAATAAACCAGACTCCAGGCATTAATGTAATTGCTGGCTGCATTTCATTCCATTTTCCAAAGTGTTCATGATAAGAAATACTCAGCGAGCCAATCTGCTTCCAGGTTTTATTTAATCCTATGGTGAACATTTCCTTGGGGGAACGTTTGATAATGCGATTTACGGATCTGTTCCTGTGGCTAATGCATACAGCAGAGGATAGAATCCATGCAAGTAGGATTTAAACAGCAAAAATAGCCCAAAGAATAATAAATAGCCTTTTTTAAATATTTTGTGCAGATAGGTGTAGTTATAGTATCTGACATTGCTGTTTAATAATATGGTCACAAACCTCTCTTATTGAATTATAATTACTGCCAACCAGTTTGGTATAAACTGTCCAGCAGGACAATCACACAGATGAGGGACTTTTTGGCCACTTTTATACATAAGCAAATTTCACTCAACATCACTAGTCTGCGGACTGGTCCACCAGGATACATGGGGAGAGTAAGAAAAGACAAGTTAATATCCAGTCCAACACTGCACAAAGTATATAGAAAATGATAGTCCACTGTGTTTTATATTGTGGCTGAAATGGAACCACCTGACATTGAGGTATCTCCAGAAGTTACGAAGTGTTCCTGCTCTACAGTTGGACAGAAATATAAAATGATTGAGGCTGTTGTTCATTTTTATTTTAGTTCTTCTAGTGCATTTATTATATAAACCTCATGAGATGCCACCAAGAGCTTTTTAATAATGGGAAAGTGAAGAATCATTAACATTTCTAAAATGTATGAAATCTTTCATTTAGTTTAACAGACATAAAATCATTAAGCGCACTGAGAGCCACAAGGCCTGGCTAGATGTGACACGTTTTGTGGATCTGTTTATAATCCCTATGGTGGGTCATCCTTTGATTTATGCTTGGGTCCACCATGGTGACGTGGTCCTATTCTTTAATTATAGGTCATCAAAATCCCAGTAATCAGAGCTTCAGGCACCAGATTCCTCACATTTCTGAACAGGAGAACATTGAACTTTTTTAATGTTAGAAAGGCAACTTGTGATCATTCAATGGAGGGGGTTGGCTTGGCGTATCATGTTCCTATGAACTTACATAGGGATGGATTGTGTGGGAAATACAAATATCTCCTATGTCTATGTAATTAACCATGGCTGGAGAAAAAAAACACAAGGTCCCACACTAATGCCTGTCACTTTCAGGATAAATAATAGAGGATTTACACTTTGATGTGTCATTAAATGACTTTCTTTGATCTCTGCAAGTTTATATTTGTAGCACAGATTCCCATTAATCCATTCAATCCCTGTTCCGTACTTGGGAAAATGTTCTTTAAAATGTACGAGTACGACATGAACATAGACTAGGGATTCTTTATATTCCGATAAAGCAGCTTGATGTGCTTCGTATTTCTGAACGGTTCAGGGATCTACTCACAATGGTGTACAAACTGCGTTTCAGGCAACTATCGGTTAATGTATGGGTATTTGGTTGGTTATCATTGCTAATCACTGGGTAACTTACCATAGTGATAGTGTTTGGAGCAACTAATAAATCACGCAACCTATTAGGTATTGCCATAACACAAGTTCGTTTATTGTGCTCTCCCAGGACGTTTCGGCCAGCCTAGGTCCTTTCTCAAGTGTGTAACTTTTCGGATACTGCCCTGGTATCAGCCCATATGGGTATAAAAATACCGGCCGAGATCAGACTTTTCAACTGCAAAGTCTCAGAACTGGACATCTGCACATCATTTGATTGTTGTCTCTTGAAAAAGGTGCCAAGGTGTCAGCACCGAAATGTTGATAAGAAATGATTCATTATTTACAGACCGGTGTGCGGTGGATCTTATTGATCTTTTCAACTGCAGCGATCATTTTAACAGACTTCGAACACAATACACAATACCAAACCGTACTGCACTGCTGTAAATATAAAAATGTACTCGGAAAAGGTTACGGTATTGGTGGTTACTAATAAAGCCCCTTTATAAATATGGCTCATGGTATATATATTAGTGTCTATGTTACAAAGACTACCAGGGTGGTGCAAGCCTTTAATATGGTCTTAATGTAATGTTTAGTTGGACTTTAGGACTAGGTTTTCGGCAGCTGTAAAACTTACCCATGTGATGTGGTAGAGCAATAGTGTTAACATTGAGAGGTTTTAACACCATCTAATGGTTAAATCCTGAACACAATGCACCACAACCAAGTCTAAATCTATTACTTCCGAAGTGTTGGCATACCGGAGATTGATATCAGCCGTACGTTTACACTGGTGATGCAACAATGAAACTAATCATTCAGCTTATTCCCTGTGTAATGAGGAGCTGATCTGCTATTTTGTAAAGAGGTTCCCCAGGAACTCCTACCACCAGACTCTAGGAACTCCTACCACCAGAATCTAGGAACTCCTACCACCAGACTTTAGGAACTCCTACCACCAAACTCTGCAACTAGAATCTACTCTGATAAGATTTGCATTAGGGACAGGTCTAGAAGACTTGAACAAGTAACTCAGATTATGGCAACCAGTCAAATGTTGTCTTTTTTTGACTGGGTTACTACATACAGCTCAATAACATCTGGTTGGTACCATTTATTGCACCAGCTTCTTAGAATTCAGAAACTTTTTGGAATCATTTCCAGGAATTTTTTGCTACATTTTTCCCTAAAGAGTCTTTTTTTAATGATTTATGAATAGAGATGGCCAAACTTTGGAAAGTTCAGTCCCTTTTCAAACTATATGGAAAGTTCTCAAGTTCGAAAACGGACCATTAAAGTCACGGTAGTCAAATAGTTAGAAAAGTTCGAATAAAATACAATTAAAATATCAATGGTAACTTAATGAAAATGGCTGTGGGACCTGGGAAATGGTCTGGGGAACATGTTCGAATATCCAGGACTTTCCCAAACTCGATTTGACTCTCACGCACGCTACTTTCGAGCTCGTGTTTGAAGATTCGATAATTATCCCACTTGCGGATTCGAGAATTCAATATTTACTTGCGTATAGGTACAATAGATATTTAACTTGCGGATTCGATATTTACTCGCGTATTGGTATAATAGACATTTTACTCGCATATTCGTTAATTCGATATTTACTCGCGTATTGGTATATATAATAGACATTTTACTCGCATATTCGTTTAATTCGATATTTACTGCGTATTGGTTATAATAGACATTTTACTGCATATTCGTTAATTCGATATTTACTGCGTATTGGTATAATAGAAATTACTTGCATATTATTAATTCGATATTTACCGTATTGGTATAAAAAGACATTTTACTCGCATATTCGTTAATTCGATATTTACTCCTCGGTATTGGTATAATAGACATTTTACTCCATATTCGTTAATCGATATTTACTCAGTATTGGTAATAGACATTTACTCTGCATATTCGTTAATTCGCTATTTACTCGCGTATTGGATATAAAGACATTTTACTGCCATATTCGTTAATTCGATATTTACTCGCGTAGTATTGGTATAATAGACATTTTACTCGCATATTCGTTAATTCGATATTTACTCACGTATTGGTATAATAGACATTTTACTTGCATATTGTTAATTCGATATTACTCACGTATTGGTATAATAGAATTACATTTACTCTATATTCATTAATTCGATATTTACTCGCGTGTATGGTATAATAGACATTTACTACAATTCGATAATTCGATATTACTCATGTATGGTATAATAGACATTTTACTCGCATATTCGTTAATTCGATATTACTCGCGTATTGGTATAATAGACATTTACTCGCATATTCGTTAATTGCGATATTTACTCACGTATTGGTATAATAGACATTTACTCTCATATTGTTAATTCGATATTTACTCGCGTATTGGTTATAATAGACATTTTACTCGCATATTCGATAATTCGATATTTACTCCATATTGGTTATAATAGACATTTACTTCACATATCGTAATTCGATATTTACTCGCGTATTGGGTATAATAGACATTTTACTCTCATATTCAATAATTCGATATTTACTTGCGTATTGGTAAATAGAATTTTACTCATATATTCGTAATTCGATATTTACTCCTGTATTGGTATAAGAGACCTTTACTCGCATATTCGATAATTCGATATACTCGCGATTGGTATATAGACATTTTACTCACATATTCGATAATTCGATATTTACTCACGTATTGGTATAATAGACATTTTACTCTCACATTCAATATTCGAATTTACTTGCGTATTGGTATATAGACATTTTACTCACATATGCGTATTCGATATTTACTGGCGTATTGGTATAATAGATATTTTACTCGCATATTCGATAATTGATATTACTCGGTATTGGTATAATAGACATTTTACTCACATATTCGATAATTCAATATTTACTCGCGTATTGGTATAATAGACATTTTACTCACATATTCAATAATTCGATATTACTCACGTATTGGTTTATAGACATTTTACTCACTATATCGATAATTCGATATTTACTCCATAGTTGGTATAATAGACATTTTACTCAAATATTCAATAATTCGATATTTACTCACGTATTGGTATAATAACATTTTACTACATATTCGATAATTCGATATTTACTCCGTATTGGTATAAATAGACATTTTACTCACATATTCGATAATTCGATATTTACCCGAATTGGTATATGACATTTACTGCATATTCGATATTCGATATTTACTACGTATTGGTATAATAGATATTTACTCACATATTCGTAATTCGATATTACTCGCGTATTGGTATAATAGACATTTTAATCGCATATTCGATAATTCGATATTTACTCCTGTATTGGTATAATAGACACTTTTACTCGCATATTCGATTATCGATATTTACACGTATTGGTATAATAGATATTTTACCACATATTCGTTAATTCGATATTTACACGCGTATTGGTATAATGACATTTACTGCATATTCGTTAATTCGATATTTACTCGGGTATTGGTATAATAGACATTTTACTCCATATTCGATAATTCATGATATTTACTCGCGTATTGGTATAATATGCATTTTACTCGATTCGTTAATTCGTATTTACTATCACGTTATGGTATAATAGACATTTACTCTCATATTCGTAAATTCCATATTTACTAGCATATTAGTATATAGACATTTACATTGCATATTCATACATTCCATATTTACTGTATTGTATAATGACATTATACTCACATATTCGTTAATTCGATATTACTCTCGTATTGGTATAATAGACATTTTACTCTCGTATTCGATAATTCGAATTCCTCGACGTATTGGTTAATAGACATTTTACTCCTCATATTCGATAATCGATGTAATTTACGTGCGTATTGGTATAATAGACATTTTACTCACATATTCGGTAATTCGATATTTACTCGCGTATTGGTATAATAGACATTTTACTCACATATTCGATAATTCGATATTTACTCGCGTATTGGTATAATAGACATTTTACTCACATATTCGATAATTCAATATTTACTCGCGTATTGGTATAATAGAGATTTCGAGTTCTAGACCATCTCTATCCCTTAATCCGGAATTAGCCAATGAAAAGGGAATATTAACACGTGGTGCCCCTTTCCCTATATTCTTAATCCTGTTTCTCTTTACTTTAGACATTTTACTCGCATATTCGTTAATTCGATATTTACTTGCGTATTGGTATAATAGACATTTTACTCGCATATTCGTTAATTCGATATTTACTTGCGTATTGAATCTTTGTTGAGGCCTTAATGAGCCCTTTGATGGAAACATAAAGTTATGCGGTGTGGTAACGGTATTCAGAAGAAATATGTTTTTGTTTTTTAGGAGCTGAGGAAATCAGAAGGTCTGGTAAGTAACTTAGAAAGTTGTTGAATATTATATTATGTTTATTTACCAATCCCAAGTCCTATAGGGTAGTAAAAAGGTTTTTAGTTCTGAGATCTCTTACATTGACAAATTATATTATTGATGAAAACAGCCAATGTTAATTAGAATCAAAATGGGAATTCAAAAAGTGCTGATTGGGGTCGCAAATTAGGCCATTTCTTTACAAGACCTCACATGTATACCAGCTAAACAAGTGCTTAACTACCAACACCAAAGTATTATATATCACTATAATACATAAGTGTTGATATTTTATAATGGAGGCTGCAGTGGATAAGGTAGATCCTATTAAAAAATCACTCAGCTAGTACATAAGTGACTACATTTTATTTTCTTATATCCCACCTACTCGCCCATTCAGTGTTCATGCCCCCCTTGGGGGACAATTGACTCAGACATTTGTTTGTGTAGGTTAACTCACTAACAGAAACCTGATGGAGGCTGCTTCCGTCAACTTTCATAACCAATGTCTCTTCCTCTCCACAAAGATTTGTAACCAATATAGATGCTGGGATTTTCTTACTATGGGTTTTTACGGTTACAGGAAGGTAGCTTGGGGGATGATAAGGTGAAACTAAATAGCGCGACCTAGATTATTTAAAATGTTGAATGGGGTGAAGAATCCAAAAATACTTATGATTATAAGAAATAAATGCGCACCTTCACATATAATATAAGGACATTAGGCAACTCTGATTCCATGACCGTATTAGGCACTCGGTCTACGGCCTCTGTGCTTCTATATGGTCAGGGAACTCCTCGGTGGGCGTATATCCGTATTTTTTTCTATATTACACTGTAAAAGTGGGTCATTATCCCTTATATAAGTCATAATAATAAATATTAAACTCTTTAGTTACAGCTATGCCCCAGTTACTATGTGATGTATGTAGTAGTGGTATGTATGTATGTTATGATGTATAATTTTAGTTATAAAGCGCCCTTGGGTACGCATTGCCTGCTTACAAAACAAGGGGATAGTGCAACATGCATTATTACAGATAATAAAAATTAAACCAATTTCATACATCGGTTAAGGAAGAATATATATAAATTATGTTTAAATGGATATAGTGCGAAACAGGCCCCAAACACATTAGGAATGAGGATCTGCCTGAAAGCATGCCTTACAATCTACTACCCACTGTACTAAGCATTCTTGATACCAGGGCAGGGAAGGATACCTAATACAATAGGAAGGGACACATAATACATAGGGAAGGACATACATAATACAATATTTACTATATAAGGTTCTTCCAGCTAGAACAAAAGAAGTGTTTGGGGGGGGGAAAAGTTTTTATTGGGGACAGTGTGTCACTCATTTGCCATTCACCTCAGGACAACAAAAAGTCTAAGGGGCCCAGATTCTTTGGACAGTCCGCCACTAACAATCTGTCCCCTCTTCCCCATCAACAGTCGTAAACTGGTCGGTGGAGAAGACACACTTTGTTATGAACAAGGAAATGTTACTCCTTGTATCACTAGCTGCTATGCAATTTCAATTATAAAAATAAATATCTGCGGAAAGGTAAGGAAACATACAGAAAGCTCATTTTAATGTACCCCCTGGGCTTGCCCGACTTGAAAAAAATACTAGTAAATGTTCCATACGTCATCTTTCCTACCGAGATTCACCATCCACCATTGATTCAAAAAAGATTTCCATCCATTTAAGTGATCTCCAATAAATAAAACATGTTTGTCAAGTTATCTAATTATATAGAACTAAACATTTGAAGCTTTCACTATGAACTTGACATATCGTTGAATGTAATCTGGTCTGAGGGGACACCAATTAAGGAAAGGAAAGGTTTTGCTTTGACCTCTGTTTTTGCTTTCTTTATTTCTTCAGTTGATTTGCTCATTTCAGGACATAATTTGTTCCACCTGGACGAGCGTGCTACAACCTCACTGGAACTTGGTCTCCTTGTTCGATAGAAGTTGAGAACCAACACACACATCTTATTTGAAATGCTCTTGGACCAGTCTGTTCTGCCAGTATAAATACCATGAAAGTGTTATTAGTTGGTGCTTTTTTATAATAGCGCAAGGCCCTCTATTGACTTACCCAAGATGGAATTTTCTTCTCTTAAAGGGGAAGTAGGTTTAACCGGCTTGCAAATGCTGGTAGTGTAATAGGTTATATGGTCATTTTTTTGTTTATTAACGTATTATATTAAAGCGATATGTACACTGGGGAGTTTTTTTTTTTTTTAATTGCCCCATTACTAAAATTATAATCTTACTTAAAAACTATCCACTGTCCATTTTTTTTTGTTTGTTTTGGTTATCCCTTCCATTATCTTATATTTCCAGTGTGAAACATCATTACGTTCAGATGTCAATCAAATGCTTTAGTGCATAAACTCTTCTGTTATGTATAGTTTTGCTGTAGTGAATGGTGACAGTAGTATATGAACTGCATGGTGGGAAATTCCTGTCCAGTGCGCCTCATAGGGATACTGACATGCTGCCTCACAAGAGTCTGGCACGGGGTGGCTGGGACGAGCTTGTACACACGTTGTGATCGCGGCGGGTCCTGACTCGCTACGCGGTGATGTGTCGAACTGTTCATAGGCGATAATCGGCCTGTGATTGGGCACTTGTATCGGCCCAAAACGGATAGTTCGTTCAGCAGTCCGTTGCCAAAGCGTTTCGCCCCATAAAGTGCCATACACAGGGCGGGATAATCGCCCGAAAACGTTCGTTCGTTACACATCGTGCATCGCAGAACTTAGGGATCCCGACCCTAGAGCAAACAAATACTGGAGTGAAAGTCATGCAGCAAAAACACAAACAAAGTACTACTTACATGTATTTTCATTTATGGATTCATTTTTCAGGTACAATTCCTTAAAGGAAAACTTGACAGTGTTATAAAAAAAATAGATTTTAAAAGTAGCATTCCATCCCAAAATCACATACGACATTAAAAACATTTTGTTGGTTTATTTTGCGAGAATAAAAATGTGACCTGCTGTGTGAAAACATTGCAAATCAATCAAGTTAGAAAAGTATTTTTACTGGGAACGGTGATAAAAACTGTGGAACTGTCTTCCAGCAGATTGGTAATGGCAAGTTCATTAAATGAGCTTTAAAAATTGCCTGGAAAGATTTAAAATTAAAAAAGTATGAGAATAACTGTATACAAAGTAGGTTGTACAATATCAATATTGATCTGTATTACTATACTGTAGTTGGTGTACAGGGGAGTACTAATAATATGAGAATTACTGGGTATTAATACAATACTGTAGTTCTGGTTGGTACGGGATACTATATTAATATTGGAATTACTGGTATTAAATATTACTAGTGTTCTAGGTTGGTACGGGTGATACTAATATAATATTGAGGAATTACTGGTATTAATCATATACTGTAGTTCTTTTTGGGTTGGTACAGGATACTATATAATAGTGAGAGAATTTACTGGTATTAATAACATATACGTAGTATAGTTGGGTTACGAGGGATACTATATAATATTGAGAATTACTGTATTAATACTACGTATACTGTACGTTCTGGTATGGTACAGGGATACTATATAATATGAGAACTTACTGGGTAGTACATACTAGACTAGTAGCTTCTTGGTTGGTAAGGAGGATACTTATAATATTGAGAATTACTGGTATCTAATACATATACAGTAGCTCTGGTTTGGTAGAGGGATACTATAAATATTGAGAATATTACTGGTATTAATACATACTACTGTAGTTGCGGTGGTACAGGGATACTATATAATATTGAGAATTAACTGGTATTAATACATATGACTAGTAGTTGCTTTGGTTTGCGTACGGGGTACGATACTATATAATATTGAGAATTACTGTAGTATTAATAACATAGTAATGTAGTTCTGGTTGGTAGGGGATACTATATAAATGAGACTTACTGTATAATAAATATACTGTAGTTCTGGTTGGTACAGGGTAGTGGGAGATACTAATAATATTGAGAATTACTGTGTATAATACATATATAATAGTTTCGGTTGGTAGGGGATACTAGATAAATTGAGAATACTGGTCTTAATACAATACCTGTAGTTCTGCTGGGATAGGGCATTACATAGATAATATTGAGAATTACTGTATTAATACTATAGTAGTTTCTGCTTGGTACAGGGATACTTAGATAATATTGAGAATACTGTTATTAATTACGAATACGTAAGTTCTGGTTGGTACACGGGGATACTATATAATATTGAGAATATTAAATTGGTATTAATTGAACTATACTGTCGTTTGGTTGGAAATACGAGGATACTATATAATATTGAGAATTACTGATATTAATACATTACTAGTCCTCTGGTTTGGTTAAGGGATATATGATAATATTGAGAATTAACTGGTATTACACATTATACTTGTAGTTATGTTGGTATACCGGGAACTAGATATATTTGAGAATACTGTATTACTACAATCTACTGAGTTATGGTTGGGTACGGGGATACTATATAATATGGAATTCTGTATGTAATTTACAGTTTGGTTGTACGCGATACATATATGATACGGTTATATATTGAGTTCTGGTGGTAAGGGGTACTGATAAATATTGAGAATTACTGGTATTATAACATATATGGCAGTGTCTGGTTCGGTCCGGTTATACTATATTAATATTGAGAATACTGGTATTAATACATATACTGTAGTTTGGTTGTAGGGGAAATATATAATATTGAAAATTACTGGTATTAATACATATACTGTAGTTATGGTTGGTACAGGAGGGATACTATATACTATTAGAGAATTACTGGTTTAATGCATATAGTGTAGTTAATGGTTGCGTACGGGATACTATAAATATTGAGAACTACTGGTATTATAACATATACGGTAGATGTCTGGTGGTACGGGGATACTATATGAATATTGAGAACTTACCAGGATGAATATATACTGTTAGTTCTGTTGGTATAGAGGATACTATATAAATTGAGAATTACAGGATTAATAACCTTACTGTAGTTCTGGTTGGTACGGGGCTTGATACTATATAATATTGCGAATTACTGGTATTACTACATATAATGTTAGTTCTGGTTGGTATAGGGATACTATATAATATTGAGGAATACAGGTATTAAATACATTATACTGTAGTTCGGTTGGTACAGGGATACTTTAAATATTGAAAATTCTGGTATAATACATATACTGCAGTTCTGGTTGGTCCGGTTCGGTGATTACTATATAATATGAGACATTACTGGTATTAATACACTTACGTAGTTCTGGTTGGTACGGGGGATCTTATAATATTGAGAAAGTACTGTGTATTCAATACATATACTATAGTTCTGCATGGGTATAGGGATAACTAGATAATATTGAGCATACTGGTAATTAATACATTATTACTGTAGTTCTGCTTGGTATAGGGATACTAGATAATATTGAGAATTACTGGTATTATACGAATACCAGTAGTTTCTGGTTGGTAAGGGATACCTTAATAATATTGGAGAATTACATGTATTATAACATATACTGTAGTTCTGGTTGGTACGGGGACATATTAATATGAGGAATTACTGCGATATTAATACAATTACTGTCAGTTCTGGTTGGTACAGGATACTATATATAATTGAGAGATTAACTGCTGGTTATTGAATACATATTACATAGTTCTGCTGTTTTATAGGGATATAGATAATATTGAGAATTAGCTGCGTATTCAATTACATATACTATAGTCTGCTGTGGTATAGGGAGTATGAATATTGAGAATTATGTATAATACATTACTGTAGTTTGGTTGGTACAGGGAGATTACATATAAATATTGAGAATTACGGTATTAATACAATACTCTACTAGTTCTGCTTGGTATAGGGATATTATATAATTTGAGAATTACTGGTATATACATAATACGTAGTTCTGGTTGGTAACAGGGATATATATATATTGCGGAATCTGGTATTAATTACATATACTATTAGTCTTGCTTGCGTAAGCGGGATACCTGATAATATTGGAGAATTATGGTATAATAATATACTGCAGTTCTGGTTGGTACGGGGATACTATATTAATATTGAGAATTACTGTTATTAATAACATATACTGTAGTTCTGGTTGGTTACGGGGTGACTATATAATATTGAGAATAACTGGTTTAATACATATACTGTGGTTTCTGGTTGGTACAGGGAACTATATAATATTGAGAATTAATGGTATAATACATAACTGCAGTTCTGGTTGGTCCGGGATACTATATATATTGAGAATACTGGTATTAATACATAAATGTAGTTCTGGTTGGTTACGGGGGATACTATAATATTGAGAATTACTGGTATATAACCATATACGGTAGTTATGGTTGGTCTACAGGGATACTATATAATATTTGAGATTACTGGTATTAATGATATAGTGTAGTTATGAGTTGGTAACAGGGATTTATATATAATATTGAGAATTACTGGTATTAATACAATACTGTGTTTGGTGGTACAAGGGGATACTATATAATATCTGAGAATTACCAGTATTATACATATACTGTAGTTCTGCTTGGTATGGTGGATACTAATAAAATTGAGAATTACAGGTATCAATACTTGTTGGTAGCATACTAATATGAATACTGTAGTTAACTGTGTTTGTTTGGTACGGGGATACTATATAATATTGAGAATACCTGGGATTAATACATAACTGTAGTTCTGGTTGGTACAGGGAATTATGAATCTGGATAAATACATATACGCAGTTGGGTCTACTAATAATATTGCAGAATTACTGGTTATTAACATATACTGTAGTTGTGGTTGGTACAGGGTATAAATTACTTTGTTAATGATATCTCATGTATGATAGATAATTATGAAATAGTCTGCGTTCATGTCGGATATACAAAATGAAATACTGTTAGTTACATTACTGGTATGTGTAGGGGATACTAATAATATGAGAATACTGATGTAATACGATAACGTAGAGTTCTGGGTTGGTATAAGGGATACTATATAATATTGAGAATTACTTTGGTATTAATACATATACTGTAGTTCTGCTGGTTAGGTGATGATACTAGATAATATATGACATTGACTGAGTATTAAATACAATAACATGAGTTTGGTTGGACAGGGATGACATATATAATATTGAGAATTAATGGGTTTATTAATTACATATACTGTATTCTGCTTGGGTGGGATACTAGATAATATTGAGAATTACTGGTATTAATACATATACGTAGTTAGGCTTGGTACAGGATATATACAATATTGAGAATATGTATTATACATATACTGTAGTTCTGGTTGGTATACGGGATACTAGATATATTGAAGATTACGGAATTACTGGTAATACATATACTATAGTTCGGTGTGGATACGGGGATACATATAATATTGAGCAATTACTGGTATTAATACTATAATGTAAGTTATGGTTGGTACGAGGGATAACTATATAATATGAGAATTATGGTATTAATTACATATACTGAGTTCATGGTTGGGTCCGGGATGATATATAATATTGAGAATACTGGTATTAATCATGGACTGTAGTTCATGGTTGGTACAGGGGTACTATATATATATTGAGAATTACTGGTTATAAACATATACTGTAGTTCATGGTTGGTCACAGGGATACTATTTATAATATTGAGAATTACGGTATTAAGCATCTATGTGAGTTATGGTGGTCGGGATACTATTAATATTGGAATTACATGTTATAATCACATACTGTAGTTATCTTGCTTGGTACAGCGGATACTATATAATATTGAGAATACAGGTATTATAATATACTGTAGTTCTGTTGGGATTTAAGATGTTTGACAAAACGTATCGTGGTAGGGTGATATATCTATCATATTGAGAATACTGTATTAATACATATACTGTAGTTGCTTGTTGATACAGGGATACTAATATATATTGAGAATACTGGTATTTAATACATATACGGTCAGTTATGGGTTGGTCCGGGGCAGATAGAGACTATAAGATTTGAGAATTACTGGTATGTACATACATAATACTTTAGTCTGGTTGGTACGGGGATAGCTATTATAAATATTGCGAATTACTGGTATTAATACATATATACGTTGTAAGACTTATCTTGAGATTTACTGGTTAAGAATACAGTTCTGTGTCGGGATACTATTAATATTATATTATATACGAGTATTAGTTGGTACGGGATGTGATAATTGAAGTACTAAATATATACTGCTGGTTATGGTAGGGGTCCGGGATACTTTATTAATATTGAGAATTATCGTATTCCAATACATATACTGAGTTCTGGGTTGGTACGGGATGACATATAATATTGAGATAGATTACTGGTATATACATATACTGTAGTTATGGTTGGTAACGAGTGTCCTATATAATATTGAGAATTACTGGTATATAAAAATGACTGTAGTTTGGTTGGTAACAGGACTATAGAGAATATTCTATGATATAAACTTGACGGATATATATATTTTGGGAGCATTACTGTATATTAAGCCATATACTGTACTTCGGGGTTGGATACAGCCGATACTATAATAATGAGAATTACTGGTATTAGCATTACAGTAACTGTACGTTCTGGTGGTACCGGGATACTATATAATATTGAGAATTACTGGTATTAATACAGTACTGTAGTTCTCGGTGGACGGGATGCGATATAATATTGAGAATTAATGGTATTAATAATATTACTGTAGTTCTGCGTTGGTACCGGTACTATATATATTGCGAATTACGGGTTAATACAGTATACTGTGAGTTCTGGTGGGTACGGGGATCTAGTATAATTTTGAGAATTACTGTTATTAATACATACTGTACTTCTGGTTGGTACAGCGATACGATTAATATTGAGAATACTGGCTTCAATACAGGTACTGTTAGTTTGGTTGGTACAGGGATACTATATTAATATGAGAATTACACTGCCGTATTAATACATGTACTGTAGTTCTGGGGTGGTACGGGGATACACTATAATTTGAGAATTACTGCGTTATTAATACAGATAGACTGTACTTCTGGTTGGACACGATAATATATAATATTGAGAATATTACTGGATTATACAATATACTTGTAGTTCTGGTTCGTTCAGGATACTATATCAATGAGAATTACTGTATTAATACCATATACTGTAGTTCTGGTTGTACAGCGATACTATATAAACCATGAGAATTACTGGTATAATACATATCCTGTTAGTTCTGTGGTGGTATGGAGGTACTATATAATATGAGAATGTAGTGGTATTACAGACATATACTGTCGTTCTGGGTTGGTAACAGGGATACTATATATATTGAGGAATTACTGGTATAAACATGATACTGTTGTTTTCTGGTTGGTACAGGGATACTCTATAATGAGAATATGGTATTAATACATATACTGTAGTTCTGGTTGGTACAGGGATACTTATATATTGAGAATTACTGGTATTCATACATTTATATGAGTTCTGGTTGGTACAGGGGATACTATATAATATTGAGAATTACTGGTATTAATACATAGAGTATCTGGTTGATCCAGGGATACTTTCGATGTGCCGTTTGGAGTCAAGGAAGGATTTTTCCCCTTTGTTGTAACTTTTTTTTTTTTTTGCCTTCCTTGGATCAACTGTTAGGTAGAGTTAAAAAGATAAAAAAAAAACATAGGGTGAATAGGTGGGACTAGAGATGTAGTGTTTATTCAACCTCATACTATGTTACTATGTACTAACAGTAATCTACCGCAACATCTAATGACAGGAAGTCTAAGGGATTAGTACAAATTAAAAAAGCTATTATTATCTACTCTGAACTTAACCCCCCCCCCCCCCCCCCCCGCTTTGCAAGTATTCAGCTGGTCACAGATCTCTGCAGATATGTTATAGAGGTTAAACATTGTATACGATCAGGGTTATTCAATAAAAGTTCTTCAGGGAGATTCAATAAAAGTTCTTATCGTTAAAATGGTGTATTTTTGCCCCAAACAATCAGATCTTTTCTAACATTGAAAGCAACATCTATATGGTTGGGGACAAATTAGCACCATTTTATACGATAAGAACTTTGATATGATCTCCTGTCTATCGTTTTTAAAACAGTGCTAATTTTCCCCCAACCAAAAGATGTTAGCTTCAAATGGTTAAAGTAGAACTGCAACCCAAAAAATCAAGTTTAATGTTAGTAAAGTACTTGCCTCAACATCCTTCTCAGCATGGAAGGTTCCACCAGGGGCCTTTTCTTTACCTCTATGAGCTATTTTTTTAGGTTCTGTTTGTTCACCTATATCAAAAAGGGCCTATTATTCAAAAACTGGCGATACCTTGGTTTGGTTACGTATGACCGTGGCAGTAGATACCATGAAATGCGGTAATAAACTACCGTAATGTATATTCTATGGGCAGTAGATATTTACGCTATCGTACTTTACAGAGTTTCGATAGGGAATATAAATGTGATGATCACCTAGTGATGCTAAAGACAGGCGATACCACACCTTGATAAATAGGGCGCGTAGTGTTAAGAGGTCCCTCGCTCTACCTGTCAGCGCAGCAAAATATTAAGTGGAAAGTGTAGCTTCGTTAAAGGGGAATGTTGGCGGGTAGGAACGAGTGTTGATTTTTATAGGAATACACATGGTGCAGAAACTGTTAGCGGGGAGGGCGGATAGAGAAGTGACACCTGATCTTTAGCACAGCTCTGTGCAATGCATTCTTATCCAGTGTACTCTTAATAAAGGAATGTTGGGGGTGGAAGAGGGTTTTTATAGGAACCACATGATGAAAACTGTTAGGGGGGGAATAGAGAAGTGAACCTGATCTTAGCACCAGCTTTGTGCAATGCATTCTCATCCAGTGAACCCTTATTAAAGCGAATGTCGGAGGGTGAAGAGTGTTGTTTTTTATTAGGAACACATGGTGCCAGAACTGTAGGGCGGATTGAGGAAGGTTAGAACGTGAACCTGATTTTAGCACAGCTCTGTGCAATGAGTTTCTCATTCAGTGTACCTTATAAAGGAATGTTGGAGGGTAGGAAGGAGTATGTTTTTGATTCAGCTGTCTGTAAAAAACAACAAAGCTAAGAAATACATTTGCACAGAGCTGTTGTTAAGATCGGGGTCATTATTTATCCTCCAACCTGCCAGGCACTCTGCACCATGCTCTACCATGCGCAATTGGTTAAGGCAGCGTGTTTTTGTTTGTGCAAGTGAATGGGTTTCATAATGACAATGGCAAATTGCAAGCGCAAAATCCGTAAATCGTGTGTCAATTCAGGTTGCGTTGCAGTGGTGGCTGTGCCCCTTAAATGTACATTTTGCAGCATACACCACAATAATATAAATGGTTGAGTGCAGAAATAAAAAAAACACATACAAAGACACAGTCTGCAGAATGCTCCCAAATATAAAGGGTTAACACAAGTTGCTTCCGTAAATACATATGAAAAGGGGTTGTTTTAACACCTTCTCATCCTGTTTTGCAGCAGGGGAAGATGCTAATAATATTCACTGGCTATCTCTGATGATGGCTGGGAGACACTGGCAGGTGGGGAATCTGGTTCAAAACTGTTACATGCAGTAGCATTAACGGGGAGTGGGAAACAACACACAAGGTACTCAGTGCATGTTGCAGAAGGAAGTTTTGAGGTCAGGACCACCAGAAAAGGCAACACTGAAGCCAGCCATGACATCATAGAGTGCCAGTACTCGCAAATGTTCTATGAAGCTTTCTACACTAGAGGCTGATAGTTGTGCAGAAAGAAACACATGGTTTATACTAAGTGACAGTTAGCAGGCTCTGTGGAGTTGCTTTGTATTTTGAGTTAGTTTCCTTAAATAAGATCTGATTAGTTGGGGCAAATTAGCCCATTTTAACATAAACAATATGACTTTTGTTGAATTTCCCGGCATATATCTACCAACACTTGTACTTATAAGGGAATGCATATGTGTGGTAATGTTTCTGTAACTGTTCTTCAATAGGAAAGGATCATATGATCCTTAACTATTTTTACATTCATAGTTTTAAGGGGGGTAATATGTGTTTTGTAGTTCACAGTTCACATTAACAGTAAAAACAAAAAGTAAAAACCACATAGGATCTATATTGTAATAGAATATTGAATTGTAATAATAAAGGCTATTAAATTAAACATTCCATATATGATTTTTCATGCAAACACAAATTCCACATTCCTTTATACATAATCTTTAAGATAGCTGCAAAGCCTTAATATCACGAAAGTTGAAGATCCAAAATTCAGGTTTAATAAACTTTATATTTTTACTCCAACACCTGATGAGTAAAACTGAAGAGATCACAGAGACCCAAACTATTTGTCAGACATCTAGTGCAGTTGTCCAAAGAACAATGTCCGTAAAGACCAAAGATCAATCCCAGTGGGGATATCACCATGAATCGATAAATACATAACTTGACGGTAAGGGCAACCAAAACTCCCAATTGTCTGAGGATTGTGAATGAGTATCCTGTTATGTTTAAAATGAAGGCACTAAGATCTAATTGGTTAAAGAAGCTAGTTCTCTGACTAGTTTTAAATATTAACTTAGGGTTTTGGCTACCAAAACCAAAGTAAGAAAAATAAGTGGATTAACACAAGAACTAGGACGAAGCCTCTTTAAAAAGATAAACTTATTTTATTATAGGAGTCAGAATGGACTGATCCATTGCAGGATTAAGAACATTAAAAGGCGTGTTTCACTAATCATCCGATGGCTCTCAATTCAGGAATTCTGGTCATCTGTCAGAGGGCATAGGAACAGTTCCGTTGCTCTAACTGAATAACAAAGATGCATGTGAACCCTGTTCACAGATATTCCATGGACCTGGATGAATGAGAACTCCATAGAATATACCATGACCTGGATGAATGAGAACCTCACGATATACTATGATCTGTGGTGAATGAGAACCATCACAGTATACCATGACCTGGATGAATGAGAACATTCACAGATATACCATGAACTGGATGAATGAGACCGTCACAGATATACCATGACCTGGATGAATGAGAACCATCACAGATATACCATGACCTGGAGAATGAGAACCTTACATAGATAACCATGACCTGGATGAGGAATATTACAGATTACCATGACCTGGATGAATGAGAATATTCATAGATATACCTATGATCTGGGTGAATGAGAACCATCACAGATATACCATGACCTGGATGAATGAGAACCTTCACAGATATACTATGATCTGGGTTGAATGAGAACCTAACAAACATGTTAGAGATATAAATAGTTCTATGCTTAAGGTGAGTTGGATCTGGGTGAATGAGAACCATCACAGATATACCATGACCTGGATGAATGAAGAACCTTCACAGTTCCATGATCTGGATGAATAAGAACCATCAAGATATACCAGACCTGGATGAATTTAGAACCACAGATACTACACATGACCTGGAATTGAAAGGATAATATACAGATAACCAGACCTGGATGATAGAATGAGAACCTTCACAAGATATTACTATGATGTGGGTGAATGAAGAAACCATTCACAGTCTATACCATGACCGGATTGAATGAGAGAACCTTCACAGATATACAATGACCTGGATGAATGAGAACCTTCACAAGATATACTATATATGTGAAACTACGAACTATGTACTGGGTGAAATGAGAACCTCAACAAATACTTTCAGGTGAATGACTACAATACTGACCTGGTGAATGAGAAACCATACAGATATACGTGACCTGGATGAATGAGAAACCCTTCAACAGACTATACCATAACCTGGATGAATGAGGAACCTTCACCGACTAGACAGGCATGATGAGAGAAACCTTCACAGATATACCATGACCTGGATGAATGAGAACCTTCACAGGATATACAATGATTGGGTAAATGAGAACCAATCACAGATATACCCATGACCTGGATGGAATGGAACCATCACGAATTATCACCAGGACCTGGATGAATGAGAACCTTCCACAAGATTACTGTGGGGTTCAAGCGGGTATCATACATGACTGGATGAATGAGAACACCTTCACAGATAATACCATGACCTGGATGAATTGAGAACCATCACAGATATACAGAACTGGGATGAATGAGAACCTCACAGAATAACCATGACACTGGATGAAGGGGAAGTATTACAGAATTTTACCAGACCTGGATGAATGAGGAACTTCACAGATTATCTATGATCTGGGATGAATGTGAAACCATCACAGATATACCTGACCTAGGATGATGAGAACCTCACAGATATTACCATGACCTGGATCAAATGAGAACCTCCAAAAGATATACTATGATCTGGGTGAATGAGAACCATCACAGATATACCATGACCTGAGAATGAGAACCTCACGATATATATTATCTGGGTGAATGAGACACTGTTCAAGATATACATGAATTGGATGAATGAGAACCTCACCAGATATACTATGATCTGGGTGAATGAGAACCTTCCAGATAACATGACCTGGAATATGACTAGAACCTCCACAGAATACTATGATGCAGGGTGAATGCAGAAACCTTACAGATATACCATGACCATGATGAATGAGAACCTTACAGATTATACCATGGACCTGGATGCATGAGGAACCATCACAAGATATTTAAAAAACCTGGACTGGATTGAATGAGACCATCACCGATATACATGACCTGGATGAATGAGAACCTACATAGATACCATGACCTGGGATGAAGGATATTAACAGGATATAACCATACCTGGAGGAATGAGAACCTTCATAGATATACATGATATGGGTGAATGAGAACCATCCACAAGATATACCATGACTGGATGAATGAGAAACCTTCACAGAATATACTCATGATCGGTAGAATGATCGACGAACCTTCACCAAAACATTTATAGATATAAATCAGTTATATGCTTAAGGTGAGTTGGATTCTGGTGATAGATGAGAACCATCACAGATATTCCCATGACCTGGATGAATGGAAACCTTCACAGATATACCATGACCTGGATGATGAGAAACCATCAAAGATATACCATGACCTGTGTGAATTAGAACCTACACAGATATACCCATGACCTGGATGAAAGGAATATTACAGATATACCATGACCTGGATGAATGAGAACCTTCACAGATATACTATGATGTGGGGTGAATGAGAACCATCACAGATATACCATGACCTGGAATGAATGAGAACCTTCAAAGATATACCATGACCTGGATGAATGAGAACCTTCACGATATATATGATCTGGGTGAATAAGAACCTTCACAGATATACTATGATCTGGGTGAATGAGAACCTTCACAAATATTACCTGACCGGATAATTGAGAACCATCACAGATATACATGACCTGGATGAATGAGAACCTTCAAAGATATACCATGGCCTGGATGAATGAGAACCTTCACAGATATACCATGACCTGGATGAATGAGAACCATCACAGATATACCATGACCTGGATGAATTAGAACCTACACAGATATACCATGACCTGGATGAAGGAATATTACAGATATACCATGACCTGGATGATGAATGAGAACCTTCACAGATATACTATGATGTGGGGTGAATGAGAACCATCACAGATACCATGACCGGATGAATGAGAACTTTCACAGATATACCATGACTGGATGAATGAGAACCTTCACAGATATACTATGATCTGGTGTGAATAAGAACCTTCACAGAATACTATGATCTGGAGTGAATGAGAAACTTCAACAAATATACCATGACCTGGATGAATGAGAACCATCACAGATTATTACCATGACCTGGATGAATGAGAACCTTCACTGAGAATACATAACTGGATGAATGAGAACCTTAACGAAATATGGCCTGGATGATGCGAACCTTCACGATATACCATGACCTGGGATGAATGGAACCTACACAGTATACATGATCTGGGTGAATGCGAACCATCAAGATATACCATGACCTGGATGGAATAGAACCAATCCACCGATATACCATGACCTGGATGAATGAGAACCTCACAGAATACCATGAACCTGGATGAAGAGAAACATTCACAAAGATATACCATGACCTGTGATGAATGAGAACCATCACAGAATACCATGACCTGGTTGAATGAGAACCTACACAGATATACCTGAACTGGATGAATGAGAACCTCCACAGATATACTATTATCTGCGTGAATAAGACCTTCACAGATTATACCATGAATTGGATGAATGAGAACCTCCACAGATATACTATGATCTGGGTGAATGAGAACCTTTCACAGATATACCATGACCTGGATGAATGAGAACCTCCACAGATATACCATGACCTGGATCAATGGAACCTCCAAAGATTTACTATGATCTGGGTGAATTGAGAACCATCACAGATTTACCATGACCTGGATGAATGAGAACCTCCAAGATATACTATTATCTGGTGTGAATAAGAACATCACAGATATACCATGAATTGGATGAATGAGAACTCCACAGATATACTATGATCTGGGTGAATGAGAACTTCACAGATATACCATGACCTGATTGAATGAGAACCTTCACAGATTACTATGATCTGGGTGATAAGAACCTTCACAGATATACTTGACTCTGGGTGAATGAGAACCTCACAAAATACCATGACCGGGATGAATGAGAACCCATCACAGATATACCATGACCTGGATGAATGAGAACCTCACAGATATTACCAAACCTGATGAATGAGAACCTTCACAGATATTACTTGGCCTGGATGATGAGACCGTCAAGATATACAGACCTGGAGAATGAGAACACACAGATATACAATGATTGGGTGAATGAGAACCATCACAGATATACCATGACCTGGATGAATGAGAACCATCACAGATATACCATGACCTGGATGAATGAGAAACCTTCACAGATATACCATGACCTGTATGAATGAGAACCTTCACAGATATACCATGCCTGGATGAATTGAGAACCATCACAGAATACCATGACCTGGATGAATGAGAACCGACACAGATCATACCATGATACTGGATGATGAGAACCTCCACAGATATAGATCTATCTGCGTGAATAGGAACCTTCACAGATATACCCATGAATTGGATGAATGAGAACCTCCAAAGATATACTATGATCTGGGTGAATAGAACCTTCACAGGATATACCATGACCTGGATGAATGAGACCTCCACAGAATTACCATGACCCTGGATCAATGGAACCTCCAAAGATATACTATGACTGGGTGAATGAGAAACATCACAGATATACCATGACCTGGATGAATGAGACTCCACCTTATACTATTTCTGGGTGATAAGAACTTACAGAGATTACATGAATTGGATGAATGAGAACCTCCAAAGATATACTATGATCTGGGTGAATGAGGAACTTCACAGAATATACAATGACCTGGATGAATGAGAACCTCCTCAGATATACTATGATCTGGGTGAATGAGAACCATCACAGATATACCATGACCTGGATGAATGAGAACCTTCACAGATATACCATGACCTGGATGAATGAGAACCATCACAGATATACCATGACCTGGATGAATGAGAACCATGACAGATATACCATGACTGGATGAATGAGAACCTACATAATATACATGACCTGGATGAAGGAATTATACATATATACCATGGACTGATGAATGAGAACCTTCATAGATATACTATGATCTGGTGAATGAGAACCTCACAGTTACCATGACCTGGTTGAATGAGAACCTCACAGAATACATATGACATGGGTTGGAATGAGAACATACAGATTATACCATGACCTGGACTGAAATGAGAACCTTCACAGATATACCATGACCTGGATGAATGAGAACCATCACAGATATACCAGACCTGGATGAATGAGAACCATGACAGATATACATGACGGGATGAATGGAACCTACAGATATACCTGACCTGGATGAAGGAATATTACAGATATCCAATGACCTGGATGAATGAGAACCTTTCATAGAATACTATGATGGGTGAATGAGAACCATCACAGATCTACCATGACCTGGATGAATGAGAACCTTCACAGATATACTATGATCTGGGTGAAAATGAGAACCTTCACAAAACATTTATAGATATAAATCAGTTATATAGCTTAAGGTGAGTTGGATCTGGGTGAATGCGAACCAATCACAGTTATACCACGACCTGGATGAATAGAACCTACACAGATATACCATGACCTGGATGAAGGAAATGTATAGATATTACCATGACCTGGATGAATGAGAACCTTCACAGAATATACTTATGATGGGGGTGAATGAGAACCATCACAGATTATACCAGGACCTGGATGAATGAGAACCTTCACAGATATACCATGACCTGGATGAATGAGAACCTCAGAAGATATACTATGATCTGGGTGTGAATAAGAACCTTCCAGATATACTATGATCTGGGTGAATGAGAACCTTCACAAATATACCATGACCTGGATGAATGAGAACCATCACAGATATACCATGACCTGGATGATAGAGAACCTCCACAGATATTACTATGATCTGGGGGTGAATGAGAAGCATACGATACCATGACCTGGATGAATGAGAACCTCCACAGATATACTATGATCTGGGTGAATGAGAAACCATCACAGATATACATGACCTGGATGAATGAGAACCTTCACAGATATCCATGACCTGGATGAATGAGAAACATCACAGATATACCATGACCTGGATGAATGAGAACCATCACAGATATACCATGACCTGGATGAATGAGAACCTACATAGATATACCATGACCTGGATGAAGGAATATTAAGATATACCATGACCTGGATGAAGAGAACCTTCATAGATATACTATGATCTGGGTGAATGAGAACCATCACAGATATACCATGACCTGGATGAATGAGAACCTTCACAGAATATTACTATGATCTGGGTGAATGAGAACTTCACAAACATTTTATAGATATAAACAGTTATATAGCTTAGGTGAGTTGGATCTGGGTGAATGAGAACCATCACAGATATACCATGACCTGGATGAATGAGAACCTTCACAGATATACCATGACCTGGATGAAGAGAACCATCACAGATATACCATGACCTGGAGGAAATTAGAACCTACACAGACATACCATGGACCTGGATGAAGGAATATTACAGAATATACCATGACCTGGATGAATGAGAACCTTCACAGAGATACTATGATGTGGGTGAATGAAACCATCACAGATATACCATGACCTGGATGAATGAGAACCTTCACAGATATACCATGACCGGGAAGAGAATGAGAACCTTCACAGATTATACTATGATCTGGGTTGAATAAGAACCTACACAGATATACTATGATCTGGGTGAATGAGAACCTTCACAAATATACCATGACCTGGATTGAATGAGAACCATCACAGATATACCATGACCTGGAATGATGAAACCTTCACAGTATACCATAACCATGGATGAATGAGAACCTCACAGATATACCATGGCCTGGATGAATGAGAACCTTCACAGATATACCATGACCTGGATGAATGAGAACCTACACAGATTATAAAGATCTGGGTGAATGAGAACCATCACGATTTACCAGACTGGATGATATGAGAACCATACAGATTACCATGGACTGGATGATGAGAACCTTCACAGATATACCATGACCGGTATGAATGAGAACCTTCACAGATTATACCATGACCTGGATATGAGAACCATCACAGAGATATACCATGACCTGGATGAATGAGCACCTACACAGATATACCCATGAACTGATGAAGGAATATACCAGATATACCATGACCTGGATGAATGAGAACCTTCACAGATATACTATGATCTGGGTGAAGATGTGAAACATCCAGATATACCAGTGACCTGGGATGAATGAGAACCTTCACAGATATACAATGACCTGGATCAATGAGAACCTCCAAAGATTATACTATGATCTGGGTGAATGAGAACCATCACAGATATACCATGACCGGATGAATGAGAACCTCCACAGATTACTATTATCTGGGTGAATGCGAACCTTCACAGATTTACCATGAATTGGATGAAGGAGAACCTCCACAGATATACTATGATCTGGGTGAATGAGAACCTTCACAGATTTATACCATACTGGATGAATGAGAACCTCCACAGATATACCATGACCTGGATGAATGAGAACCGTTACAAGATATAATTGATCTGGGTGAATGAGAACCTTCACAGATGTACCATGACTGGATGAATGACAACCTCCACAGATATACAGGACCTGTACTGAATGAGAACCTTCCAGATTATACCATGACTGGATGAATGAGAACCATCACAGATATACCAGACCTGGATGATGAGAACCCAAGATATACCATGACTGGTGATGAATGAGAACCTTACAGATATACTATGATCTGGGGTGAATGAGAACCATCACAGATATACATGACCTGGATGAATGAGAACCTTCAAAGAATACCATGGACTGGATGAATGAGAACCATCAAGATATACTATGATCTGGGTGAATGAGAACCTTCACAGATATACCATGACCTGGGATGAATGAGAAACCTTCACAGATATACATGACCTGGATGAATGAGAACATCACAGATATACCATGACCTGGATGAATGAGAACATTCACAGATATACTACGATCTGGGTGAATGATAACCATCACAGATATACCATGACCTGGATGAATGAAAACCTTCACAGATATACCATGACCTGGATGAATGAGAACCATCACAGATATTACCATGACCTGGATGAATGAGAACCATCACAGATATACCATGACCTGGATGAATGAGAACCTTCAAGATATACCATGACCTGGGTGAATGAAAACTTCACAAACATTTTATAGATATAAATCAGTATATTGCTAGGTGAATGTGGCTTAAAAAAGCAAAAAGCCCTTCGCAGACCATAAAATAATAGCGCCTCTTAAAACAGAAGGTACTTCACAGTCTCAAGCATATAAAGTAGCATGCCCAAATAACCAAGAAAAAAGGAATGATTTTTCACTCCTAGACTCATCCGACTTGCAAACATGCATGTTTCAATCTTGTTAGATCTCGTCAGTACAAGATACAGATTCATGGCAACAGTTCTATGGGGTAGGACTGAAGAGCACGAGATACAAATTAGCTATATAGCTAAAAAGGTGAGCTTTTAAAAAGGAAGAAAGAAATGCACACACCCCCCCCCACCTTACATTTAGCGATTAATTACTGGACTAAACAATAATATTGGACTAGACAATATATTTATGATCATAGCAATAATCTAAGGACATACATTGTACATTACCAATACGTTCACATACTTCTTCTCTAACAGGACAATAATGATGGTTTGGATAATTGTCTGAGAACATTTGGAAACCAACTCTCCCTTCTCTTTTCTATCTTTAACATTACATGGCCTTCTCCATTTTTTTTGTCTTTTAAAGTAACTGAATATGCTTAAAACACTGGCCTTGTATTACCTCCCACAGCTATAGTAGACGGCACTATGCTCTTCTAACAAGTCTTTGCCTTGGATGCCATATTTTTGGTCCGATGCTCTAATTACTGAGGCATCTCGTTGAGTATATCAAGATCAAACAGGTTATAATAAGAAAACCGGGGAGTATCAAAGAGTTACTTGCACCTACCAGCAGCTGCAAATTAAAAGGAGAGAATTTCAAACTAATCAAAAAAAACACACAATGAAAAAAGGTAAAGAATTTTATTTAAAAAGGAATAGAAAAGTTTACAGGAGATTCTGCCATAGATGGAGTTCAAATCATGGACAAAGGGCAGGGAGGGGTTTAAATTGAGGAAGCACAGTAGGCCAGGCAAAGTCATCTGGGCTACCTTACCCTTCCTTAGCTTCTATAGTTAGTAAAGATAACTGTTGTTAAAAGGATTCCTGAAAAAATAATTTGGAATCTTCATATAAGTTCCAATTTCAAGTTACCTCCATCCACAATGGCACAAACACAGAAGATAGAAGATGTCTACTGTAGCAAGTTATGTTTCTGATCTCTCAGATGTTCTTCTAGGCAAGTAAAACGCCATAAACTGTTGTTGAACAACAGGACAAATGAAAACAAAACAATTAATCATTTGTTTTATGACACAAAAATGCACAACAAAATGTGGGCAAAAACTAGGCTTAGGGGTCTCGGCAACAGTGTGTGTTCTAACATGGAACATGGATATGTATGTATAACTTATTTATTTAAAGCGCCGCAGCGCTGTACATTATAAAATACAGAGTATACAAACAAGGGGATAAGTGCAAGCCATTATACAGATAGATAAAAATTAAATACAATTTATATACATCGGTTAAGGAGCATATGTATAAATTATGGATTAATTGATATAAGTGCAACAAGCCTTGACACATTAGGAATGAGAAAACTTCCCCACGAAGAGCTTACAATCTAAGTGGAAGGGACAACTACAGATAAAAGTGGGGAGATGGGGACAAATTCTTGAGATGGCTAACAATCATTTGTTGTGCTGGTGCTCAGAAAAGTAGAAGAACAGTCTGATTTTAAAGCATTAATGGATGTCACCAGGTGAAAGAGAGGGAGAGAGATCCAAAGGTAGGGAGCAGCAGAAGGCGAACAGTTTAATGGGGGAGGAAGCAGTGTTAGTTGTGGTTTGTGGAACATAGGGGACCAAGAGAAAAGATAAGTAGGGAGGTGCAGTACAGTAGAGTGAAGGGATTTAAAGGTTAAAAGCAGGGTACTGAATATGATTCTGTTTGATGGGAAGCCACCCTATGGAATGAAGTGCTGGTTCTCTTTGGAGGAGAGCGAGATGATCTGAGCTGCCAAGTTTAAGATAGACTGGAGAGGAGAGAGATGAGAGGCCGAGAGTCCAAGTAGTAGAATGTTACAGTAGTCACAGATGGGAGATTAAGGGAATGGATGAGCATTTAGGGTGGAGAGAGAAAAGAGCGGATCTTGGCAATATTGCGAAGGAGAAAACCACAGGTCCTAGCGACATTGTTAATGTGATGATGGAAGGAAAGAGAGGAGTCAAAGAATACTCCAAGGCATCGTGCAGATTCAAATGGGTTAATGAGTATTGTCATAGAGATGGAGAAGGGAGGACTAGGTCCAGGGGGGGGTCATGGGTTAGCGTGGGGGTGGACAAGTAATTTGGTCATCATCAGCATATAAGTGATACTTAAAGGAGAACTAACCAATTTTTACACCCCAGAATAAGAAAAACTCCTCCCCTAAAAACACACATATAAACTATAAAATGCCACTTTAGTAAAACACTGTTAAAGTTAGATCAAGATACCTGTTAAGAACTGGATGAAGTATCTGTGTTGGTGCAATGTCAGACCACACCTCCTGACCTCAGTCACATGCTTCCTTGCTTTATCTGTCCTTAATAGTATTGGATAGAGATTATTAATGGGTGTGGACAACTGTAACAAGTTGTGCCATAGCTAAGGACTGAGCATGTGCCGAACTAATGGTCGTTGACCAAACTGTCTGATACTAGAACGCTGAGAGTAAAGCACAAACCATATGTTATTTAGGTAAATTTCCCAGCGCCTGATCAAAATGAGAGGTAAGACGCAGATTATTGTTTTATATCAAGGTGTTCTCCTTTTGGTTCAGTGGTTGTTCTGTGGCTTTAGTTGCCCTTTAAAGCCGAAAGAACGTATTTCTCCCGAGGAGATAGTGCAGAGGGGAAAACAAGCAAGGGTCCTAAAACCGAGCCCTGAGGGACCCCCACACAAGCGGAAACAGGAGAGAAGTCTTTATTAGCAAAAGAGACAGAGAAAGATCTGTTAGAGAGATAAGAAGACACCCACACCGCAGCTTGATTTTAGATGCCCAGAGAATATAGAATCTGCATAAGAAGAGAGTGGTCCACAGATTCGACAGTATCCAAGGCAGCCGATAGGTTAAGGAGAATGAGGCGAGAAACAACCTCATTATAGTAAAACATGTAGACACATAAACTTTGTTCCTTTCTGGAGGAAGGTTCATGCTCATACTGGTACCAAAGCATAAGTAAAAGGATGAAGTTCATTTTGTACTGTCGAGAACATTGTCCATGTGATCAGTCCAAACAAGAACATTACTGATACAGAGTGTTATTTGTTGAAAATAAAAATCGTTAAAAGCGCAAAGTATAAAGTCCTTTATGAAAAAGAATATATGTAGCAAATTTATATCTTATGCGGTTACGCGCTAACAACACGCTACCTCAGCACTATACATGAGCAAGTGAATGCACGAAATTATTGACAAAAAGACTGTCATAGGAGAGGAAAGTTTTAAAACAGTTTTACAAATTACATGTTACGATGAGTGTAGAGTCAGTGCAGTACATTATTTGAAAATTCAAATACCGTGTATAAGACAGAATCTTTATTTAATACTGGCTACCGGTAGTTCTATATGATGACATTTTTACCTGATAGGTGAATTTCTAGTGGATAATGAAGGCACACTGTATGTATAAATGGACGCAGGCAAAAATAAGACGATGGGTTAATTTAGCAGTAAACACAATATAAGGAAGGGTTACTAGTTCATTTTTAATCAAAATACCATCTAAAACTGCTTACCCTAATTAGGAGTTTGGTCTCTTGGCAGCCATTTGGGTAGTAACCTACTAATCCCTCTGTTTGCAAACAGCTGCTAAAATTGAAACTAATCCTCATAGCACATATATAATAGGACAAGTTTGCTAGTGCATGCAAATCATTCGCTTCAGAAATGTGACTGCATCTGAGGAGGACACACATAGTGACTTGGTTAGCATCACACCACAATTCTTGAGGTTCCAATAAGTCCTTTGTACAGTAAGTCCAATCTGGTACATAAGATACAGTATGAAGGTTTCCATTTTACACCCAGCTAGCTTCAGCTGTACTATGACACATAGAGTTCTCCTAGTTCCTACACAGCTCAGTTCCTGAATGGTTTATATACACTCATACCTGGAGTGATAGTTGCCTTAAACCAATATCAGTCTACTATGGCCTCCAATAAACCAAACAAGAGATTAGATGGCAGCTGGTAGCTCAGGGGTAAGCACTGGTGGCTAGCATACAAAAGCTAACCAGCTTGGCCAATCAACATAATACGCAAATTCCTAATGCAATCTGCTGTGGTAAGGATCTAGAATCTACCTCCATATACATTCAGTCACATTCAGTAGGACCCACAATGCAGTCAGGGTTTCCATCCACTGAGGAGTAAAACAATGGTGGAGGTGCACTCTACCCAACTGTGGGTGCAAACACCTTGTAGGTTCTTCCCTTAGGAACCAATGGTTTCGCAGAAAAAAAAGGTAACTGAGGGTCGCACTCCAAATCTTTTAGAAAATTTTATTGTGAACCACGTGACGTGGATAGGTGTGGTCACAATAACATTTTTAAAAGATTTGGAGTGCGACCCTCAGTTACCTTTTTTCCATCCACTGAATATCCTTTGGATCAGTCACTCTACCTTGCAGATATTGGTATAAAGTTACTTCATCGAATGAGATCAGCCCATACATGAGATTTTATTACCATGCTAGGTTTGGTCTTGTAATGAGTCTGAATTGAGAAAAATATCATGAACATCTTATGGATGTCAAGGGAGACATTTATTTAGAACGGAATCTAGGGTTACCACCCATGTAGGAGAGCTTTCTAATCTGTTTTCTGGAGAAGATTTCATTTTAAAAGGCTATCTGTATGGTTGTTGCTCAACCACCCTTTTGGCCAACGGACCCATTCTGTTTAGTAGCGCTTCTTCCCATTGGATAGATCCCAGACTAAGATGGGATGGAGCTAGACAATAAAGTTGTCCTTTGTTGTGTTTTAGTGTGCTCTCCTTTTTTAAAATCCATGTTTGTAATGAAATACCAAGGAAATATCCGATCACGTTTCTTGCTATAATGCTTGTGAAATACGGGAGAAAATAGAACCTTATCTGACAGCTTTCACATTTCCTCCAATAAACCAGACTCCAGGCATTAATGTAATTGCTGGCTGCATTTCATTCCATTTTCCAAAGTGTTCATGATAAGAAATACTCAGCGAGCCAATCGCTTCCAGGTTTATTTAATCCTATGGTGAACATTTCCTTGGGGGAACGTTTGTAATGCGATTTACGGATCTGTTCCTGGGGCTAATGCATACAGCAGAGGATAGATCCATGCAAGTAGGATTTTTAAACAGCAAAAATAGCCCAAAGAATAATAAATAGCCTTTTTAAATATTTTGTGCAGATAGGTGTAGTTATAGTATCTGAGACATTGTTTAATAATATGGTCACAACACCTCTCTTATTGAATTATAATTACTGCCAACCAGTTTGGTATAAACTGTCCAGCAGGACAATCACACAAGATGAGGGACTTTGGCCACTTTTTACATAAGCAAATTTCACTCAACATCACTAGTCGCGGACTGTCCACCGGATACATGGGGGAGAGTAAGAAAAGACAAGTTAATATCCAGTCCAACACTGCACAAAGTATATAGAAAAGATAGTCCACTGTGTTTTATATTGTGGCTGAAATGGAACCACCTGACATTGAGGTATCTCCAGAAGTTACGAAGGTTCTGCCTCTACAGTTGGACAGAAATATAAATGATTGAGGCTGTTGTTCATTTTTATTTAGTTCTTCTGTGCATTTATTATATAAAACCTCATGAGATGCCACCCAAGGCTTTTAATAATGGGAAAGTGAAGAATCATTAACATTTCTAAAATGTATGAAATCTTTCATTTAGTTTAACAGACATAAAATCATTAAGCGCACTGAGAGCCACAAGGCCTGGCTAGATGTGACACGTTTGTGGATCTGTTTATAATCCTATGGTGGGTCATCCTTTGATTTATGCTTGGGTCCACCATGGTGACGTGGTCCTATTCTTTAATTATGGTCATCAAAATCCCAGTAATCAGAGCTTCAGGCACAGATTCTCACAGTTATGAACAGGAGAACATTGAACTTTTTTAATGTTAGAAAGGCAAATTGTGATCATTCAATGGAGGGTTGGTTGGCGTATCATGTCCTATGAACTTACATAGATGGATTGTGTGGGAAATACAAATATCTCCTATGTCTATGTAATTAACCATGGCTGGAGAAAAAAAACACAAGGTCCCACACTAATGCCTGTCACTTTCAGGATAAATAATAGAGGATTTACACTTTGATGTGTCATAAATGACTTTCTTTGATCTCTGCAAGTTTATATTGTAGCACAGATTCCCATAATCCATTCAATCCTGTTCCGTACTTGGGAAATGTTCTTTAAATGTACGAGTACGAAAGAACATAGACTAGGGATTCATCGATATTATAAAGCAGCTTGATGTGCTCGTATTTCTGAACGGTTCAGGGATCTACTCACAATGGTGTACAAACGCGTTTCAGGCAAATATCGGTTAATTATGGGTATTTGGTTGGTTATCATGCTAATCACTGGGTAACTTACCATAGTGATAGTGTTGGGAGCAACTAATAAATCAGCAACCTATTAGTTATTGCCATACACAAGTTCGTTATTGTTCTCCCCAGACGTTTCGGCCAGCCTAGGTCCTTTCTCAAGTGTGTAACTTTCGGATACTGCCCTGGTATCAGCCCATTGGGTATAAAAATACCGGCCGAGATCAGACTTTTCACTGCAAAGTCTCAGAACTGGACATCTGCACATCATTTGATTGTTGTCTCTTGAAAAAGGTGCCAAGGTGTCAGCACCGAAATGTTGATAAGAAATGATTCATTATTTACAGACCGGTGTGCGGTGGATCTTATTGATCTTTTCAACTGCAGCGATCATTGTTAACAGACTTCGAACACAATACACAATACCAAACCGTACTGCACTGCTGTAAATATAAAATGTACTCGGAAAAGGTTACGGTATTGGTGGTTATAATAAAGCCCCTTTATAAATATGGCTTATGGTATATATTTAGTGTCTATGTTACAAAGACTACCAGGGTGGTGCAAGCCTTTAATATGGTCTTAATGTAATGTTTAGTGGACTTTAGGACTAGGTTTTGGGCAGCTGTAAAACTACCCATGTGATGTGGTAGAGCAATAGTGTTAACATTGAGAGGTTTAACACCATCTAATGGTTAAATCCTGAACACAAGCACCACAACCAAGTCTAAATCTATTACTTCCGAAGTGTTGGCATACCGGAGATTGATATCAGCCGTACGTTTACAACTGGTGATGAAAACAATGAAACTAATCCTCAGCTATTCCCTTGTGTATGAGGAGCTGATCTGCTATTTTGTAAAGAGGTTCCCCAGGAACTCTACCACCAGACTCTAGGAAACTCCTACCACCAGAATCTAGGAACTCCTACCACCAGACTTTAGGAACTCTACCAAAACTCGCACTGAACTATAATACTTGATAAGATTTGCATAGGGACAGGTCTAGAAGACTTGAACAAGTAACTCAGATTATGGCAACCAGTCAAATGTTTCTTTTTTTGACTGGGTTATACATACAGTCAATAACATCTGGTTGGTACCATTTATTGCACCAGCTTCTTAGAATTCAGAAACTTTTTGGAATCATTTCCAGGAATTTTTGCTACATTTTCCCTAAGAGTCTTTTTTTTAATGATTTATGAATAGAGATGGCCAAACTTTGGAAAGTTCAGTCCCTTTTCAAACTATATGGAAAGTTCTCAAGTTCGAAAACGGACCATTAAAGTCACGGTAGTCAAATAGTTAGAAAAGTTCGAATAAAATACAATTAAAATATCAATGTGGTACTTAATGGAAAATGGCTGTGGGACCTGGGAAATGGTCTGGGGAACATGTTCGAATATCCAGGACTTTCCCAAACTCGATTTGACTCTCACGCACGCTACTTTCGAGCTGTGTTGAGATTCGATAATTACCACTTGCGGATTCGAGAATTCAATATACTTGCGTATAGGTACAATAGATATTTAACTTGCGGATTCGATATTTACTCGCGTATTGGTATAATGAACATTTTACTCGCATATTCGTTAATTCGTATTTACTGCGTATTGGATAATAGACATTTTACTCGCATATTTTAATTCGATATTTACTCGCGTATTGGTATAATAGACATTTTACTGCATATTCGTTAATTCGATATTTACTCGCGTATTGGTATAATAGAAATTTTACTGCATATTCAAATTCGATATTACTCGCGTTTGTTATAATAGACATTTTACTCGCATATTCGTTAATTCGAATTTCCTCGCGTATTGGTATAATAGACATTTACTGCCATATTCGTTAATTCGATATTTACTCGTATTGGTATAATAGACATTTTACTCGCATATTCGTTAATTCGATATTTACTCGCGTATTGGTATAATAGACATTTTACTCGCATATTCGTTAATTCGATTTTACTCGCGTATTGGTATAATAGACATTTTCTCGCATATTCGTTAATTCGATATTTACTCACGTTGGTATAATAGACATTTTACTTGCATATTCGTTAATTCGATATTTACTCACGTATTGGTTAATAGACATTCTCTTATATTCATTAATTCGAGATTTACTCGCGTATTGGTATAATAGACATTTTACTCACATATTCGATAATTCGATATTACTCATGTATTGGTATAATAGACATTTTACTCGCATATTCGTTAATTCGATATTTACTCGCGTATTGGTATAATAGACATTTTACTCGCATACGTTAATTCGATATTACTCACGTATTGGTATAAGACATTTTACTCTCATATTCGTTAATCGATATTTACTCGCGTATTGGTATAATAGACATTTTACTCGCATATTCGATAATTTGATATTTACTACATATTGGTTAAATAGACATTTTACTCACATATTCGATAATTCGATATTTACTCGCGTATGGTATAATAGACATTTTCTCTCATATTCAATAATCGATATTTACTTGCGTATTGGTATAATAGACATTTTACTCCATATATTCGATAATTCGATATTTACCCTGTATTGGTATATAATAGACATTTTACTCGCATATTCGATAATTCGATATTTACTCGCGGATTGGTATATAGACATTTTACTCACATATTCGATAATTCGATATTTACCACGTATTGGTATAATAGACATTTTACTCTCACATTCAATTATTCGATATTTACTTGCGTATTGGTATAATAGACATTTTACTCACATATTCGATAATTCGATATTTACTGGCGTATTGGTATAATAGATATTTTACTCGCATATTCGATAATTCGATATTTACTCGCGTATTGGTATAATAGACATTTTACTCACATATTCGATAATTCAATATTTACTCGCGTATTGGTATAATAGACATTTTACTCACATATTCAATAATTCGATATTTACTCACGTATTGGTATTATAGACATTTTACTCACATATTCGATAATTCGATATTTACTCCCATATTGGTATAATAGACATTTTACTCAAATATTCAATAATTCGATATTTACTCACGTATTGGTATAATAGACATTTTACTCACATATTCGATAATTCGATATTTACTCCCGTATTGGTATAATAGACATTTTACTCACATATTCGATAATTCGATATTTACTCCCGAATTGGTATATAGACATTTTACTCGCATATTCGATAATTCGATATTTACTCACGTATTGGGTATAATAGATATTTACTCACATATTCGTTAATTCGATTATTACTCGCGTATTGGTATAATAGACATTTTACTCGCATATTCGTAATTCGATATTTACTCCTGTATTGGTATAATAGACATTTTACTCTGCATATTCGATAATTCGTATTTACCTAGTATTGGTATAATAGATATTTTACTCACATATTCGTTAATTCGATATTTACACGGTATTGGTATAATAGACATTTACTCGCATATTCGTTAATTCGATATTTACTCGGGTATTGGTATAATGACATTTTACTCTCATATTCGATAATTCGATATTTACTCAGCGTTATGGTATAATATGCATTTTACTCGCATATTCGTTAATTCGATATTTACTCACGTATTGGTATAATAGACATTTTACTCTCATATTCGATAATTCCATATTTACTAGCATATTAGTATAATAGACATTTTACTTGCATATTCGATAATTCCATATTTACTAGCATATTAGTATAATAGACATTATACTCACATATTCGTTAATTCGATATTTACTCTCGTATTGGTATAATAGACATTTTACTCTCGTATTCGATAATTCGATATTTCCTCGCGTATTGGTATAATAGACATTTTACTCTCATATTCGATAATTCGATATTTACTTGCGTATTGGTATAATAGACATTTTACTCTTATATTCGATAATTCGATATTTACTCGCATATTGGTATAATAGACATTTTACTCAACATATTCGTAATAGATATTACTCACGTATTGGTTTTAATAGACATTTTACTCGCATATTCGTTAATTAGGTATTTACTCGGCGTATTGGTATAATAGACATTTTACTCGCATATTCGTTAATTCGAGAATTTACTCGCGTATGTATTGGTATATAAACATTTACTCGCATATTCGTTAATTCGATATTTACTTGCGTATTGGTTAATAGACATTTTACTCGCATATTTCGTTAATTCGATATTTACTTGCGTATTTGTGTAATAGAAGATTTTACTCGCATATCGTTAATTCGATCTATTTACTCGAGTATTGTATAATAGACATTTTACTCGCATATTCGTTAATTCGATATTTACTCATGTATTGGTATAATAGACATTTTACTCGCATATTCGTTAATTCGATATTTACTTGCGTATTGGTATAATAGACATTTTACTCTCATATTCGTTAATTCGATATTTACTCATGTATTGGTATAATAGACATTTTACTCGCATATTCGTTAATTCGATATTTACTTGCGTATTGGTATAATAGACATTTTACTCTCATATTCGATAATTCGATATTTACTCGCGTATTGGTATAATAGACATTTTACTCACATATTCGTTAATTCGATATTTACTCGCGTATTGGTATAATAGACATTTTACTCGCATATTCGATAATTCGATATTTACTCACGTATTGGTATAATAGACATTTTACTCGCATATTCAATAATTTGATATTTACTCGCGTATTGGTATAATAGACATTTTACTCGCATATTCGATAATTCGATTTTTACTTGGCTATTGGTATAATAGACATTTTACTCTCATATTCGTTAATTCGATATTTACTCGCGTATTGGTATAATAACATTTACTCTCATATTCATAATTCGCATTTACTTGCGTATTGGTAATAGACAGACTGTTTATCGAAGTATGTCGAGTAATTCGAGAGGACGTCCGGGAGGTATTGGTATAATAAGACATTTTACTCGCTATGCGGATAATTCGATATTTACTCGCGTATTGGTATAATAGACATTTTACTCACATATTCGTTAATTCGATATTTACTCACGTATCGGTATAATAGACATTTTAATTGCATATTCAATAATTTGATATTTACTCGCGTATTGGTATAATAGACATTTTACTCGCATATTCGTTAATTCGATATTTACTCATGTATTGGTATAATAGACATTTTACTCGCATATTCGTTAATTCGATATTTACTCACGTATTGGTATAATAGATATTTTACTCGCATATTCGTTAATTCGATATTTACTCATGTATTGGTATAATAGACATTTTACTCTCATATTCGATAATTCCATATTTACTAGCATATTGGTATAATAGACCTTTTACTTGCATATTCGTTAATTCAATATTTACTCGCGTATTGGTATAATAGACATTTTACGCTCATATTCGATAATTCGATATTTACTTGCGTATTGGTATAATAAACATTTTACTCTCATATTCGTTAATTCGATATTTACTCGCGTATCGGTATAATAGACATTTTACTCGCATATTCGTTAATTCGATATTTACTTGCGTATTGGTATAATAGACATTTTACTTGCATATTCGTTATTTCGATATTTACTCGCGTATTGGTATAATAGACATTTTACTCTCATTTTCGTTAATTCGATATTTACTCGCGTATTGGTATAATAGACATTTTACTCACATATTCGTTAATTCGATATTTACTCGCATATAGGTATAATAGACATTTTACTTGCATATTCGCATGCCTCGAACGTTCGAACATTCGATAATTATTAAAAGCCCGGAAAATATTGAAAATCCAGGTCCGGGATAGTTCAAAAAGTCCGAGTCTGTTCAAACTCGAATAGTTCGGCTCGTACTAGGGTACAAGTTCTAGTCCATCTCTATTTATGAATTTGTAAAATCAAAGATCAATTCAAGAGCAAGAATTAAAGAAACCTTTATGTAAAATCCCCTGGTTCCTTCCATTTTCTTTTCTGTATGTGTATTTTTGATGGTGCTTTTGTATACCGATATTTACCGTGAATGGGGCACTTCTTGTATTATCAGTAAGTGTTCGGTGAGCCATATTGTGACCATATGCTAATCGCTGGTTTTTATTTGTAGTCAAGCTCAAAAGCTTCCACTGAAAATTGCAATAAGTGCTTGTTCCAGACTTTTCTAACTACCATCAGTCACGGGTCAATTGAACCAATAACAATATTTTCTATTATATAACCGGTATTGTAACGCCAACTTAACATCTAGAAATGCCGCGTTCCTTGTTGCGAGAATATTTTGTTTCCAAACAATAATTATTCTAGCTGGGTTTTGTTTGAAGAATCAATGAATAAAAAGATAAAATCTCTTATTTTTTACCTTAATACAAATTGCCCACAGATATGAAAAGAGGAAAGCACTGCGTCTGCTATGCCTGTAATAGGAAAGGGTGTGATAATGTAACACTAATGGACTGGGATGCACAATACACTTTTTCTTGGCAGAATCTTTTTCACTGGTGACCCATTTAGATGTCTCTAATGCTCTCTTATTCTCGCTGCTCACAACATGCACCCTTGATGTTCCTTTGTATAAATGTCCTTAACCCTGTACATGGACTTGTCTGGTGGAGAGGTTGGCTGGTGGACTGGCTAGCTGGTGGACAGGCCGGCAAGTTGAATGGCTGAAAATTGCGATGATTTACAGGCAGACTGACTAGCTGGACACGCTGCCTAATTAATTGGTTGGCAATTACTTTTATAAATAATGTAAAATACTGAAAAATGACCTCTAAGTAATCAAGAATTAGAAGTCAGAAGACGCATCACAATGTGGAAAGAGGGCCGTAAAAATCAGGAAATGACACAAACCCCGTAAAAATGTAACACGGGCAATTTCCCACAATGCCGCTGATTCGGAGGTGAAGGTTGCAGCTATGGGCAAAATAGGAATTCTAAAAAGATCAGTTATGTTTTAGCTTTAATTCTCCTTTAAATTTTTCAGATGAAATTTTATTTTGCTTTCCACCATTTCACGATCCCGATCCTCAATAAGAGGTGTAAAAAACTGCCCCAGTGGCATTACTTTGCAGCAACCAATTAGAGGTCAGCCTTTTCTGGGTTACTGCATTTATATGCCCATGAAGCAGATTGAAAATCCTGCTCAGGGTGCAGCGATCCTTTTTGCTGCCCTTGACTTCTATAGCAAGTGGAGAGAGGTGTTGGAGGCAATCTGCTCACGGTGCCATTCACCCTAATAGCGTTCATGCCTCTAAATGGTCTGTACTGCTAATAAAAGATGAACAGGGTTATTCAATAAAAGATATTATCGTTAAAAATGGTGCTGATTTTCCCCCAACCAATCAGATGTTAGCTTTCAAATTTTAATAAGATCTGATTGGCTGGGGCCAAATTTTGAGGACCTAGTAATAATAAACCATTATTCTATTTATTATTATTATTTTTGTTGTGGATTTAATTAGTGCCAACATCTTCCGTTGTGCTATATGAATACATGGATACACCCACGCCCTGCCCTGAAGAGCTTACAATCTAAGCACATTTATTTTGGACATACAACCCATCAGTATGTCTTTATGATTGTGGGGGAAAGAGTAAGAGTTTGCCCTCCAGCCACGCTCCCCCCTCTACAATCACAGGGGCAGCTTCCCAGGTAGTTAATCATCTGTCCTTGAGCGATTATTAACTTCAGACCATCATTTCAATTGGTGCAAATTATCTGGATTTGTGAAAGAAACTACATGACCTAAAAGTCCTAGTTTCTGCATTAGCGTTGATATGATCACAGAGCTCCATATAACCTTATTCTCACCGTACATCTTACCACCTTCATATAACTTGAGCCCGCAACTCATTGTACAGAGACTCATTAAGCAGTTTGTTTCAGCCAATAATTCAAACTGTCATAGAACTTCCGAAACAGTGAATAAGTGAGTAATACATAATAAATACTGAATAAGTAGTAATAATATAATAACAGTGAATAATGAGTATAAAATAATAACAGTGATAAGTGAGTAATAAATAATAAATCAGAATAGTGGTATAATAATCTAAATGAATAATGAGTAATAAATAAAAATACAGTGATATAGTGAGTAATCATAATAAATAACAGTGAATAAGTGATATTCTGTTGATTCAAAGATCAACTGGACTTGAAATGTAGTTCTTGAAGACGTTTTCGCTAGTCATCCGACTGGCTTTCTCAATTCGAATGACTTGTACAAGAATCTGTGCAATTATGTACCCTGGAAAATCCAATTAGCATATCACAGCCAGGTGTTGGGTGTGATTGGATAGTGGCTAAGAGGGTGTTATAGGAACGCCCAGAGTAAGTTGTTAAAACAGCATTGTACATGGCAGACAGTTGGTGTCGAACCCCCCCACCTCTATTTAGGCTTGGTTTCTTTATTTTCACATAAATGGCCTCCTTAACACCTCTCTTGAACCAGTCACGTTCCTTCGCCAGTATGTTAACATTACAATCTTCAAAGGTATGTCCTTTATCCTTAAGATGCAGGTACACGGCTGAGTCCTGACCCGAGGAATTGGCTCTTCTGTGCTGGGCCATACGTTGATGCAGTTGCTGTTTGTCTCCCCCACATACAAATCAGAGCATTCTTCACTGCACTGCATATATGATTTCGCTTTTCTGAATAAGTGAGTAATAAATAATAAATAACAGTGAATAAGTGAGTAATAAATAATAAATAGCCCGCAACTCATTGTACAGAGACTCATTAAGCAGTTTGTTTCAGCCAATAATTCAAACTGTCATAGAACTTCCGAAACAGTGAATAAGTGAGTAATACATAATAAATAACTGAATAAGTGAGTAATAAATAATAAATAACAGTGAATAAGTGAGTAATAAATAATAAATAATTCAGATCTCTTGCATTTTATAGTGTCTCCCATACACACCTTTAAACTCTGATTGGTCTAATTTAAATCTTGAATCTGATTGGATCGAGGGTATTGGACTAATCAGATCAGACTAATCTAATCAGATTTAGGGGTGGGGTATAGGATTGGTCCAATACTCAAGATCCAATCAGATTCAAGATTTAAATCAGACCAATCAGATTTTAAAGGTGTGTTTGGGAGACACTATAAAATGCAAGAGATCTAAATTGCTGCTTAGTTTGGCTTAGCAGCTATACTGATAAGTTGTAGTCTTGTATTTAGGCATAAAGGCTACAACAGTTGACTGTTGGTCTAGTATATATCTGGTTGGGGAGGCACAACGAGCTCCCTTCTGCTCTGGTGAGACTTAGATCCTCATTATTTGGTAATAAGTATTAAAACAGCACTACTGCTGGATAATTCTCAGTTTATGTTATTTTAGAGCAGGCTCTATCAAAAAATCTTTATATCTTACATTTTTTTAATTAAAGGGCATGTCCACCCCCAAAACTAAAATTTAACCTACTACTGGCCTCACTGTGTAGTGTTTAAAAATCCTCACCTTACCCCTCTGCTCCTAACGGTTCTCCTGTAATGTTTCTTCAAAGTCCCAGAAATTAAAGAGTAGGAGCCATTTCTGGTATAATTTGTTTCTGCCTCTAACTATTCCTTGTTGAGGTTTCTATGAGGGCAAGCATGCTCAGTAATCACTATGAGGCAGCATTGAAAGGGAATTTCCCATCATGCAATTCACATGATTTGCATGAACACTGTCTCCATTCTAGTTATAGCAAAACTACACCTAGCAGAAGATATTTCAGATTGGATATCTAAAGATAACAATTTTTCCTCAGTATTGATGTCCTTTTATACCTGTTACCTTAAAGGAAATATGCAGAAAGTGCTTGCAATAAACTTTCATTTTTGTTGCAACATTTGAAAGGTCTTTTTACTTATGTGCGTCCTGCCATGTGAATGGCGGCACCATTCCAGTGGATTACCCAACCATTCAATTTCTGTGTAGTGAGGTGTCCAAGTTGGGTTTCCTGGCTATGCAGTGCTCTGGGGCAATAGAGAAATAATTTCCCTGCTCAGCACAGCACAGGAATAAACCGTGATTTTGCATTTCTAAGCATATTTCTATTTTATAATAATCTTATATTGTAAGTGGATATATATTTAGTGATCAGATCATCTCATTATTGGGGAATGCTTATAATAAATGTAAGTAGCAGGGCTGCACTAATTACAACCTGGTTGTATTTACACTGCATGTTTTCAATATACAACCCCTATCCTATACATTCCCTATCTGCCCTCTGCTGTTTGAGACTGCTTGTCAGGGAACGGTGAAACTAGCAGTGTAAGTACATAGGCACTTGGGTTAGTTACTATCTTGCAGGCTGTTTGGCTAAAGGAAAGCAATTACAAGCTCTGTAACAAAAACACTATTTTTATCATTTATCTGTTTTACCAACATATATGTGCAGTTTATAGACTGCTATACAACAACACCATAGATATGAATCCCAGGAGCTTCACAACATTCATTTCTGCAGTCCAACTAAATAACCAGCCATCTATTTGCAAATCTCTAACCTAAATACAAAGGCAAGACCTGCTAGTTTGACTGCTGATTACAAACTGAGCTGCTCTGAGGATTTCATGCTGTTTTATAGTGTCTCATAAACACACCCAAAAATCTGATTGGTCTAGATACAATCTTAAATCTGATTGGATCTTGGATGTTGGACCAATCAGATATTGGGGGTGGGTATAGGAGTCACTACAAATAGAGAACATTTAGCAAGGAGAGCTAGTTTCAGTTTTGCATTTCATCTGAGATGTTATAGCTTTGTTCTGAGGCATGCGCTGGGATATAAGCTTATTGAGTGATTCTGGCTGGGTAGCTTGAATGGGCAGCCCTTAGTTCAGATGGTTCTCAGTATTTAAGATTTTAAAAAAATCCAGTAAAAGTATAATTTTGCTCAACAGGAGGTCTGAGTAACAGAGCTATTGATGTGTTGGAATATCTGGTTCCAAAATTTTGCCAGTAATAACCTCCAGTAAGTGAACGGAGAGAGATGATTGCAAACCAGTCTAGAGAGCAACATGGTAATTAAAGGGATATCAGAAACACATGCAGCAAAGCTGAGTCTGAATAAATTCAAGTGTAAAAGTAACCAGTCTGCAATAAATGCAGCTCTGCTTGTAACAAGTGTTGTGTCTTGCTATAGAGCAAACAGCAGTGATCAGCACTCCATTCCAAGCAAGGAAATGCCTGGGCAGCATTCAAAAGTTTCAGACCTGTGAGTGCCTTCGTATTTTTGTGTGTATATATATATAAACTGATTCAATCTGACATCAACATGCTACTTGCACACAACAATATCAGATCATGTAGTTCTGATGATGACTATAGAAGGAGGGAATGGGTTAATGTAAAATCCCAGAATCCCAGGTGGCACTTGCAAATCAGTTGCTTAGATTCTGCATGTTTAATTAATAAATGGAGAAAGGGCTATTTTAACCATTATGCAATACCCTTCTGATTGGTGGACATATCTCCATAGACTACAAGCACACTGCCCACTATAGGAGGAGAGAAATCAATTGCTACACCCATAAGAAACACAAAAATGAAAATAACTTGATAACTGTTCCAAAAAAATTATGAAAGTATATGGCAAAAGTACACAGAATAGCGTTCCCTACACTACAGCAAAAAATAGTTTTGGGGGTGGACATGCCCTTTAATGAACTAGAAAACTGGTTTTATTTTTCTTCTGGTCAGATTCCTTTATATATATATTTATAAAATCAATCAAATATATTGCATACCACTGCCTATATATATACATATATTTAGTATCCATGTGTAAACATATAGCTTTTATTCATTCTGGGCTTTGAAAAATAAGATTTACAAGGACTCAAGCGAGTTAGGGAGAGTTTTCCCCACAACTTCCTTGCTCATTATGCAAATAAGGGAAAAGAGACTTCTGGGGAATTATAATTTGATTTTGCATTTCTGGTATGTTAATTAGAATTTCCCAGCAGAAAAGACAGCAGTGAGCATGCTCCAACCCTAAACCCAGGCAGCGGTCAGATTATCAGGTGATCAATGGCTGCCTCCATAAGGCACATACAAAATGGAAGACCACAGTTCCCCTTTAACCTACTACTGGCCTCACTGTGTAGTGTTCAAAAATCCCCACCTTACCCCTCTGCTCCAAACGGTTCTCCTGTAATGTCTGTTCAAAGTCCCAGAAATTAAAGAGTATGAGCCATTTCTGATGTAATTTGTTTCTGCCTCTAACTATTCCTTGTAGAGTTTTCTATGAGGGCAAGCATGCTCAGTAATCACTATGAGGCAGAATTGAAAGAGGGAATTTCCCATCATGCAATTCACACAATTTGCATAAACACTGTCTCCATTCTCGTTATAGTGCACCGAGCACCGAGCAGAAGATATTTTTTTCAATACTGATGTCCTTTTATACCTTTTATATGCAGAAAGTGCTTGCAATAAACTTTCATTTTTGTTGCAACATTTGAAAGGTCTTTTTACTTATGTGCGTCCTGCCACGTGAATGGCGGCAACTAAAGAGTTACAAGGCTACATAACCTAGTAACTCTTTAGTTGCTGCCATTCCAGTGGATTACCCAACCATTCACTTTCTGTGTAATGAGGTGTCCAAGTTGGGTTTTCTTGGCTATGCAGTGCTCTGGGGCAATAGAGAAATAATTTCCCTGCTCAGCACAGCACAGGAATAAACTGTGACTTTGCATTTCTAAGCATATTTTTATTTTATAATAAGCTTGTTGTAAGTGGATATATATTTAGTGATCAGATCATCTCATTATTGGGGGATGCTTATAATAAATGTAAGTAGTAGGGCTACACTAATTTCAACCTGGTTGTATTTACACTGCATGTTTTCAATAAACAACCCCTATCCTATACATTCCCTATCTGCCCTCTGCTGTTTGAGAGTGCTTGTCAGGAAATGTCTGTCAGGAAATATCTGTTATATCAACATATATGTGCAGTTTATAGACTGCTATATAACAACACCATAGATATGAATCCCAGGAGCTACACAACATTCATTCCTACAGTCCAACTAAATAACCAGCAATCTACTTGCAAATCTCAATACAAAGGCAAGACCTGCTAGTTTGACTGCTGATTAGAAACTGAGCTGCTCTGAAGATTTCATGCTGTTTTATAGTGTCTCATAAACAATCCCCCCAAAATCTGATTGGTCTAGATACAATCTTAACTCTGATTGGATCTTGGATGTTGGACCAATCAGATATTGGGGGTGGGTTTAGGAGTCACTACAAATAGTGAATGTTTAGCAAGGAGAGCTAGTTTTTGTTTTGCATTTCATCTGAGATGTTATAGTTTTGTTCTGAGGCATGTACTGGGATATAAGCTTATGGAGTGATTCTGGCTGGGTAGCTTGAATGGGCAGATCTTAGTTCAGATGGCTCTCAATTTAGTTCTCAGTATTTTGCTATCAGTATCTAAGATTTAAAAAAATCCAGTAAAAGTACAATTTGTTATCCCAACTAAATACTCAACAGGGAGGGAGATGATTTCAAACCAGTCTAGAGAGCAACATGGTAATTAAAGGGATATCAGAAACACATGCAGCAAAGCTGAGTCTGAATAAATTCAAATGTAAAAGTAACCAGTCTGTAATAAATGCAGCTCTGCTTGTAACAACTGTTGTGTCTTGCTATAGAGCAAACAGCAGCAATCAGCACTCCATTTCAAGCAAGGAAATGCCTGGGTGCCATTCAAAAGTTTCAGACCTATGAGTGCCTTCGTATTTCTGTATATATACAGTATATATCTATATATATATATATATATATATATATATATATATATATATATATATACATGCTACTTGCACACAACAATATCAGATCATGTAGTTCTGATGACTATAGAAGAAGGAAATGGGTTAATGTAAAATCCCAGAATCCCAGGTGGCACTTGCAAATGAGTTGCTCAGATTCTGCATGTTTAATTAATAAATGGAGAAAGGGCTATTTTAACCATTATGCAAAACCCTTCTGATTTGTGGACATATCTCCATAGACTACAAGTACACTGCCCACTATAGGAGGAGAGAAATCAATTGCTACACCCATAAGAAACACAAAAATGAAAATAACTTGATAACTGTTCCAAAAAAAAATAGTATATGGCAAAAGTACACTACTGCAAAAAATAGTTTTGGGTGTGGACATGCCCTTAAAAAAAAACAAATCTTTTAATTTGGATTGATAACCTCTGCCTTTCATAATGGCACATTAGTTTAGTCTTGAGTGGAGAAACACCTTCTTATAACAAAAGACATCTTACAGTCTCATGACATGTTTCTTGTTAGATCTCCTCTGTAAAAGCCATGAATCTGCAAGATACAGATTCATGGCTCTAGCGTGTTGGACTTGGGTGTACAGTAGACAAGGCAGCTAGAAAGCTTAGGGAGAGGGGGGCCAAAAGAAGCAAAAAGCCCTCCACTGAGCATAAAAATGGAGAAACACCTTCCTATAACAGAAGGCATCTTGCAGTCTCATGCTATATGAATCTGTATCTTGCACTGACGAGATCTAACAAGATCGAAACATGTCATGTCTGCAGGTCAGATGATTGGCTCTATATATTGCATGTTATTAAGCCAGCGGTTCTGAACACATGCATAAGCTAAGGGACATAAAGGAGTATTTTGCATATCTCCGCCCCTTACTCTGGGGAACCTGGGAGTAAGAAATGGCTTCTTATTTCTTAGATTTTGTGGGCAATGGTATTCATACATTCATGCAAGATGCCTTCTGTTATAAGAAGGTGTTTCTCCATTTTTAGTCTTGTGTAAGTCCACAGTGATTTTTTCTTATTAAAGAAAACTTGGGGCCCTATTTATAAAAGTTCGTTATCGTTATAGATCGATATTGTACGATATCGATCGTTATTTTACGATATCGATCGTAAAATAACAATCGCTATTGTAAAATAGTGATCGTTATAATAGAATAACGGTCGATATCGCCAAATACCGATCGTTATTGTAGATATCAACCGTTATTCTACGATAGAGATCATCGCTATTTTAAGATAGTGATTGTTATTTTACGATAGCGATATCGTAGGATTACGATCGATATCATAAAATAACGAGCAATATCGTACAATACCAATCGCTATTTTTTTGATAACGATCTTTTATAAATAGGGCCCTATAGTTCATATAAAGTTTTTCCGCCGAAAACCAGTTAAAAATTAAAAGAACCTGGGGCAGGAAGGCAGTATTGGTACTTTCTAACTCCAAACTTCTTTAATACAGGAAGGCCCAGGGCACTAACCTGGCAGATGTAAACTGTATGTGCGGTAGCTCCTCAACAAAACCATATTGGGGGGTAGGAATAATCAATCCTACCTCCCTGCCCCAGGTATTTTCATTTTTAAAAAGTTAATTTTTACAGTATAGTTGCCATTTAATAAACTAACCCTTAGAAGGTATAACCAGTAATAAGCAATAAAGGCTATAAACCCAGTAAAAGCCTATAAATGTGAAGGTTCAAATGAATAGAATGAATTGGCTGTGGGTAAAACTGCTGAATGGGAAACATTTATCACTTTATGACATCAAAGATAAATAAACTTTCCTAACATACAGCACATTTATATGTGTATGTGTATTCATATGTGTATTAGAGAATAAAAATTCTCTAATAATACATGAACAACAAAAACATAAAAATAGCTCTGCTCTTTTGTGTAACAGGAAATAGCAGATTCCCTTCCCATAATTAAGAATTAATTTAAGGTGTGAAAAGTATAAGTCACTTCCTAAAAGAAAAAGGTTGTAAGACGTGTCTGAATGGTTATTCTTGCCTTTTCAGTGTTTTTGTAACACGGCCATCTATGTAGCCCTACTTTGAGCAGTAAACACAGCAGTCCCACTCTACAAAAACTTATTTCTCCCTCCCAAAGAAAAAAAAAACAAGATTGATTCTGTAAGAACACATTTTCTGATAGGTCAAAATAATCAGAATGCATGCTCCAGGAGAGGAGATGATTCCAGAGCTTTTGCTTAAAGAGTGACAGACCCCAAATTTCAAAATTGTGGGAAATATGGGGGAAGCTTTCTAAACTTTAGGGAAAGGTGGGATTTCTGCTTTTACTTTTTAAGTAGTCATAGGGACCTCCAAATTCGTGATACTTTGATTCCCAGTACTCTTCCTGGTGTTTGACATCACAGCCAATAACCTATGGCTGCTTCTCAAGGGCCTGAGAGAGAGAAGATCTCCTTCAGGGGATGGCCGGGAAACAAGTAAGTATTGCGGGGGGGAGGTCACACACAAGGAAGTGTGTGATAGTCACATGATGTGCTGTATATACATATCACTTATATATCACTATCATATATCATATTTATTACTTGTTATAAATCTACACTATCCTATTTATTTTTCATTAATAAAAACAAGTTAGGTAGCTTTGACCTTTTGTCCATACTGTCTATAATGACATATGGATTATATTTTAGTTCATAGTGTTGATTATTTTTATGTGAATATAAAAAAAAAGCTGCAATATCAGTACTGGTCTGGAGAGATATGTTTTATCAAGAGCCAGCTAAGATAAAGGGATTGGCAGGTTATCAAGGTTTATTTTTTAATGCAGAGGAGGAAGGATCCATACAAGCATTCCTTGTTTGCAGTGTGTATTCTGGGGGATTCTGGGAGTTGTAGTTTTTAAACATCTGGAGGGCCGCAAGTTTGACAGAAAGATGGCAGCTCTTCCCATTTACATGTGATTGTTTTTGTCTTGCTAGAGTAAGCAGAGCTATATATAGAAAATAAGATCCCACTGTGCAGTGCCATAGAATGTAGCCTTAGTGTACCTCCTTGTTCCTTGTCCAGTTCTGTATGGATCCTTCCTCCTCTGCATTAAAAAATAAACCTTGATAACCTGCCAATCCCTTTATCTTAGCTTAAAGTTTAGTTTCGCTAGTCATCCAATTGGCTTTCTCAATTCAGAATGACTTGTACAAGAATCTGTTGGCAATTATGTACCCTGAAAAGTCCCGATTGGCATATCACAGCCAGGTGTTAGGCACCTTCTGAATGCAAGGCATGATTGCATTGTGGATAAGAGGTGTTATAGGAACACCCTATAACCTTACCCTGGGCATTCCTATAACACCTCTTAGCCACTATGCAATCACGCCCTTAACACCTGGCTGTGATATACTAATTGTGACTTTCCAGGGGACATAATTGCCAAAAGATTCTTGGACAAGTCATTCTGAATTGAGAAAGCCAGTTGGATGGCAGTTGAAGACCAGTCGAAGACCGGGGGGTAAAGGACCTATTCCTTAACTTCCATTCTTCAATCACTTTTACCTCCTGGTCTTCAATCACTGCTTTAAAGGAACAGTTCACTTTTTGTATGAACTATTCAAGGACTAAACAGAGAATCCTTTATTCATAATCCTATGTAAACAAAAGTTTACTTTGCATGTACCAATAGACATTGGATCTCATTTTGCTTGGAAGTTTTATATTGTTCTATATTTGTTTACGGTAATAATATATTTTATTATAATTTTTTATTTTATTTGTTTGTACAACAGGTTTATGGTATCATTTTGCAATTTCATTGCTCAAACCAAAAGGGGTCCATACACACAACAATACTGACTGTACAATCCCGGTTTTGTATTATTCCAATAACAAATTTCTAGCGTGTCCGGTAGTGGTAAAAAATGGACGCTTGTTGTATGGTTGGCCATACACAGTCCAACAATCGGAATTGTGTGCATGTGTATCCCCTTAATATATATCTATAATTTGACCTCTTCCTCCAGTTCATTTGCATAATTATAAAGGTAATTTTCGCGGCTGTTATTGACGCCTTTTTCGTTCTGTATCACGGCAAAAAGAGAAGATACTACCGCCGCACATCAGCGTGGTGATATTTTACGCGGTGAAAATGATCGGCTTTATAAATATGGCAAAAATAACGATCTTTGCCATTGTGATGTCCTACGTTAGCGAAACGGCGGAAATAGCGTTCCTTTATAAATATGCCCCACAGTATGCGGAATTAAGCAGAAGGTACTTCCATATACAATGGAAACAATATGAAACTTTCAGGGAGATGCGAAATGAAAAATATTACCTAAAGCAGTGCAAAGCCTGTTCTACTGGATGTACTCGCTAAGGCTTTTCACTTTAGCACAATGCTTGCTCCATTTCTAAAAAGTTTTAGACATGCCGTAGTCAGAGCACCCAATGCAATAAATTACTGTTTAGTGCTGGATCACAGGAAAGTAAATTGTGTGCATAGCAGAACAAAATGTATTAAATTGCCCTGTTAGAATGTTGCTGGAGCATTCCAAGGTTTTATGTTGGTTTCTGTATTTATTTCTTATACATGTATTTTATCCCATTTTCCCCATTCTATGAATTATATATACGCTGTACATATAGTACATCCCTGCACCCCCTATGTCCCCCAGCTGCTTTTTGTAAACTACACAGTTTTATTACACATATTATTCCTAAAATTTAAATGCGCTGCTGAGCTATGGAAAAGCAAACAATGTATTACACTTGTATTACACAATGAAATTAGTTCTCACCTTAGTGGGCACTACCAAGGGCAAAGGCAAGAGGAGAATAGGGACCAGAAAGATGATGAAATAATTCCTGTTTGCCAAAATCCATTTCCCGATGGAGACCATGATTCAGCCAAGTTGTGCCCAAGCAAATGAGGAAAGACTGCTCTGTTCCATGGGTCTATATAAGAGCAGGGCAGCACCTAATGTAGGTAATTGTGGGTGTATAATGTTTTACTCCTGTACAAATCAACTACTAGGTAGGAAGGAGGTAACATGCAGCAGAGCCATAATCAATCTAATAATAGGTGAACTCAGGAAAAAGTTAACTGTCAGAAGTCCGTGTCCGCAAGGTGTTTTTATCAGATCTTACATAACAGTAGAACCAAGGACTCTGCTGCCACCTGACAACAATAACACACTGAACTATAAAGCACTTGGCCTGTGTGCCAGAACCTATGGCACTGAATATTTAAGGTGGATTGTAATTAATAGCTTCCCATACACAAACGAAATATTAAGGCAGCGCACTCCGGTAGAAAAATACGGCAGCTTGTTGTAGTGAAGTTTAACGTTTATTTAACAAATCATAACATAAGGCATATGTACAACGGAACCTTAGCCTTACGCGTTTCGAGCCAACTGCTCTTACTCATAGGCTTGATTGTAATTAATACTCTGAGCATCTCACAGCCAAGTCTCTACATTTTAATTTAAAAAACAAACAAAGCCTCTGTTCCTTTCCATCAAAAGTAAGGTTTGTTGAACAGTCAAGGAAAAGATTAAATATGATCTCCCTTAATACAGTTTGAGAAATATATTTGCTTGATGGTGTAACATCAGATCAGTTACTGTTAAAGGAAAAATTAAAATAAAACTAAAAATTAATAATTTGGGAATAGATCCCCTTTACCTACTCCCCTGATATAAAGTTAGTAGATGTGTTTATATTGAAACTAGTTTGTTTCTCCTAAGGGCTCTTTTTTGGTTATGAGCCAAGTACTAAACAAACCACCAGGCAGTTACAGAAAAAGGAACAACTTCTAAATCGCCTTTCAAATTTGTTAACAGTGTATTTGACAGATAGACTGGGATAATCTCTTAAGGCTAGGTGCACGCGGCTGATACTTCGACACAACCGACCAATATTTTGGTATAATGGTCAATCCGGTCCAATTAACCATGTGCGTTTGATTGGACATGTTGGTATAATATGATCTGTGATTTTTGCCATGGCCGATGATATTTCTGTCCGGCCGACCAGTCCATATCAGTGATCTAGCTTTAGTCTTGTGTCTCTGATTTGGCTCACCTGTTGATGAGGTTCTGCTCTGTTTCAGCCTAAGAACTTTCAAGAAGTAAAGGTACTAAATTCCATGTCTGATCAGAAAAATAGAGATAGTACATCGAAATAGCTGTTGCTAAGTGTTTGTTCCTGGGTGGCAGTGATGAAAGAGGGCTTGACATTTTCCTAGTCTCCATAATAGGGACTGATTATTAGGGCTTTAAAGGGGAAGTTCAGTGCAAATACATATGCTTTTTAAGAAAAAGAGCAGTATTTTTCCATCCTAATGACCTTAACCTGCCAATTCAGGATTTTGTCTGTGTATAAATAAATGAAACTGAAATACTGACTTCAAAGTCAAACTAGCAGGTCTTGCCTTTGTGTTTAGGTTAGAGATTTGCAAGTAGATGGCTGGTTATTTAGTTGGGCTGCAGAAATGAATGTTGTGAAGCTCCTGGGATTCATATCTATGGTGTTGTTATATAGCAGTCTATAAACTGCACATATATGTTGCTAAAACAGATAAGTGATAAAAATAGTGTTTTTGTTACAGAGCTTGTAATTGCTTTCCTTTGGCCAAACAGCCTGCAAGATAGTAACTAACCCAAGTGCCTATGTAGTTGCATTACTAGTTTCACCATTCCCTGACAAGCACTCTCAAATAGCAGAGAGCAGATAGGGGATGTATAGGATAGGGGTTGTATATTGAAAACATGCAGCGTAAATACAACCAGGTTGTAATTAGTGCAGCCCTGCTACTTACATTTATTATAAGCATCCCCCAATAACGAGATGATCTGATCACTAAATATATATCCACTTACAATATAAGCTTATTATAAAATACAAATATGCTTAGAAATGCAAAATCACAGTTTATTCCTGTGCTGTGCTGAGCAGGGAAATTATTTCTCTATTGCCCCAGAGCACTGCATAGCCAGGAAAACCCAACTTGGAACCTCATTACACAGAAAGTGAATGGTTGGAATGGCAGCAACTAAAGAGTTACTAGGTTATGTAACCTAGTTGCCGCCATTCACGTGGCAGGATGCACATAAGTAAAAAGACCTTTCAAATGTTGCAACTAAAATGAAAGTTTATTGCAAGCACTTTCTGCACATTTCCTTTAAGGTAACAGGTATAAAAGGACATCAATATTGAAAAAAATTGTTATCTTTAGATATCCAATCTGAAATATCTTCTGCTCGGTGCAGTTTTGCTATAACTAGAATGGAGACAGTGTTCATGCAAATCGTGTGAATTGCATGATGGGAAATTCCCTCTTTCAATGCTGCCTCATAGTGATTACTGAGCATGATTGCCCTCATGGAAACCTCTACAAGGAATAGTTAGAGGCGGAAACAAATTACACCAGAAATGGCTCCAACTCTTTAATTTCTGGGACTTTGAACAGACATTACAGGAGGACCATTTGGAGCAGAGGGGTAAGGTGAGGATTTTTGATCACTACACAGTGAGGCCAGTAGTAGGTTAAATTTTAGTTTTGGGGGTGGACATGCCCTGACACCCGGGATTACGAACTGCACCAGGTCTACAGCTGGAACAAGAACAGACATGTGGACCGCCGGCGTACAGGAGCGGAGGGGAAATCGTCCGGTCACCTAGCAACCACAAAGCAAAGCATCCGCGACCGACAGCACCGTCGTAAGGAAGCACCGGGAAACATTGCCAAAATTGATTCAGCTTCACAGACATCCCTCTCATCTACCTCAAGTGAGGATTTTTTAGGAGAAGCCCGCGGTCGGAGTGCATCCCCAAGGGAAAGAAGACAGAGGCAAAGGAAAAGACAAGCCGAGGAACAGGCAAGGGGGATCAGAACATCACATGAGAACCAGGAGGCAGCGATAGAAGATAAAGAGGTACAGAGACTGGTTATTAATATATCTAAATTGTCTTTAACCCCAATACAGACTGCCTTGTTGGAAAGAGGACTGGGATTTGCACCCACATTTAAAGGGACACTGTTCAATGTTAAAATAGAACTTTGAAGTTAAAAATGTGTTTCAGTAAAAATGTGTACACACCCACAATCCACACATTTAGGAAAAAATCTACTTTTGTGCCGAACATTACCAATAGCTCACTACAGGTTTTTGAAAATATGGTTATGGGGGATATTAAAAAACTTGCACAAAAGGTAATAACAACCTATCTTATAAGGAAAGAGAGGTGTTAAGGGAGCTAAAAAAGAATGCAGATATTGTGTTTAAAAAGGTGGATAAAGGGGGCGCTCTGGTCATAATGGATAAAAGCATGTATATGGAAGATGCCAACAGACATCTATGTAATAAAACACATTACACATTGGTTCCAGGTGATCCCACAAACAAAATCAAGAAAGAGATAGACGTATTATGAGAAGATGCATTCAGTCAAGGCATCATTCATTAATAAGGAAACTTAAGATTTTTTGGTATGTGATCACCCCAAAACCCCAATTTTCTATATGCTCCCTAAAATTCATAAGTGCATAGAAAAACCACCAGGCCGCCCAAAGGTTTCTGGTATAGGATCTTTATTACAACCCCTAGGTAAATACATTGATCATTTCTTACACCCTATAGTTAAAAGCAACAAGACCTGCCTCAAGGATACAACTGAATTTTTAAGACATATCAAAAGTTTAGGAGAAATAAGCGAACAAGCATACCTTTGTACGATGGACATAGAGGCATAGTACACCTCCATACCACATGACCTAGGGATGGAGTGTGTAGAAAGCGCACTGTGCGATTGGGGCTATGAAACTAAAACTATCTACTTCATTATGGATTTGCTGAACCTCTGTCTTACTAAGAATTATTTTAGGTTCTATGATAGATATTTCCTCCAAACTCAGGGGACCAGTATGGGTGCCCACTTCGCGCCCACGTATGCTAACATTGTGGTTGCAGCCTTTGAAAAGAAGCGTATATTGGAAAACAACAGGTGGGAGAATAAAGCTGGGTACACACGATGAGATATTTCGATCGACCGATAGTTCAGTGTATCGGTCGATCGGACCGAAATTATCGCATCTGAATGCTACCATGTCCAACCGACCGTTCGTCCGAAATTGGACGAAAGGACAATCGGACATGGTGGAAAACCTCGTCCGATCGTGCAGTCCTCTATGGGCCGCACGATCGGTCGCGGTAACTATCGGACGCGGCTGCTTTTGCCGCGACCAACAGTCCTTCCTCCTGGCCGACCGGTCGAAAGTATCGAACGGTCGGTCAGGAGGAAAAATCGCTAGGTGTGTACCTAGCTTAAGATTAAAGGAGAACTGTTATCCCGTTTTTGTAAGTTGCACAAACATGTCTAATTGTTCCTTAACCCCCTGCAAAGCTTTCTGAAGCTTTAAATATAAAAAAAATCAAAAACACATACTTTAAAATCACCTTATAAAGTCCATACTTGGGCGCTGCCATCTTGGATTCCATCCCTTCCTGTTTCTGCCAAAAACTACAATCCCAGCATGCAATTTCCTGATGCTGGTGGCATCACAAGCATTTTCTATTGGCCGCTCGGCACTACAGGGGGAGGGATGCGGAGGCGTGGCCTAACAAACAGGCACGCCTCTGTTAGAGGAGGGAGGCGGGATCGGTAATACAAACTACCTTTATGAATGGATTTTTTTTGTATATTATAACACATTGTTAAAAAATAATAATTGTAAAAATACTTAATATTTAATTACATTTTTAATTATTATATATGTAATATAACGCTGTTGTTAATGTCGTTATATGTGCATGATTGGTGCTGTGAGTGTGTGTGAATGTCGTTATATGTGCGTGATTGGTGCTGTGAGTGTGTGTGAATGTCATTCTAAGTGCGTTAATGGCGTTGCGGATGCGTGCGAATATCGTTTTAAGTGCGTGAATGGCATTGTGCGTGAATGGTGTTGCGGATGCGTGCGAATGTCGTTTTAAAGGGCAACTATAGTGTCCAAATTCAAACTTTTAAAAACCTCATACTATTAAACTATACTTCATCCCATCCATCAACGGATCTCCAAACGAGCGGCCGTTTTGCCCGATAAAGTGCCCATTCACGGCACGATTATCGCCGACCTGCGATCACACGTGTGTATAGTAAGCAGGATACGCGTGTACTGGCAAATCAAGGAGAAAGTTCGAAGACATCTCTACCAGTACCCATTTGGATCTGGGATGTAAGGTAAGGATTTTATTACACTACAGAGTGGGGTCAGTAGTGGGGGGAATTATAGTTTTGGGGGTGGACATGCCCTTTAATAAAGTCAATTAATCTTCAATAAACTCTCAGAAACTCGGTAATCAAAGAAAAAACTTTTTATCCCATCTCTCTCCACACACATGTAAAAGCCATAAATGAAAGTTATATGGTAACAAACCTTGTATTGTACAGAGCCTGACAGACAGATTCATGTAATTAGCAGGGCTGCATTATTGTAAATTGATTTTATACTGTGATCATTCTAACTCAGACAGCTAACTAGCTACAGGTGTTTTACCTGATTAACCTGTGGCTCTCTATATGTTTTCAAAATACAACCCCAACCATTCCCTGACTGCCCTCTGCTATTAGAGAGTATCTTTAGGGTAAATGGTGATAGATGTAATTCAACTACACCAACAATAACTTTGTTCAAAGCCAGTGAATTTGATCAGGCACGGCAACTAAATTCTGAGAGAACTTTATGAAAACTTTTTTTTTATACATTAAGCACCAATCATTTATGAGATGGAGCAAAACAGAGAGCAGCCACACTGCAACTACCAGGCACCAAAACTAATGCATTTAGAAAGCTCAGTTAGGCACCAGACATCTGATAGTTGCTATGCTTGCAGAACAAACTAGCAGCTCTGCTACTAAAACAGAACTAGGACTTGCTGAAGGCCTCTGGCTGTTTTATACTGTCTCCTTGGCACACACCCAACATATGATTGGTCAATAATACAAGAGCCAATCAGATTTAAGATTTGTTTTGGACCAATCAGATTTTGAGGGTGTGTTTATGACACACTATAAAACTTCATGAACTCCTCAGAGCAGCTCAGTTTGTAATCAGCAGTTAAACTGGCAGGTCTTGCCTTTGTATTTAGCTTAGAGATTTGCAAGTAAGTGGCTGGTAATTTAGTTGGACTACAGCAATGAATAATCTTTTGCTCCTAGGTTTATAGTGTCATTGTGTAGCAGTCCATAAACAGCACATACATGTTGATATAAACGATAAAAATAGATTTTTGTTTGCAGAACCTTAGTTTGCTTTACTTTAATCAAATAGTCTGCAAAATTGTGAGCAAGCCTAATAAATATGCAGTTGCACTACTAGCTCCACCATTCCCTGACAAGCACTCTCAAACAGCATAGGGCAGTTAGGGGTTGTACATGAAATCATGCGTCAAGGCTGTCAGAATCACTGCAGTATAAATACAATCAGGTTGTAATTATAAGTGTCCCCCAATTATGAGATGATCTGATAACTAAATATATATCCACTAACAATTTATTGCTCTAGTGCCCAGAGCAGGGATGTCCAACCTGTGGCCCTCCAGATGTTGGAAAACTACAACGCCCAGTATTCCTTGGTTTCTTCTGCAATGGAGGAATGCTGGGCGTTGTAGTTTTCAACAATATGGAGGGCTGCAGGTTAGAAATCCCAGACCCAGCTTGGCATAGCTAGGAAAAACCAACTTGGATACCGCATTATACAGAAAATGAGTGATTGGATAATGCACGTGAATGGCAGCAACGAAAGAGTTACTATGTTATGTAACATAGTAACTCTTTTGTTGCCGCCATTCCCGTGGCAGGACGCACATAAGTAAAAAGACCTTTCAAATGCAGCAAAAAAAAAATCAAAGTTTATTGCAAGCACTTTCTGTACATTCTCTTAAAGGTAACAGGTATAAAAGGACATCTATACTGAAACAATAGTTATCTTTAGATATCCAATCTGAACTATCTTCTGCTAGGTGCAGTTTTGCTATAACTGGAATGGACACAGTGTTCATGCAAATCATGTGAATTGCATGATGGGAAATTCCCTCTTCCAATGCTGCCTCTTAGTAATTACTGAGCATGCTTGCCCTTATAGACAGAGCTGAGAATGTGCATAATAGAGCATGCATTTGTCGGCGACAGGGGTTGGGATCATGGGATTTGGCAGGACTGTGGAGCCATCCAGCCCCTTAACTATTTGTTACTTCTTTTGATGATAGAATGAGAACGGTGTATGCTAGAGAGGTGATTCAGGACACGTTTTACAGGTAATATTCTTGCCTTTCTTACTAGACCAACTTGTTTTGGGATCACAGTTCTCCTTTAAGGGTTACACCAGATATGTAGATGACATGTTTTACGTGTGGGAAGGAGACTTAACATCTCTAAAGAACTTTGAGAGATACATGAACGATGCCCACCCTACACTTAATTTCACACTGAACTACAATAAACAAGAGATTAATTATTTGGATGTGCTGATTATGAAGAAAGATAAAGTACTAGCAACAGATTTATTCGTAAAAGAAACAGATAGGAATAATCTTTTAAAAGCTGACACCTTTCATCCTAGGAACACAATACAAAGCCTGCCATACAGTCAATTTTTGAGGGTTCGGAGGATAGTCAGCGAGGAAGCCACATGTAAACGTAGGCTGGAAGAAATGAGTAAAAAGTTTAGTAACAGAGGGTATGATGAAAGATTGTTAGAAAAGCAACATGAGAAAGCAATGGCAATTGAAAGGGAATTACTCCTTAAAGAAAAAGAGAGAGAGACAGAAAAGCTGGAACAGAGAATACCTTTCATCACTACCTATAATATCAACTCTAACCAAATAGGCAGAATCCTGAAAAATCACTGGAAGATATAACAAGAGGATCCGGATTATGGAAAACTTTTTTCTGAACCCCCTCTGTTATCCTACAAAAGGGCATCGAACTTAAGTACCCACAGATATGGTACCTCCCTTGAGAACCAAACAGCTATTCTTAGGTACACCCCAACAAGGGACATTCCCATGCAGAAACTGTAGCATTTGCAACTCTATCATAAGAGGGAATCATGTATACCATCCAAGCAAGGATAACAAGATAAATCTTAAAGATTTTGCCACTTGTAACATGAAGGTGTAATATATCTGATTAAATGTCCCTGTGGAAAAGGGTACGTGGGGAAAACAAAGAGGGAAGTTGAAACCAGGATTGGGGAACATAAGAGATGTATATCTAAATATGATGGTAGTGTCTCAAGGTATGAGACTCCATTAAGTAAACATCTCATACAAATGAAACATCAAGTCTCCCAAATGAAGTGGCAAGTATTAGAAGTAGTTAAAGAACATGTCGGAGGAGGGGACTTCAATAATATGCTCCTTAAAAAGGAAGCAGAGTGGATCGATAGACTTAACACTCTCAGTCCTTGGGACCTGAATGAGGATTCAGGTCTTAATAGCTTCTTATAGGTTACACTGTGATCGTAATAAACATGTAAGAAAAATTGTTTGTCTATAAGTAACATTATGTGAGATTGTAAAAAATCTTGTTTTGACACAGTGCAATTGGATACAATGATAAACCTTTTCTAATTTTGAAAAGGTAATGATATCTGTTGTATTCAATTAGATCAACTGGACTTGAAATGTAGTTCTTGAAGACGTTTCGCTAGTCATCCGACTGGCTTTCTCAATTCAGAATGACTTGTACAAGAATCTGTGGCAATTATGTACCCTGGAAAATCCCAATTAGCATATCACAGCCAGGTGTTAAGGGTGTGATTGGATAGTGGCTAAGAGGTGTTATAGGAACGCCCAGAGTAAGGTGTTAAAACAGCATTGTACATGGCCTCGATCCACTCCAACTTTATGTATCAATACCAGTAATATTCAACATTCTTTATTTGTAGAAACTTATCCAGCTTTTTTTTTTTTTAAACTTTCCAATGAACCTGCCATCACAATGTCCATTGGAAGATATCTGTTGTATTCAATTAGATCAACTGGACTTGAAATGTAGTTCTTGAAGACGTTTCGCTAGTCATCCGACTGGCTTTCTCAATTCAGAATGACTTGTACAAGAATCTGTGGCAATTATGTACCCTGGAAAATCCCAATTAGCATATCACAGCCAGGTGTTAAGGGTGTGATTGGATAGTGGCTAAGAGGTGTTATAGGAACGCCCAGAGTAAGGTGTTAAAACAGCATTGTACATGGCAGACAGTTGGTGTCGAACCCCCCCACCTCTATTTAGGCTTGGTTTCTTTATTTTCACATAAATGGCCTCCTTAACACCTCTCTTGAACCAGTCACGTTCCTTCGCCAGTATATTAACATTACAATCTTCAAAGGTATGTCCTTTATCCTTAAGATGCAGATACACGGCTGAGTCCTGACCCGAGGAATTGGCTCTTCTGTGCTGGGCTGAATAAGTGAGTAATAAATAATAAATAACAGTGAATAAGTGAGTAATAAATAATAAATAACAGTGAATAAGTGAGTAATAAATAATAAATACAGTGAATAAGTGAGTAATAAATAATAAATAACAGTGAATAAGTGAGGGCTGCCAGAGTGACTACAAGTCTGTATCTACTGCATCTCAATCTAATCAAGCTCCATTTACCATCAGGCTACATCCAAAGTGACCAATGCTGTATGTTACCAAGAAAAGTATATTATTAGTTTCTATTTATGAGAAAAGAAACATCCAAGTATCACAAAATAATGCAGTAAGGCCTATGGAGGGTTAGGTATGTTGTTTTAAAGGCAAACAAGACAGAATTTGATAGGAGTGAATTGCCCTTTTTGTCAGTTTTAGGGATTTGGGACCACATTTATGAAGGTGTGGTATCACTATCACTGTACCTTTACTGCAGTCCTAAAATCCCCCCATTGTTCAGTGTTTTACAGCCACGCCATAAAATACCAATATATTTCTTAGTTACATTTCTGTACAAGTTACAGGATTGGCATTTTTTCATGTGGAAATTCATGGTGAGTGCACAGCAGACATTGTCAGATTTACATATTATTTATTTACTACAGATTTGCATATTCCCATGACAACCCAGTGACATCATCAGCCGTGTGGTCTGGTGAGCCGTCACACAGTGTTTAATCACAAGCTTCTCTCGGGCCATCACACAGTGTTGACTCCCACGGTCTCATGCCATCTCACATGTGCTCGGTGCTTCACACCCGGTGGTTGACTCCAGAACACACCATATGGTGTTGGCACTAAATTGGTCGCTAAATATGTTAAACAAACATACACGTGGTAGCTCCCTCATAGGAAATATAGGATGCCTGCCTACGGCATGTCTCGGCCCTCGCACAGTGTGGACGACCCACCTGTGTCTTGATTGCCAAATCCCACAGGTTCTTCATACTGATTCCTTACACTTGATATTTCCAAACGGTCGATCCTCCATCTGTCCATACGTTGTCGCTGTGATGTCCATGCTTTGCTCTGTTCTCGCTCTCTACATCGGGCCACTCCACCAAAGGAACCCAAAATAGTTTATTAAACACCTGAACGTTATTTTAACATTTTTTTATTTAAAGACCACGCTGGTGGTCACTCCTTCACCTCGCTTTTATGGCTCAAAAGCCCCAGAGATGACTGGAATGGAACTATTGTGAATACAACAAAATCGCTTTCCCTTACTCTTTAGATACATTGGACTCCTTTTCCTTCGATAGAGCGCCTCAGTAGGTCCTGCTGACCCACAAGGAATGGATGCGCAGGAGCTGCTTTGGCAGAGGTCTTGTCTGAGTGCACAGCATTTCACAAAGTCATCATAGTTCTCCTCCGACCTGAAGGGTAAAATGAAACCCCCAATTGTCATACACAACATGAAAACCCATCTGCAGTGACCGGCTGGGGAACAAGACGGGAAGGGAAACGTATGGAGGGTCACTTACATTTAATTGTCTGGGGACGTTTTCACCTTTCGTAGAATCCGAGTTACTAAAAGGGAAATACATCGATGTTATTATACAGAACAGTATCCTGTCAGGGCTAGGGGTCTATATATGTCTATGGGTTATTTACCCCCTTATAATAACCACTTTCCTCTGCCATTCCATGTCCGCTGTACATGGTTTAATTAGATTATCACAGACTGGACAATGGTGGATATAAACCAAAATGGAACCCCAATTGTAGAGCTATAAATGTCATTGTTTTACTTACTGTAATTTCTGAACGCATTTGACGTATGATTCCGAGCATGACGATGTCATTCGTGTAAAAAGGCAATAAAGGATCAGTGTCAGAAAGGGGCAGGCTCACACGTCTCTGATTAATAAATATTTCACTTCTATGCTAAACAGGTATCCGGCCCTTTAATATATATTTTCTATGTGAAAGGTAATGCCATGTGACCCGCTATTATACCCATGCTACTCTGTACAAAATCCACTTACTGTAGGATTAGAACCTACCCCATATCATAAAATGAGCCGCTTTCTTCCACGCGATTTTCATTCTGCTGTTCCCGATAATCGACTGTAACGACACATTGTACCAATGATCTACAATACCCTGCGACATTGATACACCAACTGTCTTATCATCCCCCTTACTTACTCTATCGCACGTTTTGTGCCTCTCTGTTAGCATGATATTACCATCAGAAGCTCGTGTGGATGACCCCTCGGCTGATGGATTGGTTCCAGTCCCTGAGAGGGTCATTAGGGAGAGAATAGTAGTGAGGACAGAACCCCTGATGTATAACGTGTCAGGGTGAAACTATAGATGTATAGGTCCGATAATAGTTTATAGTGGAGAATGTCGACATAGAGTGCATAGTTTTATAACGGACCCGGGCTAACATGTTCGGGCGGCGACAGTGGTGAAAAATGGTACGAGGGTCGTTACGAGGAATTGTTTATACGATATCGTGTCTTGTTACAAGATGTGGGGTGGCCCGGCCGTTTAATCAGTAATGAGTGGTTAGCCCAATGTTCCTGTTATTGAAAGAGGTGTAAATTTTACACGGTCGACGCAGGTCGCCTCTAGATACCAATCGCGGCGGGTTCCGGTAGAGGCCCCTGTTTTGGGGAGTCGTGAGGATGAATTCAATGCATGATGTTCTCAGGGAGTCCGCCCCTGCAATATTCGCTGGCAACTGTATACCGGAAATAGTTTAAAGGGAGAGAGACCGATGAAATATCTTCATATGAGTAAGCGTTGGGGAGTCCCATGAAGTCTCAGCCCTCACACAGGTGTTTACTCCCAAGCTGTCACGGTTCCTCACACAGGTGTTGACTCTCAAGCTGTCTTAGTGCCTCACACAGGTGTTGACTCCCACTGTGTCTCGATGCCTCCCATAATGTCTCGGTGCCTGACACAGGTGTTGACTCTCAAGCTGTCTTGGTGCCTCACACAGGTGTTTACTCCCAAGCTGTCTCGGTGCCTCACACAGGTGTTGACTCTCAAGCTGTCTTGGTGCCTCACACAGGTGTTGACTCTCAAGCTGTCTTGGTGCCTCACACAGGTGTTTACTCCCAAGCTGTCTCGGTGCCTCACACAGGTGTTGACTCTCAAGCTGTCTTGGTGCCTCACACAGGTATTTACTCCCAAGCTGTCTCGGTGCCTCACACAGGTGTTGACTCCCAAGCACATGACAATCACTCACAGTGGAAGTATTTGTCACTGCACAGTAAAGATTGCCATTTTTACTTTGATATTGGAGGTGAGTGGATCACAGAACCTACACGATGGAAAATTATAAGAATATACCGCATTATAAAAACTTACTTTTCTGTGATTTTTCTAGGTAAAAAAACTTTACTGAGAAAATGAATTTTTCAGAGTTCTTTCAGAATAGCTGTATGCAACATTTTTCAGGAAAAAGGTAAAAATGATCTTTGGGATTTCCTCTTTTAATCTTATTTATTTGGACTGTGTCTCCCCCCACAGATTTAGAAATTCGGGTACAGACCAATCTGCTGTTACCTAGATAGGATCCGTTGGAAGTGCAATTGCGTTAATGTGAATTTTGGGACATTTCCTCCCCCATAGACTTTGGACCAATCCTCAAACAGGATTATTCAAGGTTTCAGGGTCATGTGATCAAATCCAAACTGTCACTGTCTGTATGAAATACCTCCTGGGCCCAAGTTACACTGACACACATTTATTTATTATGTGGCTTATGTTAGTCTGACATTGTGCTTGTTGTATTCATTTTAGGACTGTGACAGAGACACACAGTGTGTAAAGTACAATGTACGGTTTATGTATTTAGAATTAAAGTTTGAAATGTAGTTTTGTAGCAGGGATGTCCATCTGTCGTCCTCCAGATGTTTACAAACTACAAACTACCCCAGCAGCATTCTCTGGCTGCCACCTGCTGTGGCTGAATGTTGAAATCTTCACCTGCATGGTGCAGGAAAAACATCTCTTTCAGGCTAGGACATGCCACACTGTCGCGATTTTTTCGCATTTGGCATGGAATTGCGATTCCGTTTGCGATAAGCGATCGCATACGATCACCATTTTAAATGTGCAGTCGCGTATGATCACCATTTTTAAAGCACAGTGGTATTCGATCACCATTTTAAAGCGCAGTCGCAAGCAATTTCGAAATCTCAAATGAAAAATCGCATGCGCAAATGCAGCGGGATAAATTTGCGGTGCCAGTGCGGCCATATAGTCACAAAACACAGACACAGGTAGACCCACTGCCTTATACACCCACCACCCTCAGGCTAGAATATTATAGCATAATACCTTAACATCCAAAAAAATATCAAAAATCACGCCCTTTACCACACCTGGCTGTGATATCTATTTGGGATTTTTCCATGGTATATATTGGCCAGATGTGTACAAGTTCATTCTGACTTGTGAACCAGTCGGCATTACTAGCGAACGTCTTCAAGAACTAAACTTCAAGACCAGTTGATCTAATTGAATAACAAACGATATACCATGACCTGGAATGAATGACTATTAACACGATATACCATGACTCTGGATGAATGAGAACCTTCACAGATATCCAGTTACTGGATGAAGATGGAACCATCACAGATTACATTGACCTATATACCTTCCCAGATTACCATGACCTGGAGATGAAACCGTACGATATACCAGATACCTGATGAAGAGAACTCTTCACAGATATACCATGGCCTGGATGAATGAGAACCTTCACAGTTATACCATGAACCTGGATGAATGAGAACCTTCACAGATATACCTGACTGGACATAGAAATGAGAACCTGTTAGGCGAGATATACCATGACCTGGATGAATGAGAACCATCCAGATATACCATGACCTGGATGAATGATAACCTTCACAATATACCATGACCTGGATGAATGAGAACACTTTACAGATATACCATGACCTGGATGAATGAGACATCACAGATATACCCATGACACTTGATGAATGATAAACGTCACAAGCATTTCAAAAATATATTTTATTAGAATGAAATTATGAAATGTAAACGCCCTCGAGTTATAAAACCTGCCGCATCACACACATTTCCCTTCCAATGTGCAGCCTTTTAAGCCAAATTCAAAGTTTAAACTTTCCCTTATAGTTCATATTGGCCTCACAACGTGATATACGTTAGAAACAGGATTTTTTTGCGTTATATTCTTCCCTTATTTACAAATTATATATTGTTCTCCTCATGGGCATATTTCTGATGATGCTTTATAATGGCACAACAATTGCAGTATAATAATAAGAATAATATAATACTACTTGTAGGTAATGGCAATAGCAGTAAATTTGTTCTGATGTCTGAGCTTTGTCCTTTTATTTCGTATTTTTATTTTCCTAGCCTTGTGAAAACAAATGTCTTTCTACCTGGGAACCGGCCCGCAGCGTCTCGAATAACTCCCCAACGAGAATCCCCAAGACTCACCCAGTAGGGAAGTGCTATGTGGGTGGGGCCTACCGCACCCTTCCCTATTCCGTATGCTTCATGGCCCTGGCACCGCCCAAGACCCAACCTGTCCTCTAGCCATACCCATTCCAGTACATGGTCCGCAGTTCAGAATGGCAGGACAGTACTTCCACACCATGGGTTTGTTAAAGGACCCAGAAGCATTCAGGTTAAACTTTCTCACATGGATAAAAAAATTTGTGTCTAATAAACATCCAACAGGAATTATAACGACCCGAGACCCCCCAAGTCTAATAAATATTTCTTATTATCCCCTTTATTTTTCGTCCCCAAAGGGATTTGACCCTTCTGAAGCATATTGGAACAGGCAGTCACTGGACACATCTACCATGTAAGTTACTCACTAGGATATCTCTATATAGGATTTAGCATGGGGGGAGACAAGTGCTTTACCGCCCCACAGTCTTGTGTGTGGTAAGGGCCATAATCACAAACAGGAGACAGTACCTTGCCTATTGGAAAGATAATTAAAATTGTGCTTTTAGGTTTAGATCCAGATTAGCTGCACGGGATGGTCCTCTATCTGGGTATGCATACTGAGCAGTCTGGCCCGATGGGAGAGGGAATAATACGTCGGTTACAGATTGTTTCTAGTAATCGTTTAGTTAGGATTAAATTATTTGACCAGTGGTCTGTGTTCTGAAGGCGAGAACACGGGTATTTGTAGAACTTACTTTGAAATTTTCCCACCAAAACATGTATCTGGTATGTACATGGTGACACCATTTAAGAAAGGAAACTTGGCCATAAAGTAATAAACCTCACAATGGTATGGACTTCCTCTTTTGCTTCAAAGTAACTCATTAAGGGTTGTTGCTAGAAGCTTTTGTTTCTCTGTGTAATATCGTACCTTCCCCCCAACCCCCCAAGATCATTATACTTACCTCCCCAGCAAGTCCCTGTAGCTCCTCATTCCTATATCTCTCCTGCCGTGGTCATCCCACTGGTGGCTGACATTCCTGGTTGCAGCCGGCAGTCATGTCAATCGACAGGGATAAATTGCCAATGACTATACGGCTGCATAGGTGAGAAATGCAGGAGTCCATTTGTTGGCAGAGAGAAGAAGGATGAGTAGATTAAGATACCGTAGGACGTTGTGAATAGGTTATTGATTTGCTCTGGGTGAATTTTGCGTATTAGTCTTTTTTCTGCCTTATAGGGTGGACTTTCGCAGTACCGAGAGATTTAAGTTAATTGCAGCTGCTCTCGTGACATGGAAATGTGATTCCCTTCCGGAGCTATTACGAAAGGGCATCCAACAAACCGAGGAGAGTGGATCAGATCTTGGTAAGTTGGGATAAGGCACAACCACCAGTCTTTTCACAGGACTGATTACAATCACCTTACTACCTCCTGGAGTTACTCATAGCTGAAGATATTTCATGGTCTTCTTCTCCCTTTAAACTATTTCCGTCTCAGATTGCCATGAATATTGCGGGGCGATCCAGTCAACACCTGTGTGAGGCACCAAGACAGCTTGAGAGTCAACACCTGTGTGAGGAACCGAGACAGCTTGGGAGTAAACACCTTCATGGGAGGCATTAAGACACCTTTAGGAGCCAACACCTTAGGAGCCAACATCTGTGTGAGGACCGAGACATCTAGACACGAAGCCTGGGCGGTTAAGGAGCTATGCCTCCCCTCCCCCCCACCCCCCGTTAAATCAATAGCCCAGGATGCCTCCAATAATAATAATAAAGATGCCTCCAATAATGATAATAAAGGACAAAGATGCCTCCAATAATAATAATAATAAAGAATAAAGATGCCTCCAATAATGATAATAAAGGACAAAGATGCCTCCAATAATAATAATAATAAAGAATAAAGATGCCTCCAATCATAATAATAAAGAATAAAGATGCCTCCAATCATGATAATAAAGAATAAAGATGCCTCCAATAATGATAATAAAGAATAAAGATGCCTCCAATAAAGAGTCAGTACAGGTACATATATTAACATGTATTAATTGTTCATATTAGCCTCCAGTAATGAGAATAAAGAATAAAGATGCTTCCAATAATGATAATAAAGAATAAAGATGCTTCCAATAATGATAATAAAGAATAAAGATGCCTCCAATAATAATAATAAAGAATAAAGATGCCTCCAATAATGATAATAAAGCCTTACACAGGTGTTGACGTTCTCAGCCTTTCTCAGCCCTTCGGTTCCTCACACAGGTGTTGACGCTCAAGAGCTTTTCTTTGGTGCCGGGTGCCCGCAACAGTGTGACTCTCAATCTGTCTTGGGTGCCCACCCAGGTGTTGACCCTCAAGCTTTCTTGGTGCCTTCACACAGGTTTTACCTTCCAAGCTGTCCGTGCCTAACACAAGACAGCTTGAGAGTCAACACCTGTGTGAGGCACCAAGACAGCTTGAGAGTCAACACCTGTGTGAGGAACCGAGACAGCTTGGGAGTAAACACCTGTGTGAGGGCTGAGACTTCATGGGAGGCATTAAGACATCTTAGGAGCCAACATCTGTGTGAGGACCGAGACATCTAGACACAGTATTATTGGAGGCATCTTTATTCTTTATTCTCATTATTGGAGGCATCATTATTCTTTATTATCATTATTGGAGGCATCTTTATTCTTTATTATCATTATTGGAGGCATCTTTATTCTTTATTATCATTATTGGAGGCATCTTTATTCTTTATTCTCATTATTGGAGGCATCTATATTCTTTATTATCATTATTGGAGGCATCTTTATTCTTTATTATCATTATTGGAGTCATCTTTATTATCATTATTGGAGGCATCTTTATTCTTTATTATCATTATTGGAGGCATCTTTATTATTATTATTGGAGGCAAAGATGCCTCCAATAATGATAATAAAGAATAAAGATGCCTCCAATACTGATAATAAAGAATAAAGATGCCTCCAATAATGATAATAAAGAATAAAGATGCCTCCAATAATGATAATAAAGAATAAAGATGCCTCGAATAATGATAATAAAGAATAAAGATGCCTCCAATAATAATAATAAAGAATAAAGATGCCTCCAATAATGATAATAAAGAATAAAGATGCCTCCAATAATGATAATAAAGAATAAAGATGCCTCCAATAATGATAATAAAGAATAAAGATGCCTCCAATAATGAGAATAAAGAATAAAGATGCCTCCAATAATGATAATAAAGAATAAAGGTAGGTAATGCAATAGCAGTAAATATGTTCTGATGTTCTGAGCTTTGCCTTTTATCGTATTTTATTTTCTAGACTTGTGAAAAAACAAAATGTCTTCTACCTGGGAACCGACCTGCAGCGTCTACGAATAATCTCCCCAACGAGAATCTCCCCAAAGCTCAGAACATCAGAACATATTTACTGCTATTGCATTACCTACTACCGAGAGATTAAGTTATTGCAGCTGCTCTCGGGACATGGAAATGTGATTCCCTTCTACGGAGCATATTACGAAAGGGCATCCACACCCGAGGAGATGGATAAGATCTTGGTAAGTTGGATAAGAGCACAACACCATGCTTTTTCACAGGGACTGATACAATCACCTTACTCCATGGGAGTTACCATAGCTGGAGATATTTCATGGTTTTCTTCTTCCTTTAACTATTTCCTTTCCAGATTGCCATGGAATATTGCAGTGGCGGATCCCTGGAACATCTGATTGCTTTATCCAGATCCAAACAGGGGCCTCTACCGGAACCCTGGATTGCGTATCTATGCCGGGAGGTCTTACAGGTAAAACTTTAACCCTTTCATAACAGGAACATTGGGCCATCCATACTTATAAAGGCACCGGGCCACCCACATTGTAAAATACCGATATCGATCAACATTCTTTAACGACCCTTACTTTACAGTCACATGGTTAGCGGTCGTTATAAACTCGCTATGTCGGACATTTCCAATATAAATATATGGACATTATACATTATGTTTCCCTGATCACGGTTATTACATCAGGGGTTTCTGTCCTTCACTAATATTCTCTCCCCTAATGAACCTCTGCAGGGCCTGAACCATATCCATCAGCGAGGGGTCATCCACACGGACTTACATGATGGTAATATCATGCTAACAGAAGAGGCAAACGTGCGAATAAGTAAGTAAGGGGAGATAAAGACAGTTTGGGTTATTCAATGTCGCAGTGTATTTGTAGATCATTGGTACAATGTGTCGTTACAGTCGACTTCGGGAACAGCAGAATGAAAATCAGCGTGGAAGAAAGCGGCTCATTTTATGACTATGGGGTAGGTTCTACCTACAGTAAGTGGATTTCAGTTACAGAGTAGCATGGGTTACATATAGCGGGTCACATGGCATTACCTTTCACATAGAAAATATATATTAAAGGGCCGGATACCTGTTTAGCATGGAAGGGAAATATTTATTTAAATAAGAGACGTGGGAGCCTGCCCCTTTCTGACACTGATCCTTTATTGCTTTTTACCAGAATGACATCGTCATGCTCGGACATCTTGCCCGTCAAATGGCTTCAGAAAATTACAGTAAGTAAAACCAATGACATTTCATAGCTACACATTGGGGTTCCATTTTGGTTAATATCCCACCATGTTCAGTCTGTGATAATCTAATTAACCATGTACAGCGAATGGACATGGCAGAGGAAATGGTTATAAAGGGGGTAAAATAACCCATAGACAATATATAGACCCCTAGCCCTGCCAGGTACATGTCTGGTATAATAACATCGATTTATTTCCCTTTTAGTAACTCGGATTCTACGAAAGGTGAAACGTCCCCAGACAATTAAATTGTAAGTGACCCTCCAATACGTTTCCCTTCCCGTCTTGTTTCCCCAGCCGGTCACTGCAGACAGGTTTCCATGTTGTGTATGACAATTCTGGGTTTCATTTTACCCTTCAGGTCGGAGAACTATGATGACTTTGTGAAATGCTGCACTCAGACAAAGACCTCTGCCAAGCAGCTCCTGCAGCATCCATTCCTTGTGGGTCAGCAAGACTACGAGGCCGTCAGGAAGGAGATCCGATTGTATCTAAATAGTAAGGGAAAGCAGATTTTGTTTGTATTCACAATAGTTTCCCATTCCAGTCATCTCTGTGGGCTTTTAGCCATAAAAAGCAGAGTGAAGGAGTGACACCAGCTGTGTCCTTAAAATACTGTTTAAAATAACGTTCAGGTGTTTAATAAACTTATTTTGGTGTAGGAGACCGCATGTAAGAGAGAGAGAGAGAGAGAGAGACAACGCATAAGACAGCATGGGAGGCATCGACTTTGTGAAACATCAAGTGTAAGGCATCAAGTATGAAGAACCTGTGGGAGGCACCAAGACATTGTGGGAGTCAACACCCGTGGGAGGCACCGAGACATCGTGGGAGTCAACCCCCTGGGGGCACCGGACATTGTTGGGAGTCACCAACCCGTGGGAGGCACCAAGACATAGTGGATCAACACCCGTGGAGGCACCAACATCGTGGGAGTCAACACCCGTGGGGAGGCACTAAGACATCGTGGGAGTCAACACCCGTGGGCGGCACCGAGACATCTGTGGGAGTCAACACCATGGGAGGCACCGAGACATTGTTGGGAGTCAACACCCATGGGAGGCACCAAGACATCGTGGGGAGTCAACACCGTGGGAGGCACCAAGACATTGTGGGAGTCAACACACCATGGGAGGCACCGAGACATGTGGGAGTCAACACCCATGGGAGGCACGAGACAGCGTGTAAGTCACCCCCTGTGGGAGGCACCGAGACAGCATGAGAGTCAACACCTGTGGGAGGCACCGGACAGCATGAGAGACAAACACCTGTGTAAGGCACGAGACAGCATGGAGAGCAATACCTGTGGTAGTCATGAGACTTGTGGAGTCACAGATGGGGAGGCACTGAGACTAGTGTGGAAGTCAACACCTGTGTGAGGCATCGAGGCAGCTTGAGAGTCAACACCTGTGTCAGGCACCAAGACAGCTTGAGAGTCAACACATGTGTGAGGCACCGAGACAGCTTGAGAGTCAACACCTGTGTGAGGCACCGAGACAGCTTGAGAGTAAACACCTGTGTGAGGCACCAAGACAGCTTGAGAGTCAACACC
>CM033470.1:332094100-332124723 GCA_019447015.1 Hymenochirus boettgeri
ATACCATGACCTGGATGAATGAGAACCATCACAGATATACCATGACCTGGATGAATGAGAACCTTCACAGATATACCATGACCTGGATAAGTGAGAACCATCACAGATATACCATGACCTGGATGAATGAGAACCTTCACAGATATACCATGACCTGGATGAATGAGAACCATCACAGATATACCATGACCTGGATGAATGAGAACCTTCACAGATATACCATGACCTGGATGAATGAGAACCTTCACAGATATACCATGACCTGGATGAATGAGAACCATCACAGATATACCATGACCTGGATGAATGAGAACCTTCACAAGCATTTCAAAAATATATTTTATGAGAATGAATTATGAAATGTAAACGCCCTCGAGTTATAAAACCTGCCGCAATCACACACATTTCCCTTCCAATGTGCAGCCTTTTAAGCCAAATTCAAAGTTTTAACTTTCCCTTTATAGTTCATATTGGCCTCACACGGTGATATACGTTAGAAACAGGATTTTTTTCGTTATATTCTTCCCTTATTTACAAATATATATATTGTTCTCCTCTATGGGCATATTTCTGATGATGCTTTATAATGGCAACATTGCAGTATAATAATAAAGATAATATAATACTACTTTGTAGGTAATGCAATAGCAGTAAATATGTTCTGATGTTCTGAGCTTTGCCTTTTATCGTATTTTATTTTCTAGACTTGTGAAAAAACAAAATGTCTTCTACCTGGGAACCGACCCGCAGCGTCTACGAATAATCTCCCCAACGAGAATCTCCCCAAAGCTCATTGGGAGTAAACACCTGTGTGAGGCACCAAGACAGCTTGAGAGTCAACACCTGTGTGAGGCACCAAGACAGCTTGAGAGTCAACACCTGTGTGAGGAACCGAGACAGCTTGGGAGTAAACACCTGTGTGAGGGCTGAGACTTCATGGGATTAAATCAATAGCCCAGGATCCGGGAACGAAGATTTTTAAAAAAAACGTACCTTTTGCGCGATCCACCGCGGTCACACTGAAATCTACAACCGCTTCCCTCACCTGAACAGCTATAGTGTGCATGCGCGTAATGTACGCTATAGCTGTACAGGAGAGGGAAGCGGGGGCTAAGATGGTTATGGAGGATGCACAATAATGATTGTTATGGAGAATGCTCAAACATATATATTTTTTATAATATACAGTAAATAGCTTGAGAGTCAACACCTGTGTGAGGCACCAAGACAGCTTGAGAGTCAACACCTGTGTGAGGAACCGAGACAGCTTGGGAGTAAACACCTGTGTGAGGGCTGAGACTTCATGGGAGGCATTAAGACACCTTAGGAGCCAACTTCTGTGTGAGGACCGAGACATCTAGACACAGTGGGAGTCAATGATGTTGGATTAGGACTTTCTGCAAAACTATATAAAGAGCTGCCATCTTTCGCGGAGCTCGGAAGTCATCGCAGTATGATGGCAGAATAAAGAAGAGGCCAGCAACATGGGCTCCGTTGAGGCCGGTGGTGCAATAAAGAAGAGGCCAGCAACATGGGCTCCGTTGAGGCCGGTGGTGCCAGAGGGCTCACTGGCAGCTGCAGTGAGCCTGCCTGGTATCGGCTACTTCAGCGGTGTTTGTGTCGCGAATCAAGACGCCAGTAACATCGGCCTCGTTGAGGCCACCGGTGCCGGAGGTACCTCTGGCGGCCACAGGGGTACTTTCGGTGTTAGTGGCCTCAGCAGAGCTGGTCTCACCAGATGGAAGACAGAAGAGCCGCCGGAGGTCCTGGTTCAAGCTGCGGGACCCCCAACAAAGGCATTTCTCAGTGGTAGGTAATGCAATAGCAGTAAATATGTTCTGATGTTCTGAGCTTTGCCTTTTATCGTATTTTATTTTCTAGACTTGTGAAAAAACAAAATGTCTTCTACCTGGGAACCGACCCGCAGCGTCTACGAATAATCTCCCCAACGAGAATCTCCCCAAAGCTCACCCAGTAGGGAAGCAGTATGTGGGTGGGGCCTACCAGCACCCTTCCCTATTCCGTATGCTTCATGGCCTGGACCGCCCAAGACCCAACCTAGTCCTGCCTAGGCCATACCCATTCCAGTACATGGCTCCGCAGTTCAGAATGGCAGGACAGATACCCCACACCATGGGGTGGTTAAAGGACCCAGAAGCATTCAAGGTAAACTTCTCACACTGGATAAAAAAATTGGTGTCTAATAAATCCAACAGGAAATTATTAACGACCCGAGACTCCCAAAGTCTAATAAATATTATCTTATTATCCCCTTTTATTTTTCAGTCCCCTAAAGGGATTTTGACCCTTCTGAAGCATATTGGAACAGGCAGCACTGGACACATCTACCATGTAAGTTACTCACTAGGATATCTCTATAGGATTTAGCATGGGGGAGAACAAGGCTTTACCGCCCCACAGTCTTGTGGTGGTAAGGCCATAAATCAACAAAAGGAGACAGTACCTGCCTATTGGAAAAGATAATAAATTGCTTTTAGGTTTAGATCCAGATTAGCTGCACAGGGAGTGGTCTCTTACTGGGTAATGCAGACTGAGCATGTCTGGCCCGATGGGAGAGGGAATAAGTAGGATACAGATTTTTCTATATCTTTAGTTAAGGATTAAATTATTTTGACCAGTGGTTTGTGGTCTGTAAGGCAGAACACGGTGTATTTTAGAACTTAACTTGAAATTTCCCACCAAACATCTGTATCTGTATTACAGGGACACCATTTAAAGAAAGGAGAAGTGGCCATCAAAGTAATAAACCTCACAATGGTAATGTATCTTCCTTTTTTCTTTCAAAGTTAACATTAAGGGTTGTTGCAGGAAGCTTTGTTTACCTGTGTAATAACTTACCTTCCCCAACCCCCCCAAGATCATTATACTTACTATGCCTCCCCTCCCCCCCACCCCCCGTTAAATCAATAGCCCAGGACCCGGGAACGAAGATTTTAAAAAAAAACTTACCTTTTGCGCGATCCACCGCGGTCACACTGAAATCTACAACCGCTTCCCTCACCTGAACAGCTATAGTGCGCATGCGCGTAATGTACGCTATAGCTGTACATGCTAAGATGGTTATGGAGGATGCACAATAATGATTGTTATGGAGGATGCTCAAACATATATATTTTTTATAATATACAGTAAATGTTTATTGGTTTATTTACCATTACCACCAAATTCTTGGTCATAGATCTAATATGCATTATACATTTAAACAGCATTAACATTATATAGTGTTAAACAATTAACATAGCAAAATAAAGTTTACATCCATACAAGTGATATTTTGTCTAATAGTCAGTACAGGTACATACCGTATATACTCGAGTATAAACCGACCGAGTATAAACCGAGGTACCTATTTTTACCTGAAAAAAGTAGTAAAAATGATTGACTCGAGTATAAACCGAGGGAAGAAAATATGAACACTAATGTTCAATATTTGGTACCATAAAAATAGCAGAATGCAGTTACCATCTATTCCATGGCACTCCAGATGTTTGTAAACTACAACTCCCAGAATGCTTTGGTTGCTGGGAGTTGTAGTTTCTAAACATCTGGAGTGGCAAGCTCACATAATAAAATAATGCAGTTTCACATGATAATTAAATGCCTTTATTCACAGTGCCCCAACTAACCCCAACCCCCACCCCTCCACTGTACAGATTTATGGTACTAGCCCACCCCTACACCCTCCATACATACCGTAAGATCTTCCTTACTGTAGGCTGAAGAGGGCTGACAGGCTCTGCAGGTTTGTATTGTGAGTTGGCACTACCAGGGTATGTGAGCAGCAGGCTCCCCCAGCTGCTGAACCCGATCTAGTCCCACCATGTGGAACATCTCCTCCAACATTTACTCCTTCCAGTCTGACACATTTTCATGCTGGGCACGGTGGACTCTGACTGAGTGGACAGAGCTGCACAAGGTTACCGTAATAGTATAGTATAGTATAGTATTTGGGGTTGAATAAAGACATACGTCCATCCAGTCCAACCCATCTAGCAATATCCTCATTTCCTGCCTAACTGTTGATCCAGAGGAAGGCAAAAAACCCACCAAATTTATGAAGGGGGAAAAAATTCCTTCCTGACTCCAAATGGCAATCGGAAATTTCCCTGGATCAACTCTACTTTATGTATCAATACCAGTAACTTGTAACATTCCTTGTTTGCAGAAACTCATCCAGCTTTTTATTAAACTGACCAATGAACCTGCCATAACAACGTCCACTGGAAGACGGTTCCATAGCTTTACCGTTCTCACAGTGAAAAACCCTTTCCGAGCTTGAAGCCTAAACCTTTTTTCTTCAAGTCTTAAGGGATGTCCTCGTGTCCTTTGACATGTTCTATTGGTGAACAATGCCCCAGATAGTTTATTGTATGGCCCGTTAATGTATTTATACACAGTAATCATATCCCCACGCAAGCGCCTTTTCTCCAGCGTACATAATTGTAACTTTTCCAGTTTCTCTTCATATTCAAGCTCCCCCAATCCCCTTATTAATTTAGTTGCCAAAATGCTCTGTATAGGGAAACCTAGCCTTAGGGGCATACTTATAAAGGGCGCTAAAAAATTACTGCCGCACATTGCAACGATGAAAATGAAGTTTTTATTACATATTTATAAAGAGAGCTACATCGCTGTGAAAAGCATTACTGCGGCGATGTGTGGCGGTACAGTACCACCACGAAGGGAGTTCAAATCCCAATGTACGGAGCAGGGTACCCCCTGTGACGGGGGCGTACGCCCACCCTGCCCTCGCCCCCCGCTGCGGAGACCACCCGCCACGCGACCCTTCCCAGCAGCCCCTCACAGCCCCTTGCACCATACTCTCGCAAGGAGGGGAAGGGAGTCCTAACCCATTCCTAATTGGTCAAATTTTCAATGCTTGTTATACATTACCGTACATCACCATGTGATACCAAGCATTGAAAAATTGACCAATCAGGATTGGATTAGGACTTTCTGCAAAACTATATAAAGAGCTGCCATCTTTAGCGGAGCTCGGAAGTCATCGCAGTATGATGGCAGAATAAAGAAGAGGCCAGCAACATGGGCTCCGTTGAGGCCGGTGGTGCAAGGCGAGGCCATTGGGCTCACTGGCGCTGATAAAGCTTGGCCTGGCATTGGCAACTTCACAGCGGTGTTTGTGTCGCTAATCAAGACGCCGTAACATCGGCCTCGTCGAAGCCACGCGACGGCCGGAGGTAACCTCTGGCGGCCGCAGGGGTACTTGTGGTTGGTGGCCTCAGCAGAGCTGGTGTCACCGGATGGAATACAGAAGACGCTGCCCAAGGGCTCTGTAAAGAGTCCCCGGGGGTCCCGAGGGACCCCAACAAAGGCATTTCTCAGTGCGGCAAAGGCCCTGATAGGGTCGAGCTGTGGGACCCCTTAAGCCCCAAAGGGCTCTTATCAGAGCCGCAAGGGCACTTCTAATATCTGAGAACCTTCACAGATATACCATGACCTGGATGAATGAGAACTTCAAAAATATACCATGACCTGGATAAATGAGAGCCTTCACAGATATGCCATGACCTGGATGAATAAGAACCTTCACAGATATAACATGATCTGGATAAATGAGAATCATCACAGATATAACATAAACTGGATGAATGAGAACCATCACAGATATACTATGACCTGGATAATGAGAACCATCACAGATATATACCATGACGTGGATGAATGAGAAACCATCACAGATATACCATGACCTAGATGAATGAGAACCTTCACAGATATACCATGACCTGGATAAATGAGAACCTCCATAGATATACAATGACCTGGATGAATGAGAACCATCACAGATATACCATGACCTGGATGAATGAGAACAATCACAGATATACCATGACCTGGATGAATGAGAACCTTCACAAATATGCCATGACCTGGATGAATAAGAACCTTCACAGATATACCATGACCTGGATAAATGAGAAACATCACAGATATACCATGACCTGGATGAATAAGAACCTTCACAGATATACCTAACCTGGATAAATGAGAACCATCACAGATATACCATGACCGGATGAATGAGAACCATCACAGATATACCATGACCTGGATGAATGAGAACCTTCACAGATATACCATGACCTGGATGAATGAGAACCTTCACAGATATACCAGGACCTGGATGAATGAGAACCTTCACAGATATACCAGGACCTGGATGAATGAGAACCTTCACAGATATACCATGACCTGAATGATGAGAACCTTCACAAATATGCCATGACCTGGATGAATAAAACCTTCACAGATACCATGACCTGAATTAATGAGAACTTTTACAAACGTTCTACTCTCTGGGCAATATTTATAAACCTGCAGAATCGTAAAAGTAATTTACTATGGGTTTATACTGGCCGGTGAAGGACACAGCTGAAAAGTACAATTTCTTTACAGCTGATGTTACATTTACGGCCATAGCTTGTATTATTATTTATTGAAAGATTTCAAAGAGTTTCCAATCTCAGTGACACCAGGAAATACCATTTAAATCATCATGTCTTTCCTAGTGAAAATGGGACAGTTGGCCCTAAGGAACTGTTTATCAGAGGAAATTGGCTGGAGACGTATGCCTCTATATAACCTTCATTACTATGTTACTATGTGACTGTTAGACATTATGGGTAGGGTATAAAGGTTGGACTAGATGAACATATGTCTTTATACAACCTCCAATACTTGTTACTTTGTAACTGTTATACAGGCATTATGGGAGGGTATAAAAGTTTGCCTAGATGGACATATGTTCTTCATACAACCTCAAATACTATGTTACTATGTAACTTTAGACAGACATAATAAGTAGGGTATAAAGATTGGACTAGATGGACGTATGTCTTTATTAACCTCCAATACTATGTTATTATGTAACTGTTATACAGACATTATGAGTAGGGTATAAGGTTGGACTAGATGGATGTATGTCTTTATTCAACCTCCAATACTATGTTACTATGTACGTTATACAGACATTATGAGTAGGGTATAAAGTTGGACTAGATGGAGGTATGTCTTTATACAACCCAATACTGTTCTATGTCTCTTAGACAGACATAATAAGTAGGGTTTAAAGGTTGGACTAGATAGACGTATGTCTTTATACAACCTCCAATACTATGTTAATATGTAACATTTAAACAGACATAATAAGTAGGGTATAAAGGTCGGCTAGATAGACGTATGTCTTTATACAACCTCCAATACTATGTTACTATGTAACTGTTTACAGACATTAGGGGTAGGGTATAAAGGTTGGACTAGATGGATGTATGTCTTTATTCAACCTCCATACTATGTTACTATGTAACTGTTATACAGACATTATGAGTAGGGTATAAAGGTTGGACTAGATGGAGGTATGTCTTTATACAACCTCCAATACTGTTACTATGTAACAGTTAGACAGACATAATAAGTAGGTATAAAGGTTGGACTAGATAGACGTATGTCTTTATTCAACTTCCAATACTATGTTACTATGTAACTGTTAAATATCAATTATGGGTAGGGTATAAAGGTTGGACTAGATGGACGTATTTCTTTATTCAACCTCCAATACTATGTTACTATGTAACTGTTATACAGACATTATGGGTAGGGTATAAAGGTTGGACAAGATGATGTATGTCTTTATACAACTCCACATACTATGTTACTATGTAATGTTAGACAGACATAATAAGTAGGGTATAAAGGTTGGACTAGATGGACGTATGTCTTTATTCAACCTTCAATACTATGTTACTATGTAACTGTTGAACAGACATTATGGGTAGGGTATAAAGGTGGACTAGATGGATGTAGTCTTTTACAACCTCCAATACTATGTTACTATGTAACAGTTAGACAGACATAATAAGTAGGGTATAAAGTTTGGACTAGATGGACGTATGTCTTTATTCAACCTTCAATACTATGTTACTATGTAACCGTTATACAGACATTATGGGTAGGGTATAAAGGTTGGACTAGATGGATTTATGTTCTTATACATCTTCCAATACTATGTTACTATGTAACTTTTATACAGACATTATGGGTAGGGTATAAAGTTGTACAAACAGGACGTATGTCTTTATACAACCTCCAATACTATGTTACTATGTAACTGTTAAACAGACATTATGGGCAGGGTAAAAGGTTGAACTTGATGGACATATGTCTTTATACAACCTCCATACTATGTTACTATGTAACTGTTTACAGAGCGTTATGGGTAGTGTATAAAGGTTGGACTAGATGGACGTATGTCTTTATTCAACCTCCAATACTATGTTACTATGTAACTGTTATACAGACATTATGGGTAGGGTATAACGGTTGGACTAGATGGACGTATGTCTTTAATAACCTCCAATAATATTTTACTAGTAACTGTTATACAGACATTATGGGTAGCGTATAAAGGTTGGACTAGATGGACATATGTCTTTATACAACCTCCAATACTATGTTACTAGGTAACTGTTATACAGACATTAGGGGTAGCGTATAAGGTTGGACTAGATGGACATATGTCTTTATACACCTCCAATACTACACTGTTTAAGAAATACCTCACATTTTCTATATGGCTTTTCTACTATCCATTCGTGGATGTAAACTTGTTAGTTATTTCATAGTAACATAGTACATAGTAATTAAGGTTGAATAAGACATTCGTCCATCAGTCCAACCTATCCTTTTTTTTTTTTTTTTTTTTTTACCCTACCTAACAGTTGATCCAGAGGAAGGCAAAAACCCCAGCTAAAAAAGGGGGGGGAAATTCCTTCCTGACTCCAAACGGCAATCGGAAAGTATCCCTGGTCAACCAGATCTATATGCATTATACCAGTATCTCAATATTTTTTAGTTTTAGAAACTTATTCAGTTATTCAATGAACTTGCCATTACCACCTCTGCTGGAAGACAGTTCCACAGTTTCATTTGTATTTTGTGCCTATCTGACCAATATTTAGCAAGCCTCTCCAAAAACTCAAATGCAGAAATAAATAATGCTTCATTCTAAGAAAAAAATACATTGAAGTCATTATTTTAAAAAGCCATTAAAGTTCCAATTAGCACACGGGGACAGTCTTGTAAGTGATGTCATATGGTTTGCAAACACTTTCACTATAATCTTAATTTGGTGCCATAACTCCACCTTTAATGCATCAATCCTTAGGCAAATATTAAAACACATTAATGAACATTAAGCCATGTAAACGATTTGTTCACCCATCAGATGACAGCCTGGGGGCTAGTTTACACATTGTGGATTATTGTGGGGCCCTAGAGAATTATTGGCCTTTATATACTTTTATGTTTCATAAATTTGGTTTTATTGAGAAACTGAAAGTATTACCAAAGTCAGGAGAGCCTTTCTCCACCCTGGCCTAGGGAGCAGTAATCAAATCTCTAGAAAAAAAAATCTAACTCGGAGAATTTGGCTGTCTGCGGCGAATTACAGTGAGTCAGGGAGGGAGTTACCGTAACCCTGAGCATTTCACCGAGAGACTGAAGTACAGTAATCAGTTTAGGAAACCACAACAGTAAACGAGGTTAAGCTTGCGTACCAACCAAAACTGTCACGTTAGCCAATCGCATGGCACGCACCAGGTATAGAACTAAGGATGGTGGGGGACACTAGGAAAAAGATCATGTGGGGGCCCCCCTTATGCCTTGACTGATAGGCCCTGCTCTCTGGCTGCAGTACTACACTCCACCCCCACCCCACCCCAAACTATTGGCTTCTCTGCTATTGGATTAGGCCCATAAGCAGGGTTTTGACTGAAATAATTTCCAGGAAGAACTAGAACATACAAGTGTGAAGTGTGAAGTGGGCAGCTCCTGCATTTAAATGGGCGTGGCTTTCCAATGTGGTGAGGCTTATGGAGATACTTTTGGATAATAGGTAAATAGAGATACAAAAGATGGAGAGATGGAGAAAGAGATACCAACAAAATGGATGGCAAACTGGAGGTGGTGAATTGGTGGGGGAATAATTAATAATCTAGTTATCTCCTTCTCCCCTTACCGCCAGGCTAACCAAAATGAATGGGCGAACGAGAAAGATCACACTTCACAGTACCTTCCGTAGAAACATCGATCTGGGTGCCCCAGTACAGTGGCAAGCTTGATATAATCAATGAAAAAACACTATGCACACCAGTATTACAAATAAACAGTGTTAATTCAGACATCAGTCCAACACCAATGTGACGTTTCGGTGCGATGCACCTTCATCAGACATACTGTATACAAACAGCTCCTGTCTCCTCTTACCACCACATGCACCACATGCACATGCACTGCTATGCACCGACAGTGTCAGACTGGGCATTTGGGGCAGATAGGGGAATCTGGTGAAATTGCTGGCTGGTGGGGGAATAAATCTAGTTACCTGCAGACTGTTCACTTACTGCCCCTGGACAGCTCCTGTCCTTCTACCCTTACCGCCATATTTACCAAATGAAATGGCCGCACACACCCTGCTATGCCCCATCATGCGGACTCTGCACTTGGGGCTGATAAGGAAATCTGGCACCCTGGTGTCACCAACTACTATTGCAAATTGTATAAGAACAACATCTCATAATATGTTATAAATCCCATTTAAACTAGTCAGTGGCACATACAGTAAATCTACAACGCACTGCGTTCCACAAAAAATGGTGATCGCAGCGCACACAGTGTGGCCACCCACATTGTGTTAGTCTGGCATGCGATTCTCACGAGCAATCGGATCATAAACATCCTACTGTGGCCTCAACTCTAAATACCGTCACCTCACCCCCTCTCCAATGCACCGTTGAAATTATGATAATAAAGAAACATCACCTTACACACTGGGTGCAAAAGGAATTTTTAAATTAATTAAATGTATACAAGCGAACTCTAGTTTTATAAACTATACACCCTTCCTTTTCACTTAGAGCTAGGCCACACTAGTGCACTTTTAAAGGAATAGTTCACTCAAAAGTGAACTATTCCTTTAATGTATTAATTAAAGGGTATGTCCACCCTTCTTACAAACTTTTATATTCTGTAGAGCTTCGTCCTCCAGCCCCAACCACTATATTTTCATTTTCAGAAACTTCCCCCAAACATTATTTACCTCCCTCTTTCCTTCGCCGCACTGCCCGCCCTCTGCTTGCGCGAAACTGCAACAGAGGGGCGGGACCGTCAGCCGCGTCTTGATGTCTGAGAGGCAGCCAATCACAGACGCGGCTGCTGGTAGTTCGGAATGGCGGAGGAAAGAGGGAAGGTAAGTTATTTTGGGAAGTTTCTGGAAATAAAAATATAGCGGTTGGGGCTGGACAAAGCTCTACAGTATATTAAAGGGATTTTGAGCTAGGGGGATTAGAAACAAGAAGCAGTTGCAACCTGTCATTTCTGTAGCGGTGGATCGTGCAAAAGGTAAATATACTTACTGTGGTCCCTGGCTCCTTAGATATTGGTTGAAGAACAGAGGTAAGAGTCATAGCTCCTTACCTCCCGGGTTTAAAACAATACATTAAAGGAATAGTTCACTTTTTGAGTAAACTATTCCTTTAAGTTGATCCAATCGTGCTTTTAAAAGCCCACACTAGTGTTCCCCAATTGGACTGGCCACACTTGGTGGACCTAGCTAGGCCATTTGTGCTGCGTCCCATTGACCAAGCGCATGCGATAACCATTTTTGGTGCGATTCGCATGCGCTCTGATCCCCGAATATGACAGCAATCACAACACAAGCAGCCGCCAATGCCTGCAAAGAAATTATAAATTCATTATTAATCAGATAATGATATAGCGACGTGATAAAAGTGATATTATATATATATATATAAAGTACAGAGCCGGACGGACGTCCCATGTGTCCCCCAATGTAACATACAATAGGGAATTACCCACCAGACAACAGACAGACAGCACTTACCTAGCCACATGTGTTAGGTAGCTCCATCTCTCTGCTCCCAATTGCTGCTAATGGGCTCTCGCTCCCCCTGGCTGCTAATGGGTTAATAGGGAGATGTTCAGGGGCACTATATCCACATTAAGGGTCAATGCTGCTGTCCTAACAAATCCTTTCCCCCCCAATGACCCCATGATGCCTCTTGGTTGAGCCATCACCTACCAGGATCACTTCCTTCTCCTGTGTAAAATGAATAGGAGAGAGAGGGAGTTTGAAACTCCCGCCTAGTGGCCAATCACAGGAGGAGGAAGTGATCCTGGCAGGTGATTGGCTGCACCAAGATGCATCATGGGAGAACGGATATGTACACAGAAGCTATATTACTCTATAAGGCCATCACGGGAAGGTGGATTGTTGCTGGTTCACTGTTTATTCCAGGCAGGTCGGTGAGAAGGCAGCCCTGTTTTGAAAGTCTGGTCATGGGCCCAAGGTAATTGCCCCTTTGCCCTCCTATATCCAGCCCTGGTTATTGGTGCTGTAAGTATTAATAAGCAAATGCTAATAGGCTACATACATAGCCACATGGGCATTTTCTAAGGTTTGTTTTTTTTTGCTTTTTCCTAATCTCTCACAATTTATAAATCGGCGATAGCCAGCGATTATCACCACGATTACCGCTCACTATATATTTATAAATTGGCAATAGGATGCGGTTGCGTTAAGTTCGGTCGTTTGAGATTGCCAAGTCTGAGGTGCTGAATTGAAAAGCTATAGCGGCGCACTGTAAGTGGCGGTTTGCAGGGGCTGCTGGAAAGGGGGCGGGTCCTGCTAGTTACACACCTACCCCCACCTCACCCATAATGCCTGTATACATTACATAGTAACTTAGTATTGGAGGTTGCATAAAGACAAAACGTCCGTCTAATCCCACCTTTGTACCTACTCATAGGTAACAGTAACATAGCATTGGATGTTACATAAAGACATACGTCCATCTAGGTCCATCTAGTCCAACCTTTATACCTTTCCCATAATGTCTATAAAAGTTACACAGTTCATAGTATTGGAGGTTGTATAAAGACATACGTCCATCTAGTCCAACCTTTATAACCTACCATAATGTCTGTATAACGTTACGGTACATAGTAACATAGTATTGGAGGTTGTATAAAGACATACATCCATCTAGTCCAACCTTTTCCCCTACCCATAATGTCTGTATAACAGTTACATGTAAACATGGTATTGTAGGTTGTATAAAGACCTACATCCATCTAGTCCAACCTTTATACCCTACCCATAATGTCTGTATAACAGTTACATGGTAACATAGTATTGGAGGTTGTATAAAGACATATGTCCATCTAGTCCAACCTTTATACCCTACCCATAATGTCTGTATAACAGTTACATAGTAACTAGTATTGGAGGTGTGATAAAGACATATGTCCATCTAGTCCAACCTTTATACCCTACCCATAAGTCTGTATAACAGTTACATATATACGTAGGTTGTATAAAGACATACATCCATCTAGTCCAACATTTATACCCTACTAATAATGTCTATATAACAGTTACATAGTAACATAGTATTGGAGTTTATATAAAGACATACGTCCATCTAGTCTGACCTTTATACCCTACCCATAATGTCTGTATAACAGTTACATAGTATCGTAGGTTGTATAAAGACATACATCCATCTAGTCCAACATTTATACCCTACAATAATGTCTATTAACAGTTACATAGTAACATAGTATTGGAGTTTATATAAAGACATAACTCCATCTAGTCTGACCTTTATACCCTACCCATAATGTCTGTCTAACAGTTACATAGTAACTAGTATTGGAGGTTGTATAAAGACTACAATCCATCTAGTCCAACCTTTATACCCTACCCATAATGTCTGTATAACAGTTACATAGTATCGTAGGTTGTATAAGACATACACCATCAGTCCAACCTTATACCCTACTAAAATGTCTATAAACACTTACAATAACATAGTATTGAAGGTTGTATAAAGACATACATCCATCTAGTCCAACCTTTATACCCTACCCTAATGTCTGTATAACAGTTACATATAACATAGTAATGGAGGTTGTATAAAGACATACGTCCATCTAGTACAACCCTTTATACCCTACCCATAATGTCTGTCTAACAGTTACATAGTAACATAGTAATGGAGGTTGTATAAAGACATACATCCATCTAGTCCGACCTTTTACCTACCCATAATGTCTGTCTAACAGTTACATACATAGTATGGAGGTTGTATAAAGACATACGTCCATCTAGTACAACCGTTTTACCCTACCCATAATGTCGGTATAACAGTTACATAGTAACATAGTATTGGAGGTTGTATAAAGAACATACCTCCATCTAGTACAACCTTTATACCTACCCATAATGTCTGTCTAACAGTTACATAGTAACATAGTATTGGGGTTGTATAAAGACATACATCCATCTAGTCCAACTTTTACCCTACCCATAATGTCTGAATAACAGTTACATAGTAACATAGTATTGGAGGTTGTATAAAGATATACCTCCTCTAGTAACAACCTTTAACACTACCCATAATGTCTGTATAACAGTTACAATAGTAACATAAGTATTGAGGTTGTATAAGGACATACATCCATCTAGTCCAACCTTATACCCTACCCATAATGTCTGTATAACATTACATAGTAACATAGTATTAGAGGCTGTTATAAAGACATACATCCATCTAGTCCAACCTTTACCCCTACCCATAATGTCTGTATAACAGTTACATAGTAACATAGTATTGGAGGTTGTATAAAGACATACATCCATAGTCCAAACTTTATACCCTACCCATAATGTCTGTATAACAGTTACATAGTAACATAGTATTGGAGGTTGTATAAAGACATATGTCCATCTAGTCCAATCTTTATACCCTACCCATAATGTCTGTATAACAGTTACATAGTAACATAGTATTGGAGGTTGTATAAAGCATACGTCCACTAGTCCAACCTTTACACCCTACCCATAATGTCTGTATAACAGTTACATAGTAACATAGTATTGAGGTTGTATAGACATACGTCCATCTAGTCCAACCTTTATACCCTACCCATAATGTCTGTATAACAGTTACATAGTAACTTAGTATTGGAGGTTGTATAAAGACATGCGTCCACCTAGTCCAACCTTTATACCCTACCCATAATGTCTGTATAACAGTTACATAGTAACATAGTATTGGAGGTTGTATAACATATGTCCATCTAGTCCAACCTTTATACCCTACCCATAATGTCTGTTAACAGTTACATAGTAACATAGTATTGTAGGTTGTATAAAGACATACGTCCATCTAGTCCAACCTTTATACCCTACCATAATGTCTGTATAACAGTTACATAGTAACATAGTATGTAGGTTGTATAAAGATATAATTCCATCTAGTCCAACCTTTATAACCTACCCATAATCTCTAACAGTTACATAGTAACATAGTATTGGATGTTATATCAGACATAAATCAACACTTTGAAGCCATCAGTTGGAACATAACTGCGACTGACATCAACACATTTTGAATGGGGTTTTTTTTATGATATAAACAAATTGCCACAACTCTGGCACCATAGCAACTAGTTGACCAAACAAATAAACTCTATGTACATTAGGTTGATTTGGAATACAAAGCTTTTTCATAATGGGGAAGAGGCAGTAAGGATGTTAGGCATAGTGATTCCATTTCACTGTTCGTTATTCTTCATTTGAATACCAAAGGTCATTGGGGAATGAAAAACAAGGAGTTCCGAGGTTAACCCCATTCTTCTTTTATATCCCCATCAAACCTACACCAATCTACAACAAGGTATTTTAGGCACAGTAAGTTTTGCCGTATGGTCCAATATATTGGTACATTAGTACCATATGTAGAGTCTCCCCCGCTTCTTCTCTTTTGGATTACTGATTACACATGTAATCCCTCTCCTGTACCTGAGGAAGAGGGTAGATCCCTCGAAAGCTTGTCTACTAAAATAAACTTAGTCCATTAAAAGTATCACAGTAAATGAAAAGCACCTGGGGCAGGTAGGTATGGTGATTATTCTTCTTCTCCCAATATTGGTTTGTTGAGAAGCTACAGAGTAGACAGTTTTCATCTGCCAGGATATGGTCCTGGGCCTTCCTGTATTGAAGAGAGTGCTGAAGCATTCAGGAGGACTGGCGGAAGCTGTTTTCTTTGTGCTGCTGCTTCTCATAGAAAGCATATTGGGAGTAGAAAGTACCAATTCTACCTCCCTGCCCCAGGTTTTTTCATTTGACTGTTTTTTCTGTTTTTTTTAAACTTTATATGCGTATAGTTCTCCTTTAATTGCTTGAGGTGATTGAGTAAGAATATTGGTCCTTGAGAAACAGCCCAGCAATGTAGTAAAAGAGCTCTTGGTTTCAGCAAGCTAACAAAAAATACACAAGATTTAGGGAAATATTCCTAAAAAACTAAAATCCGAAGAAGGTGAAACAGATCAGCACCTACATTCGAAATTCCAATCAACAGGTTCATTATAATGAAGTTGTTCACATATATGAATAAATATCAGAACATCGCCTGTGTGTATAAGGGAAACCCAGAGGAGCACGATCTCGGTTAATTTGACTATTTCCCTCCTTGCTTCTGTTAGATTATTGAAGACCTGCCCTAATCATATCCCAGCTAGACTACTGCAACACACTCCTGTGTGGTTTACCAAACAACTGCCTGGCACCGCTTTCAATCCATTTCAACTCTTCCTCGCTGCCCGGCTTATTCATTTCTCTCTTATTTTCTCTAATGCCTCCCTCTCTGTCAGTCCCTCCACTGGTTGCACATCACGCAAAGGATCCAGTTCAAACTGCTTACCTTACCTATAAAGACTATCCAACACAGCCCCTCCATATATCTCAGAGCTGATCCAGCGATACCCGTCCCAGACGCAACCTCCGCTCCGCAAAGATATCCTTCTCTCATCCACCCTGGTCAACCTCTTCCAATGCCCGCATTCAGGACTTTACTCGTGCTGCCCCTCTGCTCTGGAACTCCTTCCTCTGTCTGTCTGTCACTCGCCATCCCTTAACACCTTCAAACGTAACCTTAAAACCCACCTCTTTACGCAAGCATATACCTGGCCTAAACATTACCCTCTTACTACCCAATATGATCCAACCCTCCTTAATTAATATTATAAAGAAGAACGGGAGGTAAGAGATTAACCTTCTGTTCTTCAATTAAAGTGAAAAGGGGTATGTAGTGGAGATACCATTTAACTTGCCAGTTCTGACCTAAATTAGCTTTTAGTATTTGATTGTGAATAAAGACATACGTCCATCCAGTCCAACCCATCTAGCAAATCCTCATTTCCTGCCTAACTGTTGATCCAGAGGACCGCAAAAAAAAAACCACCAAATTTATGAAGGTGGAAAAAATTCCTTCCTGACTCCAAGTGGCAATCGGAAATTTCCCTGGATCAACTCTACTTTATGTATCAATAACCTTCACAGATATACCATGACCTGGATGAATGAGAACCTTCACAGATATACCATGACCTGGATGAATGAGAACCTTCACAGATATACCATGACCTGGATGAATGAGAACCTTCACAGATATACCATGACCTGGATGAATGAGAACCTTCACAAATATGCCATGACCTGGATGAATAAGAACCTTCACAGATATACCATGACCTGAATTAATGAGAACTTTTACAAACGTTCTACTCTCTGGGCAATATTTATAAACCTGCAGAATCGTAAAAGTCATTTACTATGGGTTTATACTGGCCGGTGAAGGACACAGCTGAAAAGTACAATTTCTTTACAGCTGATTGTACATTTACGGCCATAGCATTGTATTATTATTTATTGAAAAGATTTACAAAGAGTTTCCAATCTCAGTGACACCAGGAAATACCATTTAAATCATCATGTCTTTCCTAGTGAAAATGGGACAGTTGGCCCTAAGGAACTGTTGATCCAGAGGATAAAATTGGCTGGAGACGTATGCCTCTATATAACCTTCATTACTATGTTACTATGTGACTGTTAGACATTATGGGTAGGGTATAAAGGTTGGACTAGATGAACATATGTCTTTATACAACCTCCAATACTATGTTACTTTGTAACTGTTATACAGGCATTATGGGTAGGGTATAAAAGTTTGCCTAGATGGACATATGTCTTCATACAACCTCAAATACTATGTTACTATGTAACATTTAGACAGACATAATAAGTAGGGTATAAAGATTGGACTAGATGGACGTATGTCTTTATTCAACCTCCAATACTATGTTATTATGTAACTGTTATACAGACATTATGAGTAGGGTATAAAGGTTGGACTAGATGGATGTATGTCTTTATTCAACCCCTCCAATAATAAATAATAAAGAATAAAGATGCCATCTCCAATATGAATAGATAGAATAAAGAATGGGCCTCAAATAATGATAATAAGAATAAAGATGCCTCACAATCATGATATAAAGAATAAAGGATCCTCAATATGATAATAAAGAAATAAAGATGCCTCCATAATCAATATGCCCCAAATAATAAAAGAATAAGAGGCCTCCAATAATGTAATAAAGAAAAAGATGCTCCAATAATAATAAAAGAATAAAGATGCCTCCAATAATGATAATAAAGAATAAAAGATGCCTCCAATCATATAATAAAGAAATAAAGATCCTCCAATAATAATAATAAAGAATAAAGATGCCTCCATAATGAGAATAAAGATAAAGATGACCGCCAATAATAAGAATAATAAAGAAAAGAGATGCCTCCAATAATGATAATAAAGAATAAAGAAACTGCCTCCAATAATTAATAATATAATAAAGAATAAAGATGCCTCCACATATATAATAAAGAATAAAGATGGCCCTCCAATAATAATAATAAAGAATAAAGATGGCCTCCAATAATGATAATAAAGAATAAAGATGCCTCCAATATGATAATAAAAGATAAAGATGCCTCCAATATGAATTAATAAGTAATAAAGATGCCTCCAATAATGATAATAAAGAATAAAGATGACTCCAATAATAATAATAAAGAATAAAGAATGCCTCCAATAATGATAATAAAGAATAAAGATGCCTCCAATAATAGAATAAAGATAAAGATGCCTCCAAAAAAAAAAAAAACCTTCAAAAACAAAAAAACCACAATGATAAAAAGAAAAAATCCTCCCACAAAAAAAAAAAAAAAAAGAAGACAAAAAAATGCAAAAAAAAAAACAAACAAAAAAAAAAAAGAAAAAAAATAAACAATAATGAATTAATAAAAAGAATAAAGATGCCTCCATACATAATAATAAAGATAAAAGCATGCCTTCCAATAATGATAATAAACGAATAAAAGGCCTCCAATAATGATAAGAAAGGCTAATAAAGATAGCCTCCAATAATGATAACTAAAGAATAAGATGCCTCCATAATGATAATAGAATAAGATGCCTCCAATCATGATAATAAAGAATAAAGATGCCTCCAATAATAATAATAAGAATAAAGATGCCTCCAATAATGATAATAAAGAATAAGATGCCTCCCATAATGATAATAAAGAATAAAGATGCCTCCAATATGATAATAAAGAATAAAGAGCCTCCAATCATGATAATAAGAATAAGATGCTCACAATGATAATTAAAGAATAAGATGCCTCCATATGAGTAATAAAGAAAGATGCCTCCAATAATGATAATAAAGAATAAAGAGCTCCAATAATGATAATAAAAAATAAGATGCCTCCAATAATATATATAAAGAATAAAGATGCCTCCAATAATGATAATAAAGAAAAAGATGCCCAATAATGATAATAAAGAATAAGATGCTCCTAATATAATCAAGATAAAGATGCCTCCAATAATGATAATAAAGAATAAAGAGCCTCCAATATGAGAAATAAAGAATAAAGATGCCTCCAATAATGATAATAAAGAATAAAGATGCCTCCAATAGTGATAATAAAGAAGTAAAGAGATGCCTCCATAATGGAATAATAAAGAATAAAGATGGCCTCCAATATGATAATAAAAGAATAAAGATGCCTCAATACTGAATAAATAAAGAATAAAGGATGCCTCCAATAATGATAATTAAAGAATAAAAGATGCTCCAATACATAGAATAAAGAATAAAGATGCCTCCAATAATGATAATAAAGAATAAAGATGCCTCAAATGATATAAAAAGAATAAAGATGCCTCCAATAATAGAGAATAAAGAAATAAAGATGCCTCCATAATGATAATAAAGAATAAGATGCCTCCCAATAATGATAATAAAGATAAAGATGCCTCAAATAATATAATAAAGAAATAAAGATGCCTCAATAATGATAATAAAGATAAAGATGCCTCCAATAATGATAATAAAGAATAAAGATGCTCCAATAATAATATAAAAGATAAGATGCGTCCAATAATAATAATAAAGAATAAAGATGCCTCACAATAATGATAATAAAGAATAAGATGCTCCAATAATATATAAGAATAAAGATGCCTCCAATAATGATAATAAAGAATAAAGATGCCTCCAATAATGATGAATAAAGAATAAGATGCCTCCAATAAAATAATAAAGAATAAAGATGCCTCCACTAATAGATAATAAAGAATAAAGATGCCTCCAATAATGATAATAAAAAAAATAAAGATGCCTCCAATAATGAAATAAAAAAAATAGATGCCTCCAAATGATAATAAAGAATAAAGATGCCTCCAATAATAATATAAAAGATAAAGATGCCTCCAAATAATAATAAAGAATATAAAGATGCCTCCAATAATAATAATAAGAATAAAGATGCCTCCAATAATATAATAAAGAATAAAGATGCCTCCAATAATAATAATAATGAAAAAAAAGAATAAAGATGCCTCCAATATAAATAAGATAAAGTGCCCCAATAATGATAATAAAGAATAAAGATGCTCCCAATATGATAATAAAGAATAAAGATGCCTCCAATAATGATAATAAAAGATAAAGATGCCTCCATAAGATAATAAATAATAAAGATGCCTCCAATAATGATAATAAAGAATAAAGATGCCTCCAATAATGTAATAAAGAATAAAGATGCCTCCAATAAGAGAATAAAAGAATAAAGATGCCTCCAATAATGAGAATAAAGAACAAAGATGCCTCCAATAATGATAATAAAGAATAAAGATGCCTCCATAATGAAATAAAGAATAAAAGATGCCTCCAATAATTGTAATAAAGAATAAAGATGCCTCCAATAATGATAATAAAGATAAGATTTATAAAGAATAAGATGCTCCAATAATAATAATAAAAATAAAAGATGCCTCCAATAATGATAATAAAGAATAAAGATGCCTCCAATAATGGCAATAAAGAATAAAGATGCCTCCAATAAGGATAATAAAGAATAAAGATGCCTCCAATACTGATAATAAAGAATAAAGGATGCCTCCAAATAATATAATAAGAAAAAAGATGCCTCCAATAATGAGAATAAAGAATAAAGATGCACTCCAATAATGAGAATAAAAAATAAAGATGCCTCCATAATGATAAGTAAAGAATAAAGTGCCTCCAAATAATGAGAATAAAGATAAAGATGCCTCCAATAATGAAATAAGAAAAGATGCCTCCAATAATGATAATAAAGAATAAAGATGCCTCCAATAATATAATAAAGAATAAAGATGCTCCATAATGATAATAAGAATAATGATAATAAAGAATAAAGATGCCTCCAATAATAATAATAAAGAATAAAGATGGCCTCCAATAATGATAATAAAGAATAAAGATGCCTCCAATATCTAATAATAATAAAGAATAAAGATGCCTCCAATAATGATAAATAAGAATAAAGATGCCTCCAATAAATGAGAATAAAGAATAAAGTGCCTCCAATAATGATAATAAAGATAAAGATGCCTCCAATAATATGATAATAAAGAATAAAGATGCCTCCAAGAATGATATAAGAATAAAGATGCCTCCAATAATGAGAATAGAATAGATGCCTCCAATAATGAGATAAAGAACAAGATGCTCCAATAATGATAATAAAGAATAAGATGCCTCCAATAAGATAATAAGAATAAAGATGCCTCCAATAATGATAATAAAGAAAAGCAGCTCCAATAATAATTAAGAAATAATGATAATAAAAATAAGATGCCCTCCAATAATAATAATAAAGAATAAAGATGCCTCCAATATGATAAAAAGAATAAAGATGCCTCCAATCATAATAATAAAAGAATAAAGATGCCTCCAATAATGATAATAAAAGAATAAAGATGCCTCAATAATGATAATAAAGAATAAAGATGCCTCCAATAATAATAATAAAGAATAAAGATGCCTCCAATAATAGAAATAAAGAATAAAGATGCCTCAATAATGAGAATAAAGAATAAAGATGCCTCCAATAATGATAATAAAGAATAAAGAGCTCATAATGAGAATAAAGAATAAAGATGCCTCCAATAATGAGAAAAAGAACAAAGATGCCCCACTAATGATAATAAAGAATAAAAGATGCCTCCAATATATGGAATAAAGAAAATAAGATGCCTCCAATAATGATAATAAGATAAAGATGCCTCCAATAATGATAATAAAGAATAAAAAGATGCCTCCAATAATGAGAATAATAAGAATAAAGCTGCCCAATAATGAGAATTAAAGAAATAAAGATGCCCCAATATGAATAAAGAATAAAGATGCCTCCATTAATGAAATAAAGAAACAAAGATGCCTCCAATAATGATAATAAAGAATAAAGAGCCTCCAATATGAAATAAGAATAAAGATGCCTCCAATAATAGAATAAAGAATAAAGATGCCTCCAATAATGATAATAAAGAATAAAGATGCCTCCAATAATGAGAATAAAGACAAAGATGCCTCCTAATGAGAATAAAGAACAAAGATGCCTCCAATAATGATAATAAAGATATTTTAATAGTTAAAGATGCCTCCAATAATGATAATAAAAGAATAAAGATGCCTCCATAAATGATAATAAAGAATAAAGATGCCTCCAATAATGATAATAAAGAATAAAGAATAATCTCCAATCATGATATAAAGAATAAAGATGCCTCCAATAATGAGATCCTAAATAAAGAGCCTCCAATAATGAAATAAAATAAGATGCCTCCAATAATGATAATCAAAGAATAAAGATGCCTCCCAATCATGATAATAAGAATAAAATGCCTCCAAATATGATAATAAAGAATCAAAGAATGCCTCCAATCATGATAATAAAGAATAAAGATGCTCCAATAATGATCATAAAGAATAAAGATGCCTCCATAATGATAATAAAGAATAAAGATGCCTCCAATATGAGAATAAAGCATAAAGATGCCCCAATAATGAGATAAGAATAAAGATGCCTCCAATAATGATAATAAAGAATAAAGATGCCAATAATAATAATAAAGAATAAAGATGCCTCCAATAATGATAATAAAGAATAAAGATGCTCCAATAATGATAATAAAGAATAAAGATGCCTCCAATAATGAAATTAAAGATAAAGATGCCTCCAATAATGATAATAAAGATAAAGTTGCCTCCAAATAAATAAGAATAAAGATGCTCCATAATATAAAAGAATAAAGATGCCTCAATAATATAATAAAGAATAAGAATGCCTCCAATAATAATAAAGAATAAAGAGCCTCAATAATAATAAAGAAAAGAGTGCCTCCAATAATGATAATAAAGAATAAAGATGCCTCCAATAATAGATAAAAAAGTAATAAGATAAGACCTCCCAATATAATAATAAAGAATAAAGATGCCTCCAAATAATATAAAAGAATAAGATGCCTCCAATATGATAATAAAGATAATAAAGATGCCCATAATATAATAAAAAATAAGATGCCTCCAATAATGAAATAAGAAAAGATGCCTCCAATATATAATAATAAAGAATAAAGATGCCTCCAATACATAATATAATAAATGAATAAAAGAATGCCTCCAATAATAATAAATAAAGATAAAGATGCCTCCAATAATAATAATAAAGAATAAAATGCCTCCAATAATAATAATAAAGAATAAAGAGGCCTCAATAATGATAATAAAGAATAAAGCGCCCAATAATGATAATAAAGAATAAAGATGCCTCCAATAATGATAATAAGAATAAAGATGCCTCCAATATATAAATAAAATTAAAGATGCCTCCATAATAATAAAGAAGTAAAGATGCCTCCAATAATGATAATAAAGAATAAAGATGCCTCCAATTTAATGCATAATAAAGAATAAAGATGCCTCCAATAATGAAATAAAGAATAAAGATGCCTCCAATAATGAGAATAAAGAACAAAGATGCTCCAATAATGATAATAAGAATAAGATGCCTCCATAATGATAATAAAGAATAAAGATGCCTCCAATAAGATATAAAGAATAAAGATGCCTTCAATAATGATAATAAGAATAATGATAATAAAGCAATAAAGATGCCTCAATAATAGAATAAAGATAAAGATGCCTCCAATAATGAATAATAAGAATAAAAGATGCCTCCAATATGAGTAATAAAGAATAAAGATGCCTCCAATAATTAGGAGAATAAAGAATAAAGATGCCTCCAATAATGATAATAAAGAATAAAGATGCCTCCAGAAAATAAAGAATAATAAAGAATAAAGAAAGCCGTCCAATAATGAGAATAAAAGAATAAGATGCCTCCAATAATGAGAATAAAGATAAAAGATGCTCCAATATGATAATAAAGAATAAAGATGCTCCAATAATGAGGAATAAAGTAATAAAAAGATGAGAGCCTCCATAATGAGAATAAAGAACAAAGATGCCTCCAATAATGATAATAAAGAATAAGATGCCTCCAATAATGATAATAAAGAATAAAGATGCCTCCAATAATGATAATTAAAGAATAATGATAATAATAGAATAAAGTGCTCAATAATAATAATAAAGATAAAGATGCCTCCAATATGATATCAGAAAAAGATACCTCCATATAATAATAAAGAATAAAGATGCCTCCAATATGATAATAAAGATAAAGATGCCTCCATAATGAGAATAAGAATAAGATGCCTCCAATAATGTAATAAAGAATAAAGATGCCATCCAATAATGATAATAAAGAATAAAGATGCCTCACAATCATGATATAAGAATAAAGATGCCTCCAATAATGAGAATAAAGAATAACAGAGTGCCTGCCAATAATGAGAATAAGAACACAAAGATGCCTCCAATAATGATAATAAAGAATAAAGATGCCTCCAATAATGATAATAAAGAATAAAGATGCCTCCAATAAATGATAATAAAGAATAAAGATGCCTCCAATAATGATAATAAAGAATAAGATAATTAAAGAATAAAAATGCCTTCCAAATAATATATAAAGAATAAAGATGCCTCCAATAATGATAATAAACAAATAAAGATGCCTCCAATAATAATAATAAAGAATAAAGATGCCTCCATAATGATAATAAAGAATAAAGATGCCTCCCAATAATGATAAAAAGATAAGAGCCTCCAATAATAATAATAAGAATAAAGATGCCTCCAATAATGAGAATAAAGAATAAAGATGCCTCCAATAATGAGAATAAAGAAACCGATGCCTCCAATAATGATATAAATAAAATGCCTCCAATAAAGATATAAAGAATACTAAAGAGGCCTCCAATAAGGAGAATAAGAAAAAAGATGCCTCCAATAATGTAAAAAGAATAAAGAGCCTCCAAGAATGGAATAAAGAATAAAGAGGCCTCCAATAATGATAATAAAGATATAAAGATGCCTCCAATAATGATAATAAAGAATAAAGATGCCTCCATCAATGGAGAATAAAGAATAAAGATGCCTCCAATAATGAGAATAAGAATAAAGATGCCTCCAAATCCTGATAATAAAGAAAAGATGCCTCCAATAATGAGAATAAAGAACAAAGATGCCTCCAATAATGATAATAAAGAATAAAGATGCCTAAATAATAGAATAAAGATAAAGATGACTCCAATAATGATAATAAAGAATAAAGATGCCTCAATAATGAATAAAGAATAAAGATGCCTCCAATAATTGAGATAAAGAAACAAAGATGCCTCCAATAATGAGAAGAAAGAACAAAAGATGCCTAATAATGATAAATAAAGAATAAAGATGCCTCTAATACTGATAATAAAGAATAAAGATGCCCTCCAATAATGATAATAAAGATAAAGTGCCTCCAATAATGATAATAAAGAATAAAGATGCCTCCAATAATGAGAAAAAGAAAAAGATGCCTCAATAATGAGAAAAGAACAAAGATGCCTCCAATAATGAGAATAAAGAATAAAAGATGCCTCCAATAATGAGAATAAAGAACAAGATGCCTCATAATGATAATAAAGAATAAAGATGCCTCCAATAATGAGAATAAAGAATAAAGATGCCTCCAATAATGATAATAAGGAATAAAGAGCCTCCAATAATGAAGATAAAGATAAAGATGCCTCCAATAATGAGAATAAAGATAAAGATGCCTCCAATAATGATAATAAAGAATAAAGATGCCTCCAATAATGATAATAAAGAATAAAAGATGCCTCCAATAATGAGAATAAAGAATAAAGAGCTCCAAATAATGATAATAAAGAATAAAGATGCCTCCAATAATGATAATAAAAGAATAAAGATGCCTCCAATAATGATAATAAAGAATTAAAGATGGCCTCCAATAATGATAATAAAGAATAAGATGCCTCCAATAATGATAATAAAGAATAAGATGCCTCAATAATGATAATAAAGAATAAAAGATGCCTCCAATATATAATAAAGAATAAAGATGCCTCCAATAATGCAGAATAAAAGAATAAAGATGTCTCCAATAATGATAATAAAGAATAAAGATGCCTCCAATACTGAGAATAAAGAATAAAGATGCTCCAATAATAATAAGTAATTAATAATAAAAAAATACTAGAGAATAATGCTGGTTATGGAGGATGCTCAAAATGCTCTGTATAGGGAAACCGAGCCTTAGGGGCATACTTATAAAGGGCGCTAAAAAATACTGCCGCACATTGCAACGATTGAAAATGAAGTTTTATTACATTTATAAGAGAGCTACATCGCGTGAAAAGCATTACTGCGGCGATGTGTGGCGGTACAGTACCACCACGAAGGGAGTTCAAATCCCAATGTACGGAGCAGGGTACCCCCTGTGACGGGGGCGTACGCCCACCCTGCCCGCCCCCGCTGCGGAGACCACCCGCCACGCGACCCTTCCCAGCAGCCCCTCACAGCCCCTTGCACCATACTCTCGCAAGGAGGGAAGGGAGTCCTAACCCATTCCTAATTGGTCAAATTTCAATGCTTGTTATACATACGTACATCACCATGTGATACCAAGCATTGAAAAATTGACCAATCAGGATTGGATTAGGACTTTCTGCAAAACTATATAAAGAGCTGCCATCTTTAGCGGAGCTCGGAAGTCATCGCACGATGATGGCAGAATAAAGAAGAGGCCAGCAACATGGGCTCCGTTGAGGCCGGCGATGCCATTGGCTCACTGGCAGCTGTAAAGAGCTTGCCTGGCATTGGCAACTTCAGCGGTGTTTGTGTCGCGAATCAAGACGCAGTAACATCGGCCTCGTCGAAGCCACGGCGACGGAGGTACCTCTGGCGGCAGCAGGGGTACTTTTGGGGTTGGTGGCCTCAGCAGAGCTGGTGCACCGGATGGGAATACAGAAGACGCGCCCAAGGGCTCTGTAAAGAGTCCCCGGGGGTCCCGAGGGACCCCCAACAAAGGCATTTCTCAGTGCCGCAAAGGCCTGATAGGGCCGAGCTGTGGGACCACTTAAGCCCCAAAGGGCTCTTATCAGAGCCGCAAGGGCACTTCTAAGTATCTGAGAACCTTCACAGATATACCATGACCTGGATGAATGAGAACCTTCAAAAATATACCATGACCTGGATAAAATGAGAGCCTTCACAGATATACCATGACCTGGATGATATAGAACCTTCACAGATATAACATGATCTGGATAAATGAGAATCATCACAGATATAACATAAACTGGATGAATGAGAACCATCACAGATATACTATGACCTGGATGAATGAGAACCATCACAGATATACCATGACGTGGATGAATGAGAACCATCACAGATATACCATGACCTAGATGAATGAGAACCTTCACAGATATACCATGACCTGGATAAATGAGAACCTCCATAGTATACAATGACCTGGGATGAATGAGAACCATCACAGATATACCATGACCTGGATGAATGAGAACAATCACAGATATACCATGACCGGATGAATGAGAACCTTCACAAATATGCCATGACCTGGATGAATAAGAACCTTCACAGATATACCATGACCTGGATAAATGAGAAAACATCACAGATATACCATGACCTGGAGAATAAGAACCTTCACAGATATACCATGACCTGGATAAATGAGAAACCATCACCAGATATACCATGACTGGATGAATGAGAACCATCACAGATATTACCATGACCTGGATGAATGAGAACCTTCACAGATACCAGACCTGGAGAAGAACTTCACAGATATACCAGACAGGATGAATGAGAACCTTCACAGATATACCATGACCTGGATGAAGAGACCTTCACAGATATACCATGACCTGGATGAAGAAGAACTTCACAAATATGCCATGACCTGGATGAATAGAAACCTGTCACAGATATACCATGACCTGAATTAATGAGAACTTTACAAAACGTTCTACTCTCTGGGCATATTTATAAACCTGCAGAATCGTAAAAGTAATTTACTATGGGTTTTACTGGCCGGTGAAGGACACAGCTGAAAAGTACAATTTCTTTACAGCTGATTGTACATTTACGGCCATAGATTGTATTATTATTTATTGAAAGATTTACAAGAGTTTCCAATCTCAGTGACACCAGGAAATACCATTTAAATCATCATGTCTTCCTAGTGAAAATGGGACAGTTGGCCCTAAGGAACTGTTGATATCAGAGGATAAAATTGGCTGGAGACGTATGCCCTATATAACCTTCATTACTATGTTACTATGTGACTGTTAGACATTATGGGTAGGGTATAAAGGTTGGACTAGATGAAAATAGTCTTTATACAACCTCCAATACTATGTTACTTTGTAACTGTATACAGCATTATGGTAGGGTATAAAAGTTTGCCTAGATGGAACATGTCTTCATACACCAAATACTATGTTACTATGTAACATTTAGACAGACATAATAAGTAGGGTATAAAGATGGATAGATGGACGTATGTCTTTATTCAACCTCCAATACTATGTTATTATGTAACTGTTATACAGACATTATGAGTAGGGTATAAAGGTTGGACTAGATGGATGTATGTCTTTATTCAACCTCCAATACTATGTTACTATGTAACTGTTATACAGACATTATGAGTAGGGTATAAGGTTGGACTAGATGGAGGTATGTCTTTATACAACCTCCAATACTGTTACTATGATCAGTTAGACAGACATAATAAGTAGGGTTTAAAGGTTGGACTAGATAGACGTATGTCTTATACAACCTCCAATACTATGTAATATGTAACATTTAGACAGACATAATAAGTAGGGTATAAAGGTCGGGACTAGTAGGACGTATGTCTTTATACAACCTCCAATACTATGTTACTATGTAACTGTATACAGACATTATGGGTAGGGTATAAAGGTTGGACTAGATGGATGTATGTCTTTATTCAACCTCCAATACTATGTTACTATGTAATATGTTATACAGACATTATGAGTAGGGTATAAAGGTTGGACTAGATGGAGGTATGTCTTTATACAACCTCCAATACTGTTACTATGTAACAGTTAGACAGACATAATAAGTAGGGATAAAGGTTGGACTAGATAGACGTATGTCTTATTCAACTTCCAATACTATGTTACTATGTAACTGTTAAATATACATTATGGGTGGGTATAAAGGTTGGACATAGATGGACGTATGTCTTATTCAACCTCCAATACTATGTTACTATGTAACTGTTATACAGACATTATGGGTAGGGTATAAAGGTTGGACAAGATGGATGTATGTCTTTATACAACCTCCAATACTATGTTACTATGTAATGTTTAGACAGACATAATAAGTAGGGTATAAAGGTTGGACTAGATGGACGTATGTCTTTATCAACCTTCAATACTATGTTACTATGTAACTGTTAAGACATTTGGGTAGGGTATAAGGTGTGGACTAGATGGTGATGTCTTTTACAACCTCCAATACTATGTTACTATGTAACAGTTAGACAGACATAATAAGTAGGGTATAAAGTTGGACTAGATGGACGTATGTCTTTATTCAACCTTCAATACTATGTTACTATGTAACCGTTATACAGACATTATGGTAGGGTATAAAGGTTGGACTAGATGGATGTATGTCTTTATACATCTTCCAATACTATGTTACATGTAACTGTTATACAGACATTATGGGTAGGGTATAAAGTTGTACACAAAGGACGTATGTCTTTATACAACCTCCAATACTATGTTACTATGTAACTGTTAAACAGAAATATGGGCAGGGTATAAGGTGAACTT
>CM033470.1:332124832-332320898 GCA_019447015.1 Hymenochirus boettgeri
TAGATGGAGGTATGTCTTTATACAACCTCCAATACTGTTACTATGTATCAGTTAGACAGACATAATAAGTAGGGTTTAAAGGTTGGACTAGATAGACGTATGTCTTTATACAACCTCCAATACTATGTTAATATGTAACATTTAGACAGACATAATAAGTAGGGTATAAAGGTCGGACTAGATAGACGTATGTCTTTATACAACCTCCAATACTATGTTACTATGTAACTGTTATACAGACATTATGGGTAGGGTATAAAGGTTGGACTAGATGGATGTATGTCTTTATTCAACCTCATACTATTGTTACTATTAACTGTTATACAGACTTATGAGTAGGGTATAAAGGTTGACTAGATGGAGGTATGTCTTTATACAACCTCCAATACTGTTACTATGTAACAGTTAGTACAGACATAATAGTAGGGTATAAAGGTTGGACTAGATAGACTATGTCTTTATCAACTTCCAATACTATGTTACTATGTAACTGTTAAATATACATTATGGGTAGGGTATAAAGTTTGGACTATAGATGGACGTATGTCTTTATTCAACCCCAAACTATGTTACTATGTAACTGTTATACAGACATTATGGGTAGGGTATAAAGGTTGGACAAGATGGATGTATGTCTTTATACAACCTCCAATACTATGTTTACTATGTAACTGTTAGACAGACATAATGTAGGGTATAAAGGTTGGACTAGATGGACGTATGTCTTTATTCAACCTTCAATACTATGTTACTATGTAACTGTTAGACAGACATTATGGGTAGGGTATAAAGGTTGGACTAGATGGATGTATGTCTTTTTACAACCCCCAATACTATGTTACTATGTACAGTTAGACAGACATAATAAGTAGGGTATAAAGTTGTGGACTAGATGGACTGTATGTCTTTATCAACCTTCAATACTATGTTACTATGTAACGTTTACAGACATTATGGGTAGGGTATAAAGGTTGGACTAGATGGATGTATGTCTTTATACTCTCCAATACTATTGTACTATGTAACTGTTAAACAGACATTTGGGTAGGGTATAAAGTTGTACAACAGGACGTATGTCTTTATACAACCTCCAATACTATTTACTATGTAACTGTTAAACAGACATTATGGGCAGGGTATAAAGGTTGAACTTGATGGACATATGTCTTTACAACCTCATACTATGTTACTATGTAACTGTTATACAGACGTTATGGGTAGTGTATAAAGGTTGGACTAGATGGACGTATGTCTTTATTCAACCTCCAATACTGTTCTATGTAACTGTTATAACAGACATTATGGTTAGGGATAACGTTGGACTAGATGGATATGTCTTTATATAACCTCCAATAATGTTACTATGTAACTGTTATACAGACAATGGGTAGGTATAAGGTTGGACTAGATGGACGATGTCTTTATACAACCCCAATACTATGTTACTATGTAACTGTTATACAGACATTATGGGTAGCGTATAAAGGTTGGACTAGATGGACATATGTCTTTATACAACCTCCAATACTACACTGTTTAAGAAATACCTCACATTTCTATATTGGCTTTTCTATCCATTCGTGGATGTAAACTTGTTAGTTATTTCATAGTAACATAGTAACATAGTAATTAAGGTTGAATAAAGACATTCGTCCATCAAGTCCAACCTATTCCTTTTTTTTTTTTTTTTTTTTTAACCCTACCTAACAGTTGATCCAGAGGAAGGCAAAAAACCCCAGCTAAAAAAGGGGGGGGAAATTCCTTCCTGACTCCAAACGGCAATCGGAAAGTATCCCTGGATCAACCAGATCTATATGCATTAATACCAGTAATTCTCAATATTTTTTAGTTTTAGAAACTTATTCAGTTATTCAATGAACTTGCCATTACCACCTCTGCTGGAAGACAGTTCCACAGTTTCATTTGTATTTTGGTGCCTATCTGACCAATATTTAGCAAGCCTCTCCAAAAACTCAAATGCAGAAATAAATAATGCTTCATTCTAAGAAAAAAATACATTGAAGTCATTATTTTAAAAAGCCATTAAAGTTCCAATTAGCACACGGTGACAGTCTTGTAAGTGATGTCATATGGTTTGCAACACTTTCACTATAATCTTAATTTGGTGCCATAACTCCACCTTTAATGCATCAATCCTTAGGCAATAATTAAATACACATTAATGAACATTAAGCCATGTAAACGATTTGTTCACCCAATCAGATGACAGCCTGGGGGCTAGTTTACACATTGTGGATTATTGTGGGGCCCTAGAGGAATTATTGGCCTTTTATATACTTTTATGTTTCATAAATTTGGTTTTATTGAGAAACTGAAAGTATTACCAAAGTCAGGAGAGCCTTTCTCCACCCTGGCCTAGGGAGCAGTAATCAAATCTCATAGAAAAAAAAATCTAACTCGGAGAATTTGGCTGTCTGCGGCGAATTACAGTGAGTCAGGGAGGGAGTTAACCGTAACCCTGAGCATTTCACCGAGAGACTGAAGTACAGTAAATCAGTTTATGGAAACCACAACAGTAAACGAGGTTAAGCTTGTCGTACCAACCAAAACTGTCAACGTTAGCCAATCGCATGGCACGCACACAGGTATAGAACTAAGGATGGTGGGGGACACTAGGAAAAAGATCATGTGGGGGCCCCCCACTTATGCCTTGACTTGATAGGCCCTGCTCTCTGGCTGCAGTACTACACTCCACCCCCACCCCACCCCAAACTATTGGCTTCTCTGCTATTGGATTAGGCCCATAAGCAGGGGTTTTGACTGAAATAATTTCCAGGAAGAACTAGAACATACAAGTGTGAAGTGTGAAGTGTGCAGCTCCTGCATTTAAAGTGGGCGTGGCTTTCCAATGTGGGTGAGGCTTATGGAGATACTTTTGGATAATAGGTAAATAGAGATACAAAGAGATGGAGAGATGGAGAAAGAGATACCAACAAAATGGATGGCAAACTGGAGGTGGTGAATTGGTGGGGGAATAATTAATAATCTAGTTATCTCCTTCTCCCCTTACCGCCAGGCTAACCAAAATGAATGGGCGAACGAGAAAGATCACACTTCACAGTACCTTCCGTAGAAACATCGATGCTGGGTGCCCCAGTACAGTGGCAAGCTTGATATAATCAATGAAAAAACACTATGCACACCAGTATTACAAATAAACAGTGTTAATTCAGACATCAGTCCAACACCATGTGACGTTTCGGTGCGATGCACCTTCATCAGACATACTGTATACAAACAGCTCCTGTCCTCCTCTTACCACCACATGCACCACATGCACATGCACTGCTATGCACCGACAGTGTCAGACTGGGCATTTGGGGCAGATAGGGGAATCTGGTGAAATTGCTGGCTGGTGGGGGAATAAATCTAGTTACCTGCAGACTGTTCACTTACTGCCCCTGGACAGCTCCTGTCCTTCTACCCTTACCGCCATATTTACCAAAATGAATGGCCGCACACACACTGCTATGCCCCATACAGTGTCGGACTCTGCACTTGGGGCTGATAAGGAAATCTGGCACCCTGGTGTCACCAACTACTATTGCAAATGTAGTAAGAACAACATCTCATAATAATGTAATATAATCCCATTATAAACTAGTCAGTGGCACATACAGTAAATCTACAACGCACTGCGTTCCACAAAAAATGGTGATCGCAGCGCACACAGTGTGGCCACCCACATTGTGTTAGTCTGGCATGCGATTCTCACGAGCAATCGGATCATAAACATCCTACTGTGGCCTCAACTCTAAATACCGGTCACCTCACCTCCTCCAATGCACCGTTGAAATTATGATAATTAAAGAAACATCACCTTACACACTGGGTGCAAAAGGAATTTTTAAAATTAATTAAATGTATACAAGCGAACTCTAGTTTATAAACTATACACCCTTCCTTTTCACTTAGAGCTAGGCCACACTAGTGCACTTTTAAAGGAATAGTTCACTCAAAAAGTGAACTATTCCTTTAATGTATTAATTAAAGGGTATGTCCACCCTTCTTACAAACTTTTAATATTCTGTAGAGCTTCGTCCTCCAGCCCCAACCACTATATTTTCATTTTCAGAAACTTCCCCAAACATTATTTACCTTCCCTCTTTCCTTCGCCGCACTGCCCGGCCCTCTGCTTGCGCGAAACTGCAAGCAGAGGGGCGGGACCGTCAGCCGCGTCTGTGATTGGCTGAGAGGCAGCCAATCACAGACGCGGCTGCTGGTAGTTCGGAATGGCGGAGGAAAGAGGGAAGGTAAGTTATGTTTGGGGAAGTTTCTGGAAATAAAAATATAGCGGTTGGGGCTGGGGGACAAAGCTCTACAGTATATTAAAGGGATTTTGAGCTAGGGGGATTAGAAACAAGAAGCAGTTGCAACCTGTCATTTCTGTAGCGGTGGATCGTGCAAAAGGTAAATATACTTACTGTGGTCCCTGGCTCCTTAGATATTGGTTGAAGAACAGGAGGTAAGAGTCATAGCTCCTTAACCTCCCGGGTTTAAAACAATACATTAAAGGAATAGTTCACTTTTTGAGTAAACTATTCCTTTAAGTGTGATCCAATCGTGCTTTTAAAAGCCCACACTAGTGTTCCCCAATTGGACTGGCCACACTTGGTGGACCTAGCTAGGCCATTTGTGCTGCGTCCCATTGACCAGAGCGCATGCGATAACCATTTTTGGTGCGATTCGCATGCGCTCTGATCCCCGAATATGACAGCAATCACAACACAAGCAGCCGCCAATGCCTGCAAAGAAATTATAAATTCATTATTAATCAGATAATGATATAGCGACAGTGATGATAAAGTGATATTATATATATATATATAAAGTACAGAGCCGGACGGACGTCTCCATGTGTCCCCCAATGTAACATACAATAGGGAATTACCCACCAGACAACAGGACAGACAGCACTTACCTGAGCCACATGTGTTAGGTAGCTCCATCTCTCTGCTCCCAATTGCTGCTAATGGGCTCTCTGCTCCCCCTGGCTGCTAATGGGTTAATAGGGTTAGATGTTCAGGGGCCACTATCCACATTAAGGGTCAATGCTGCTGTCCTTAGAAATCCTTTCCCCCCCAATGACCCCATGATGCCTCTTGGTTGAGCCAATCACCTACCAGGATCACTTCCTTCTCCTGTGTAAAATGATAGGAGAGAGAGGGAGTTTGAAACTCCCGCCTAGTGGCCAATCACAGGAGGAGGAAGTGATCCTGGCAGGTGATTGGCTGCACCAAGATGCATCATGGGAGAACGGATATGTTACACAGAAGCAGTATTAACTCTATAAGGCCATCACTGGAAGGTGGATTGTTGCTGGTTCACTGTTTATTCCAGGCAGGTCGGTGAGAAGGCAGCCCTGTTTTGAAAGTCTGGTCATGGGAGCCCAAGGTAATTGCCCCTTTGCCCTCCCTATAATCCAGCCCTGGTTATTGGTGCTGTAAGTATTAATAAGGCAAATGCTAATAGGCTACATACATAGCCACATGGGCCATATTTCTAAAGGTTTGTTTATTTTTTGCTTTTTCCTAATCTCTCACAATTTATAAATCGGCGATAGCCAGCGATTATCACCACGATTACCGCTCACTATATATTTATAAATTGGCAATAAGGATGCGGTTGCGTTAAGTTCGGTCGTTTGAGATTGCCAAGTCTGAGGTGCTGAATTGAAAAGCTATAGCGGCGCACTGTAAGTGGCGGGTTGCAGGGGCTGCTGGAAAGGGGGCGGGTCCTGCTAGTTACACACCTACCCCCACCTCACCCATAATGCCTGTATAATCATTACATAGTAACTTAGTATTGGAGGTTGCATAAAGACAAAACGTCCGTCTAATCCCACCTTTGTACCCTACTCATAGGTAACAGTAACATAGCATTGGATGTTACATAAAGACATACGTCCATCTAGGTCCATCTAGTCCAACCTTTATACCTTTCCCATAATGTCTATATAAAAGTTACACAGTTACATAGTATTGGAGGTTGTATAAAGACATACGTCCATCTAGTCCAACCTTTATAACCTACCCATAATGTCTGTATAACAGTTACGGTACATAGTAACATAGTATTGGAGGTTGTATAAAGACATACATCCATCTAGTCCAACCTTTATACCCTACCCATAATGTCTGTATAACAGTTACATAGTAACATGGTATTGTAGGTTGTATAAAGACCTACATCCATCTAGTCCAACCTTTATACCCTACCCATAATGTCTGTATAACAGTTACATGGTAACATAGTATTGGAGGTTGTATAAAGACATATGTCCATCTAGTCCAACCTTTATACCCTACCCATAATGTCTGTATAACAGTTACATAGTAACATAGTATTGGAGGTTGTATAAAGACATATGTCCATCTAGTCCAACCTTTATACCCTACCCATAATGTCTGTATAACATACCATAGGATCGTAGGTTGTATAAGACATACATCCATCTAGTCCAACTTTATACCCTACTAATAATGTCTATATAACAGTTACATAGAACATAGTATTGGAGGTTTATAAAGACATACGTCCATCTAGTCACCTTTATACCCTACCCATAATGTCTGTATAACACATAGTATCGTAGGTTGTATAAAGACATACATCCATCTAGTCCAACATTTATACCCTACTAATAATGTCTATATAACAGTTACATAGTAACATAGTATTGGAGTTTATATAAAGACATACGTCCATCTAGTCTGACCTTTATACCCTACCCATAATGTCTGTCTAACAGTTACATAGTAACATAGTATTGGAGGTTGTATAAAGACATACATCCATCTAGTCCAACCTTTATACCCTACCCATAATGTCTGTATAACAGTTACATAGTATCGTAGGTTGTATAAAGACATACATCCATCTAGTCCAACATTTATACCCTACTAATAATGTCTATATAACAGTTACATAGTAACATAGTATTGGAGTTTATATAAAGACATACGTCCATCTAGTAAACCTTTATCCTACCATAATGTCTGTCTAACAGTTACATAGTAACATAATGGAGGGTGTATAAAGACATAGAATCCATCTAGTCAGACCTTTATACCCTACCCATAATGTCTGTCTAACAGTTACATACATAGTATGGAGGTTGTATAAGACAATAGTCCATCTTAGTACAACCGTTATACCCTACCATATGTCTGTTAACAGGTGACATAGTATCGTAGGTTGTATAAAGACATACATCCATCTAGTCCAACCTTTATACCCTACTAATAATGTCTATATAACACTTACATAGTAACATAGTATTGAAGGTTGTATAAAGACATACATCCATCTAGTCCAACCTTTATACCCTACCCATAATGTCTGTATAACAGTTACATAGTAACATAGTAATGGAGGTTGTATAAAGACATACGTCCATCTAGTACAACCTTTATACCCTACCCATAATGTCTGTCTAACAGTTACATAGTAACATAGTAATGGAGGTTGTATAAAGACATACATCCATCTAGTCCGACCTTTATACCCTACCCATAATGTCTGTCTAACAGTTACATACATAGTATTGGAGGTTGTATAAAGACATACGTCCATCTAGTACAACCGTTATACCCTACCCATAATGTCTGTATAACAGTTACATAGTAACATAGTATTGGAGGTTGTATAAAGACATACCTCCATCTAGTACAACCTTTATACCCTACCCATAATGTCTGTCTAACAGTTACATAGTAACATAGTATTGGGGGTTGTATAAAGACATACATCCATCTAGTCCAACCTTTATACCCTACCCATAATGTCTGAATAACAGTTACATAGTAACATAGTATTGGAGGTTGTATAAAGATATACCTCCATCTAGTACAACCTTTATACACTACCCATAATGTCTGTATAACAGTTACATAGTAACATAGTATTGGAGGTTGTATAAGGACATACATCCATCTAGTCCAACCTTTATACCCTACCCATAATGTCTGTATAACAGTTACATAGAACATAGTATTAGGAGTGTATAAAGACATACATCCATCTAGTCCAACCTTATACCCTACCCATAAGTCTGTATAACAGTCATAGTAACATAGTATTGGAGGTTGTATAAAGACATACATCCATCTAGTCCAAACTTTATACCCTACCCATAATGTCTGTATAACAGTTACATAGTAACATAGTATTGGAGGTTGTATAAAGACATATGTCATCTAGTCCAACTTTATACCCTACCCATAATGTCTGTATAACAGTTACATAGTAACATAGTATTGGAGGTTGTATAAAGACATATCGTCCATCTAGTCCAACCTTTAACCCTACCCATAATGTCTGTATAAACAGTTACATAGTAACATAGTATTGGAGGTTGTAAAAGACATACGTCCATTAGTCCAACCTTATACCCTACCCCTAATGTCTGATAACAGTTACATAGTAACTAGTATTGGAGGTTGTATAAAGACATGCGTCACCTGTCCAACCTTGTACCCTACCCATAATGTCTGTATAACAGTTACATAGTAACATAGTATTGTAGGTTGTATAAAGACATACGTCCATCTAGTCCAACCTTTATACCCTACCCATAATGTCTGTATAACAGTTACATAGTAACATAGTATTGGAGGTTGTATAAAGACATACGTCCATCTAGTCCAACCTTTATACCCTACCCATAATGTCTGTATAACAGTTACATAGTAACATAGTATTGTAGGTTGTATAAAGATATAATTCCATCTAGTCCAACCTTTATAACCTACCCATAATCTCTAACAGTTACATAGTAACATAGTATTGGATGTTATATAAAGACATAAATCAACACTTTGAAGCCATCAGTTGGAACATAACTGCGACTGACATCAACACATTTTGAATGGGGTTTTTGTTATGATATAAAACAAATTGCCACAACTCTGGCACCATAGCAACTAGTTGACCAAACAAATAAACTCTATGTACATTAGGTTGATTTGGAATACAAAGCTTTATTCATAATGGGGAAGAGGCAGTAAGGATGTTAGGCATAGTGATTCCATTTCACTGTGTCGTTATTCTTCATTTGAGATACCAAAGGTCATTGGGGAATGAAAAACAAGGAGTTCCGAGGTTAACCCCATTCTTCTTTTATATCCCCATCAAACCCTACACAATCTACAACAAGGTATTTTAGGCACAGTAAGTTTTGCCGTATTGGTCCAATATATTGGTACATTAGTACCATATGTAGAGTCTCCCCCGCATTCTTCTCTTTTGGATTACTGGATTACACATGTAAATCCCTCTCCTGTACCTGAGGAAGAGGGTAGATCCCTCGAAAGCTTGTCTACTAAAATAAACTTAGTCCATTAAAAGTATCACAGTAAAAATGAAAAGCACCTGGGGCAGGTAGGTAAGGTTGATTATTCTTATCTCCCAATATTGGTTTGTTGAGAAGCTACAGAGTAGACAGTTTTCATCTGCCAGGATATGGTCCTGGGCCTTCCTGTATTGAAGAGAGTGCTGAAGCATTCAGGAGGACTGGCGGAAGCTGTTTTCTTTGTGCTGCTGCTTCTCATAGAAAGCATATTGGGAGGTAGAAAGTACCAATTCTACCTCCCTGCCCCAGGTATTTTTCATTTTGACTGTTTTTCTGTTTTTTTTAAACTTTATATGCGGTATAGTTCTCCTTTAATTGCTTGAGGTGATTGAGTAAGAATATTGGTCCTTGAGAAACAGCCCAGCAATGTAAGTAAAAGAGCTCTTGGTTTCAGCAAAGCTAACAAAAATACACAAGATTTAGGGAAATATTCCTAAAAAACTAAAATCCTGAAGAAGGTGAAACAGATCAGCACCTACATTCGAAATTCCATCAACAGGTTCATTATAATGAAGTTGTTCAACATATATGAATAAATAATCAGAACATGCCTGTGTGTATAAGGGGAAACACCAGAGGAGCACGATCTCGGTTAAATTTGACTATTTCCCTCCTTGCTTCTGTTAGATTAATTGAAGAACCATGCCCTAATCATATCCCAGCTAGACTACTGCAACACACTCCTGTGTGGTTTACCAAACAACTGCCTGGCACCGCTTCAATCCATTTTCAACTCTGCTGCCCGGCTTATTCATTTCTCTTCTTACTTCTCTAATGCCTCTCCTCTCTGTCAGTCCCTCCACTGGTTGCACATCACGCAAAGGATCCAGTTCAAACTGCTTACCTTATCCTATAAAGCACTATCCAACACAGCCCCTCCATATATCTCAGAGCTGATCCAGCGATACCGTCCCAGACGCAACCTCCGCTCCGCAAATGATATCCTTCTCTCATCCACCCTGGTCACCTCTTCCAATGCCCGCATTCAGGACTTTACTCGTGCTGCCCCTCTGCTCTGGAACTCCCTTCCTCTGTCTGTCTGTCACTCGCCATCCCTTAACACCTTCAAACGTAACCTTAAAACCCACCTCTTTACGCAAGCATATAACCTGGCCTAAACATTACCCCTCTTACTACCCAATATGATCCAACCCTCCTTAATTAATATTAATAAAGAAGAACGGGAGGTAAGAGATTAACCTTCTGTTCTTCAATTAAAGTGAAAAGGGGTATGTAGTGGAGATACCATTTAACTTGCCAGTTCTGACCCTAAATTAGCTTTATAGTATTTGAGGTTGAATAAAGACATACGTCCATCCAGTCCAACCCATCTAGCAATATCCTCATTTCCTGCCTAACTGTTGATCCAGAGGACCGCAAAAAAAACCACCAAATTTATGAAGGTGGAAAAAATTCCTTCCTGACTCCAAGTGGCAATCGGAAATTTCCCTGGATCAACTCTACTTTATGTATCAATACCAGTAACTTGCAACATTCCTTGTTTGCAGAAACTCATCCAGCTTTTTATTAAACTGACCAATGAACCTGCCATAAAAACGTCCACTGGAAGACAGTTCCATAGCTTTACCGTTCTCACAGTGAAAAACCCTTTCAGAGCTTGAAGCCTAAACCTTTTTTCTTCAAGTCTTAAGGGATGTCCTTGTGTCCTTTGACATGTTCTATTGGTGAACAATGCCCCAGATAGTTTATTGTATGGCCCGTTAATGTATTTATACACAATAATCATATCCCCACGCATGCGCCTTTTCTCCGGCGTACATAATTGTAACTTATCCCATCTCTCTTCATATTCAAGCTCCCCAATCCCCTTATTACTCCTTTTATTAATCCCTTTATTAATTTATTAAGTTATCTAAATTTGAAAACATTTTGGATTAATAAATTGACTGGTGCTCCAGTCTGACCCTGGCTACGATTTGTTATGATGAATACAACCCAACTGCACCACCTACCTCTTTATAAGCATTGTATTTTTGCTACTTAAATTATCGTATATACTCGAATATAAGTCGATCCGGGTATAAGTCGAAGTACCTATTTTTACCTGAACAAAAATAGCAAAATCTGACTCGAGTATAGCCAAATCCAGTATGGTCATTACTGAATGGGACTGCTGTATGGGTATTCTGCTATCCATTTAAAGGGCAACTAAAGCCTCTAAATAATACAGAATCAGAAGGCAATCTTTAACAATAGATACCATCCTCCTAATTCTGTATTGTATTGAGGCATTAGTTGCCCTTTAAACGGAGAGTAACCCCCAATCCCTTGCCACTCCAGATGTTTGGAAACTACAACTCCCAGCATGCTTTAATGGCTGGGAGTTGCAGTTTCCAAACATCTGCAGTGGCAAGCACTGCGCACTCGCACACACACCCAGAGCCCCCCCGTTCAGTGCAGGAGAGAGATTTACCTGTGTAATCCAAAAGAGGAGAGTGTGCGGGGGGACTCTACATACGGTACTAATCCAGTAATCTATCTGCCGCGGTCAATGTCCCGGCTCCACAGCCACTGTTCTGCCACCTGATGTCACTACCATCAGAAGAGTGGATGCGGAAGCGGTTACAGGATCACACAGGTGAGTGACCCGAGTCGAGGTTCGATTTTTAGGCTATGTATAAAGCCTAAAAACCTCACCTTATACTCCAGTATATGTTTCTATTCCTAAAATGTTTAATAGAATAAAAAGTAGAACTAAACAAGCATTTCCTTAGAGATAATTCCTACCTGCTGTTATAGAAACATCTGAGGCTGCTCTTCATCGGGAAGAGGCAATTGTGTCTCATAACAAAACCAAATGGGGTTGCTTTGCTTTTAGCAATGTAACTGCTCTAGATTATAAAGATGTCTTTATATTGCATTGCACTATGCAGTATGAATTCCTATATTTTATTACTAATTCTCCAAAAAAGCTATAAAGATGCCATATTGAAAGATATCGCCCTTTGGCACAGCACATTGCAGATTAAAGGCAATAACGCCACATTTTCCAAACTCCCACACTTCAGAACTGTATTAAACAAAGGGCACATTTATCCCTTAGTGAACAATCCTTTCAAAGGACACACAAAGGAAAACATTCACCAACCCTCTGGCCATACGTGTTTCAAACTATATGACACATCAATATTGCTGCAACTCTCCAAGCTGACATTAGTGAAGAAAATGTGTCTTGTTCTCATGATGTCATTTACAAGGGATTATCACCCTTTAGTTTTAGCCTTGTTAAGCTTTTAAGAGTTTTCTGTCCCCGTTATTTATTGCTACAGCAATATATTGTAAATGGAAACTAAAGTGTTTCTGTTCCACCTTCCCTAAGTCTAGCTAATTTCCAAGGCTGAGATAAACGTTGTATGGCATGTTTCTGATCCAGAATGTCCTTTGTTACAGTCACACATCTTTATATTCCTACCCGTTCTTTAATTACTGTTTGAACTTTTAATTTTTGGTTTGTGTCTTGCAGAAAGGTCTTTTAAATTTAAAGGGCATCTATATCGGGAAAAAAAGGTTATTATAAATTGAAAATAACTGGAAACTATAATTCTTCCACCTATTTCTTTAGATATCCATTTTTTTATATTTCAGCTGTCAATCAAGCTCCTTGCTCGTAAAAACTATTCTTCTGTGAGCAGTTTTGCCGCAGCTGAAATGATGGTAGAGTTTTGATAGTTGAAATGCTGTGAGCAGGTTTGACGTGCTTTGTGGGGAAAAAGTCAGGTCAGATGGAAGTGGGAGTGGTTAAAAGAGGGAGGGGGGATACTGCTCCTAAGCAAAATGTGTGCTGTATTGAAGGCATGCAGCCACACACACACCTCAGCGTAAGTGCTATTTACATGTATTCATGTTCATTCATTAAGATGAGGCATAGTAATTTTTTCAGTATAGTGTCCCTTTAATAATTACAACTAGGATTTTGCTTTGTTTTTCATACTGGTATTTCTCATAATATCTGCTAGGTCTGCTAATTATCACAATCCTCCACCAAAGCAAAGCAGACAATATGGTGGGACAGCAGCCTGTGTCAAATGTGCTACACATGTGTCTTTGCTTATTCGGTCTTAACTCCCATCTGCCCTGGTCCCACCAGTCAAGTTCTTATCGTTAAAAATGGTGCTAATTTTGCCCCAACCAATCCAATCTTATTTAACATTTGAAAGCTAACATTTGATTGGTTGGGGCAAAATTAGCACCATTTTAAACGCTAAGAACTTATATTGAATCTCCCTGATAAACTTCAGGAAGGAGATTCCACACAGTTAGTTAACAGCAGACAATCTTTTATTTCAGTGCAACATGTTTCAAGAGCCCTGAAATAAAAGATTGTTTGCAGTTAACTAACTGCTTGGACTCTCCTCCCGAAAGGCCATGGTAATAATATGGTGACCTGCAGTTCCTCCCCTTCTCATAGATATAGTTTGGCCACCACAAACCACCTACCGCACTCACCCTAGAACAATAGATACGTTCTGAACTGTTGCCTGCCCATATGCTATAACAAGAACACAAAAAAAGACCCCACTATAGGCACTCACAATACAACCAGACTAACCAATGTGTGCAATGTGTCACAGCCCTGTACATATCAGATCTATGTTGACACCCAATTTACTAGACAGTCGTACATGTGAGGTAGTTCATGTTTAAGTTGTTCATTTATCCAGCAGAACAGATATAAATAATAATAAAATAAACTTAGTTGTCTTGTGACAACTATGACACAACTATGGAGCTCTGTCTGAATATACAGTAGCTGATGATATCACTAAGCACTAATTCTAAGTATTTAATACTGGATTTGGCAATACAAGTGTTATAAACTACTGCATCTGATAAGTGGGGAGGTGCAGTGGTATAAACATTAAAGGGTATGTCCACCCTTCAGAAATTTTTTTTAGCAAACATTGCCCCTGTCCCCCCAGCCCCAACCGCTATGTTTGTAATATCAGAAAATGCCCAGAACTTTACTTACCTTCCCTCTTGCCTCCACCGCGCTGCCGGCCCTCTGCTTGCAAGAAAATACAAGCAGAGGGGCGGGACCGGCAGTCGCGTCTGTGATTGGCTGAGCGGCAGCCAATTACGGACGCGGCTGCCGGGAGTTCAGTGGGAAGAGGGAAGGTAAGTAATGTTCTGGGCATTTTCTGATATTACAAACATAGCGGCTGGGGCTGGGGGGACAGGGGCAATGTTTGCTAAAAAGGGTTTTACACTAGGGGGAGGGAATCCAAATCGGGAGGGAGGGAGAGAAGCAGGGGTGCCCTTACCATGAAGCAAACTGAAACATTTGCTCAGGGCAACCATATGTAGCTGGGAAGTGAGGTAAGGATTTTAATACACTACATGGTGGGGTCAGTAGTGGGGGGGATTATAGTTTTGGGGGTGGACATGCCCTTTAATAAAATCCCTTAGCTATGTCACTAAGGTTAGGTTCCGATGAATGCTTTGTAGGCATTTTGGCAGCGTTTTACTAACGTAGGTTAGGTAGCTTGGGGTTTAAATTTAGGTGGGAATTCTGGCATTTCAATGGGGATAATTTAACCTTATTATTATAAGACATAATCAGGGAGATTCAATAAAAGTTCTTATCGTTTAAAATGGTTCTAATTTTGCCCCAACCAATCAGATCTTATTTAACATTTGAAAGCTAACATCTGATTGGTTGGGGCAAGGCCACACTAGCTTGTGTTTGGTGCGTTTGCGCATGCGATTTCATTATAATGTAAGTACCAGGAATTATTAAAATCTCACTTTCCAATGCATTGAGTTTTGTGCGTCCATTTATGTTTTTGTAATTCATGCAATCACCATTTTTCTGTGCAATACGTTTTCCATATCGCAGCATTGGCGAACCGCATGTTTGCACACGCGATTGCGGTGCGTTGTAGTGTGGTCTTGCCCTAAGGGTCACATTATCCCTTTTAGAATGTACAGCATATTCTTGGCTCACAAGGTTACTGATGGGAAATTTTCAGGCTGGTGAAATATTTGCATCCCACTTTAGCTGTGTTTTTCCTACCAAACCATTTCATATGGTGGAAATTACAGTTTAATCAACATAAAACATACTTTCCTAATGGGATTTTGTTAAGGTTGGCAGGTCATCTCCTCTTAATATAGGTGGAGCACCTATTAAATTCCCTACCGTGTGATGGTTAAAGGGGAAGGCAAATACATATACTTTTCAGAAAAAAGAGCAGTATTTTTCCATCCTAATGACCTTAATCTGCCCATTCAGCATTTTGTCTGTGTATAAATAAATGCAACCGAAATACTGACTTCCTGTTTGCAGGACCCCTAATAGAGACCGTTATGGTCTTGTCCTTGACCCAGCGCCTGGGTTGATTCAGTTGCTCAGTAGAGATCTGAGCATGTGTGACCCATCCAACAGTCAATCAGTAGAAATTACTGTTAGGAACATTCCAAGGACGTGGTGCATCCTGGGAAGAAGAAGGACAGTTAGAACCTGAAATGTCAGCTCACTAATGTCAACAGCAGGGAACAGCAAAGGGTATGAAATCAACTGATTTTTCAAAATGGGAGAGAATATGTAGAATAACTAAGAAGGCATTACACAAACTAACAATTTAACAAATATTAATCATTTCCACTGAACTGTCCCTTTAATAATACAACAGATGTATAATGTCCATTTCTTTCTATCAATCCTTTTTCTTTGGGGAGAGGGATGAAATCATTAAACAATCGTGAGAAAAGTCAATGGAAACAGTTACAATACCAGGGAAACTAACTGCACAACCTTCTTTACTGACATCACTGGATTTCCTTACATCTTCTCCTCTGGATATTCATGTGGGGATCATGACATCTTTCCTTGCTAAGCCTAAATAAGACAACGGGTCATTCTGTTTCTGGGACTGTATATCCAAACTAACCCAATCCAGGTGTCGGTGATTTGAGGGAAACAAACATTGTAGTTATACTTGGTATATTAGAGAGACTGAATAGTTAAAGGTAACATTTCACCAGAAGGTCCTTGGAACGTCTGGAAGTTTCAATATGGAAAAAAAACGAAATCGCTCAAATTCAACATCAGAATTTCAGCCGTAATTTCAATCATGGAAATTTTGACAGTGGATCCAGTTCATCCCTAAAAACAATACACCCCTGATTGTAAAATATAAGGATATTACATATCATTAAATAGAAAGTTGACATGGCCACAAGAACAATGCTGTTGGAAAGGAAATAGAATTTCAATATCAAAAGACGAGTATTTACTGGTTTTCCAACGCCGTGTAAAATAACGATCATATAAAATAACAACTGCTGTGTAAAATAACTATTGCAATATCTCTATTTTACATTAAAGGGCAAGCGCACCATAAAAACAAAAAAAGAAATGGTGACTTGTCAGTTATCTGCCTACAACCCAACTGCTATTTTTACCAGTTTAGTACATGCATTTATTCATAAATTCTTTTCCATTCTGGAAAAGATATCTGCCTCCTCCTTTTACTCAACTGAAGGAGGAGCTTTTTATAAGCTTGATCATGTGCAGTGGAGGCAGCAGGGGAATCAGCCAGTCTTGATTGTCTGCAAGGTGGAAGGAGCCAGATTACCCGGCCAGAATCAAGGCAATAATTATACATAAATACCTTTTTGCTGCCCTTAATTAGTACAATTAGTACACAATTAACCTTACATTGATTCACGTGTGTGGTCCTGCAAGTGTAGTCATGTGACATTGATGACAGGCACTGATATATATATATATATATATATATATATATATATATATATATATATATATATATATAGGAAAGTCAATTGCCGGTGCATACGTGGGATTTTCAAACTGCAAATTATTTATTAAATACAGATCGTGATCAAGAAACGCATTTCAGCCATCTTTAGTCAGGCCGTCATCAGGGTGATCTTTCGGTGGCACCGGGGTAGCTGAAAACGGAGGGGGATGCAGAGGACTCTGACTCTGATGAGGACTATATATATATATATTATCTCTGGATCCATCTGTGTGAGGAATACGGTTGTTACATAGGACGTTTCTCCTTTTTTGAACTTACATTGCTTTCTTTAGCAATCCCATGCACAGGCTCTCTGATCTCTGCAATGAACCAAATAAACAATTAAATGGAGGGAGGGTGCATGTCATCAAAGCATCTCTATATATAAATGGATCGGAAAATGAATGGCCTTTTTCACCCACTGGAACTGCAAATTCAGCTTGTGGCAAGGTTTTGGTTTTTTTTGCTCAGTCTGTCACAGTAAGAGACATAATACATATTTATAACATTGTCATACTGTGATATCAATTGTAAAAGTCTATATTTCGCACCATTTTATAATACCAGCCCTGATATTGCATGGTTTACTGCAACTGCACAGTTTCACCAATAGGTGGCGGTGATGTTTTTTTACTGAACGTTTTAGAATTTTATGCCTGTGGAGTTTTTAAGGGGTATTTCTACCCTACAAAAATTGGTAGCTGCTATTTGTAGAACTCTAATACATGCATTTCTAACCAGACATTTCATGATTAGTATTGCTCCTGTTCTCTTCCTTTCTGGCAGAAGGTGCTGCCTTTTCTCCCAGCTCAATGAGCATTTAGGAACTTGGAAATGTGCAGAGGAGGCAGCAGGGAATACATCAGTCAGCCATTGGCTGTGATGTCAGCAGTCACAGCTTTGATTGACTGCATGGAGGGAGGGGCCACCTTACTCTGCCTGAATGGGCCTCTGTGGTAAAGGGAAAGACAATAGGAAAAAAGAAGGAAAAAAAACTTCCCCTTTACAGAAAAAAAAATTGCTTGTGCTGGGAGGGCACCATTTAAGTTCCCCCCCCCCCCCTTTCCCCCCCTTCGATCCCCCATTGGTTTCGCCCAAAACCTATGTAGGGCCTGATCCCTTGCAGAACCACAGCGAAAAGGGAGTCCCGGTGATGTCAGAGGCCCTTCTCTGACGCCGGGGACCTCCCCTGGTTTTCCCCTAATCATCATGGTGGTCTAGTGGAGGAAGTGAACTTGCGATCAGCACTGATCTATCTATCTATCAATGGTATTCTATCTATCTTTCTATCGATTAGTGGTATTCTATTTATCTTTCTATCTATCAATGGTATTCTATCTATCTTTCTATCTATCAATGGTATTCTATTTATCTTTCTATCTATCAATGCTATTATCTATCTATCAATGCTATTATCTATCTATCCGCCTACATTGGTAAAGTTTGAATTTACCTTCCGGTTGTGTTTAGCCACACACACAACCAGAAGTTACACACACTACCAGAACCATGGTATTGATAAAAAATGATGTGCCATACAGTAACACTAATGTAACCAATGGGTGTACAGTGCCACCTATTATCATTATATTATAACAGTATTGTAACCAATAGGGTACAGTGCCAGACAGTCTTGTTTAATTATGTGTCATACAGCAACAGTATTGCAACCAAAGGGGTACAGTGCCACCCATTATTGTTATATTATGTGTCATACAGTAACAGATGGGGTACAGTGCCATCTGGTATGATTTATATTATGTGCCGTACAATAACTGTATTGTAACCAATGGGGTACAGTGCCACACTGTATGGTTATATTATGTCATACAGTAACAGTATTGTAACCAATGGGGTACAGTGCCACCCTGTATGGTTATATTATGTCATACAGTAACAGTATTGTAACCAATGGGGTACAGTGCCACCCGGTATGGTTATATTATGTTATACAGTATTGTAACCAATGGGGTACAGTGCCACCTGGTATTGTTATATTATGTGTCATACAGTAACAGTATTGTAACCAATGGGGTACAGGGCCACCTGGTATCGTTATATTATGTGTCATACAGCAATAGTATTGTAACATAGTAATTGAGGTGGAATAAAGAAATACGTCCATCAAGTCCAACATATTCACTTTTTTTTGTAACCCTACCTATGGTTGATCCAGAGGAAGGCAAACAAAACAGCTTAAAAAGGGGGGTGAAATCCTTCCTGACTCCAAACGGCAATCGGAAAGTATCCCTGCATCAACTAGATCTATATGTATTAATACCAGTAATTCTCAATATTATATAGTGGTAGTATCCCCATACTAACCAGAACTACAGTATATGTATTAATACCAGTAATTCTCAATATTATATAGCGGTAGTATCCCCATACTAACAAGAACTACAGTATATGTATTAATACCAGTAATTCTCAATATTATATAGTATCCCTGTACCAACCAGAACTACAGTATATGTATTAATACCAGCAATTCTCAATATTATATAGTATCCCTGTACCAACCAGAACTACAGTATATGTATTAATACCAGTAATTCTCAATATTATATAGTATCCCTGTACCAACCAGAACTACAGCATATGTATTAATACCAGTAATTCTCAATATTTTTTAGTTTTAGAAACTTATCCAGGCCATTAAAGCTATTCAATGAACTTGCCATTACCACATCTGCTGGAAGAAAGTTCCACAGTTTCACCGTTCTCACTGTAAAGAAACCTTTCCTAACCTGAAGATGAAACTTCTTTTCTTCCAACCTTAGGATGTCCACGAGTCCATTTCCAAGATGTCCCTTTTGTATATGGGATTCCAAAACTGCACCGCACATTCCAAATAAGGCCTTACCAGTGCCTTGTAAAGAGGGAGAATGATATTTTTATCTCTTGAATCTATTCCCCTCTTTATACAAGACAATATCTTGCAACCCTTTAGCCGTTGCTACCTGGCATTGTTTGCTAAGTCTCTTATCTACCAGAACCCCCAAATCGTTTTCCATTACAGATTCACTTAACACAGAGTATTTATGGTGTAGGTGGCACAGGGATTATTAAATGCCAAATGCATCACCTTACATTTATCAACATTGAATCTCATCTGCTATTCTGCTGCCCATTTTGATAATCTATCTAGGTCTGCTTGCAGCACTTACACATCATTTGAAGTTTCCAAAGCTCTGCATAATTTAGTGTCATCAGCAAACACAGAGATCTTGCTCTCAATGCCCCCTTCTAAGTCCATTTCTGAACAGATAAAAAAGAAGTGACCCCAGTACAGAACCCTTAGGCACTCCACTTAGAACTTTAGCCCACATAGATGTAGCTCCATTTACCACCACTCTCTGTTTGCAATCCAATAATCAATTCTCTATCCATGTACAAATGTTTTCTTCTAGGCCAACAGTCCTCAGTTTATACATTAGTCGCCTATGTGGCACAGTATCACAAGCTTTCTCAAAATCCAAATATACCACATCCACTGCTGTGCCTGAAACTAAATTCTAACTCACTTCTTCATAAAAACCAATTACATTTGACTGGCATGAGTTATTTCTCAGAAATACATGCTGACTACTACTAATAAGATGAGCTCTGGATATAATCCCGTAACAAAGTTTCCAGCACCTTCCCTACCACTGATGTTACAGGTCTATAGTTACCAGGCTGTGAATGACTACCCTTTTTGAATATTTTTCAATCCAGCGGCACATCCCCAGACCAAAGTGAATCTGAAAAGATGAGAAACAGTGGTCTAGAAAGAACTGAACTAAGCTCTTTTAAAATCGGAGGATGCCACACGGTATTGTTATTTGTCATACAGTAACAGTATTGTAACCAATGGGGTACAGTGCCACCCAGTATTCTTACATTATGTGTTCTACAGTAACAGTATTGTAACCAATGGGGTACAGTGCCACCCGGTATAGTTATATTGTGTCATACAGTAACAGTATTGTAACCAATAGGGTAAAGTGCCACCAAGTATTGTTATATTTTGTGTCATACATTAACAGTATTGTAACCAATGGGGTACAGTGCCACCAAGTATTGTTATATTATGGGTCATACAGTAACAGTATTGTAACCAATGGGGTACAGTGCCACCCGGTATCATTATATTGTCATACAGTAACAGTATTGTAACCAATGGGGTAAAGTGCCACCAAGTATTGTTATATTGTCATACGGTAGCAGTATTGAGGTACAGTGCCACAGAGGGGTACAGTATAAAAAAATTAAACCAGTATAAAAAAATGAAATATTATGTATCATACAGTAACGGTATTGTAGCTGGTATTTTAGATTCTGCATGACGCAAATAGCGGGAGTTAAAAATTCAGAATTGGTTATCCCCATTCGCAATGCATAAAGATCTGCTAGCAGTTCAGTGCATTGCCTTATGGGGCAGTTTTTTATTTCAGTGATTCCACACCCAGTATCCAAAGAACATGAAAAAAATCCCCTGTTCTAAATCAATTAGTGCCTACATAAAAATATTGACCTATTGAGTTTTTCTATATAGTAATAGTGATATATTGCCCTCTGCTGGTTCTAGAGTTATATCAGAAAAAGTGTCCTCACTCCCTGCAATCCAACAACTGCAGGACTGAAGAGAGAACTTTGTTCAGACTTGATTTAATTTAACATAGGGAGATATTTACTAAGGGTCCATGTGCTAGTAAATCATCATTTTGACCACTGATAGAAGAATCAGATGATCAATGATGAGACTGGTAAGATTAAATTCAGTTCTCTCAAATGGGTATTTTGCAGATATATTTACAATATTCTCCATATGGGAACCCTCATTATATCCTTTGGGAATGTGGCACTCTGTGGCTTATGACCATATTAAGTAGGAAAAAGATGGCTTTTGGGGCACATTGGGGAAGTATCCTCAGCAATAGCTATAACACAACACTATGGAGGCATGTTTCAGTCATTTAATTTACATATGGTCCTATATAATTAGCCATGGGCAAACTTTGAAGTCAATGAACTTCAATCAGGGAGATTCAATATAAGTTTTTAATGTTAAAAATGGTGCTAATTTTGCCCCAACCAATCAGATGTTAGCTTTCAAATAAGATCTGATTGTTAGCACCATTTTTAACGATAAGAACTTTTATTGAATCTCCCAGATAGTTTTAAAATGAAAAACATGTATATTTGCCCCTTTAGATGAGATTGGCTTAAACAGAGGGTACTTTTTAGAACACAGCCAGGGAGATTCAATAAAAGTTCTTATCGTTTAAAATGGTGCTAATTTTGCCCCAAACAATGTTAGCTTTCAAATGTTAAATAAGATCTGATTGGTTGGGGCAAAATTAGCACCATTTTAAACGATAAGAACTTTTATTGAATCTCCCTGATAATTTGTAATGTTATATATTTATATTTTTTCTTTTAAAATTTTTTCAATAAAAATGATTGTTATAAAAAAAAAAAAAAAATACAGTTGTCTGTCTTGAGATCCTATTGAAGAATAAAGGAGGTTAAGAGCGACAGTACAGGGTATAAGTACTACTGGACCTCCAAACTGCACCAATGAAACAGAGAAATTTGTTAACATTTAGATACAGAAGGAATAGCACCATCGAAATGGGTCTTAAACTCCCGGACCCTCCTTATATTACCAGGATCTTATATACTAACCTAAGGCTGTAAGTATGCACGGACACCAGACGCATTTGCTCAAGTGCCACGTCATTCAACCACCTCCCACAATGTGGGATGGATTGGAGGAAGTGTGCGTGCGCTGCAGGGTTTGCTAGTGAAAACCTAAACTGCTAGGTCCTGTCCTCATTCCTGGGTTCCCTTTTGTTTATTTGAACGAAGCCCCTTGCATGAAATCAATGGGAAAACACTTATTGGTCCTGGACTCATTCAAGGGGCAGTGCTAGGATTTGGACTTTCACAGATACTATTGGAAGAGGGAGGGTGGTTTGTTTGGGTATTGTTGTCTTGTAATGCTTTCAGGTGAGCCCCTGGTCTTACGTTCCCTAATATGTCCCAACACTCCAGTCTGACCCTGCCGAACAGTCTCTATTAAGGCTTATTTTTAGTCTACTGGGAAAATGTATATATGTTTTTTTTTATAAAGCGCCACATGGGGACCCAGCACTGTACAGTAACAAAATACAATGAAGTAATGCAAGGGGAACACATACATAAATAGTACAGTACATAAATATATAAATTATATAAATATATAAATGCTAGAGCCTTGCCACAAGAGGAAAGGAGGTCCCTGCCCATAGAGCTTACACTCTAGTTCTGCCCCTTCCCGTCTGTAGTTTATAGACCATTCTTGTATAGTCACATTATATCAGGTATTTGTCATTTTCAAATGTAATTGGGGGAGATAAATATCTAATATTTCATTGCTAACTAATAAATTACCCAGTGTGCTATGTGCTAGGTATTATAACGTTTCAATAATACACAGCAGCCTTTTCTTACATTCTGCGGATGGGAAAAGAATTAGCTTTTTATTAGTTATATAATCTATTGTCTGCCTTATGTTAAATCCCTTCCCTCCATTTCAATTCCATAAATGCATCTAATGGGAACTTGTATAGTGTGTCCCCTGATGCTATTTACATTCCTGGGTGATTCATCGCTAAAGGGGATTAGGATTATAGTTTATTATGGGATGTTAAGGTAATTTAACGATTCTCTGTACTCAAGCAACAAAATAGAAATTAGTGTCATGTTCCCTGATTTGCAGCATTGTAAGTAAATGCTGAATATTTGTAATTGTCCTCTTATTTATGTTAAGTACCTCGCAGTTTAGGTCCTCACCCTGAGTACTTCTAACTGCGGGGTACGGTGGAACGGGGTGGAGGCGAGTATAGTTATCCTATTATTAGATGTATTATTAACCAGGCTGTGACAACTGACATCACAACCAATGATTGACTAATCTTTCCACTGCTACCTCCACTGCACATGCTCAAGATTATAAAAAGCTCATTGAGCAGTGGGAGGAGGTGGATACCTTTGCCAGAAAGGAATAGAACTTATCATTAAATATCTGGTTAAAATGCATGTAATAAACTGGTAAAAATGGGGGGTTGGGGACTGACGAATCACCATTTTTTTGTTTTAAGGGAGGACATGCCCTTTAGGAACCACTAAATTAAAATATGCGATACATAATTTTCCTCAGAAATTTCTGAGCTATAAAAGTCAGAAAATGTGTTTTAGCTTTATCTTGAATAATGGACAATGCATACATGGACGTTAAAAATAAATTAAAATATGCAAATAATTCTCATTAAAAGGAGAGTTAAGGGTAAATTCCACAGAAGCCCTTTAGTGAATGCAGTGCCACATGTTGGCGCAGCAGAGATACAATAATTTGGACAATCATACACTTTAGCTCTATAGAATTGGACTATAATTTTGTGACATGTTGTGTGGCAAAATGGTAATTCTGCTATGGAATTTAAATTTTTTATTTTTAAATTTCAAGACAAAAGTGAAAATCACTTTTTGGTTTGACATAAAATTGTAAACTTTAATTGTAAATTTTAGCAATGAAATTTAACCGTTTGAAATGTGAATATGTGTTCGAATTAAATCTAATTTAGCACATTTGTGCGTGCCTGTTTGAGAAAATACATGTATTTTTATTATTGTGTCTTTGTCATCGAAATCGTGTGTGTTTAGTATACCCTCAGATCCAGGTGTATTTCATCAAGAAATGGATAATAAGCAGAAGAAAAAATCATCTATAAATCTGAAAAGGAGGTTGCGGAAAGTTTCCTCTTAAGAGGGTGCTGTGCTACATTATCTCAAGCCTCCTTAAAATCAATTATAGTCTGAGGTGATGTGATGTGCAGAGATCATTTTTAAATTGAAAGTTAATCTGAGAATGGTACTATGAAATGAAATGGTTGTGTCATTAAAAGACGAGGATCAGCAATTCATTACATTGGGATTACTTGTAAGAGAGTTGAGTTCGGGTTATTGAACTTTGTAGAATGTTCCTCTGGAAACACAATGCACAATAACAATGATAAGAACTAGGGAGACAGTGAATAGTTTTTAGATTTCTGGCTTTGGAATCTTTATGAATAAGCATGACATCATATTTAAAGGGCACGGTATCATGTGACTCTTTCTCTACTAAGAAGATCCGTGATCTAACGCTGTACAACATTCAGTTGCTAAGGAGGGATAATATTTTCTGTTTAAACAGTTACGGTAGGTGAAGTAAACATTCAGTATGCTGCTTGTATCTCTGGAGAAATACCACAGTATCTGTGCAAATGTAAAACAGATAAAAGCTGTGATCTAGGAGAATGAACAGTAGCTATCAATGTGCAGTTTGTTTAAAATCCCATTGTAATGGAGACACAAACTGTAAGCGGGTTGCACAATGGGAGCCACTGATTGACAATTTTCTTGTGGTACATTGTGACAAAGTTTTAGACAGTTTTTTGGAATATACACAAAACCACAGGACATGCTGTTGAATAAAACAATGGGTGTCTTTCTAGATCCACCTAAGTCAGTAAAACCTTATTTGTAAATTGAACACACATCTATCTCTGCCCTTTGACTGATCATCCCCTGATCTGCCCTATCATACTCACAGACCACCCACAGGACACAGCTAGGGAGGAGTCTGGGATACCAGGACTGTAAAACATGTCTGTCCCAATAAAAAAAGGATGACTGTGGGGTATGTATTGTTTTATTACAGCAATTTCAAAATACACTCCAGCACACCGATGTTGGCTGTATACCAGACAAATAAATAGGTGCTATCCCCCTAGCCCTCCACTCCAAGGGCCAAATAGTTCTCTAGCACAAGAAAAATGATGGGGGAGCACACTAGTCATGTGAATCCAAATGTGTTTATTGAAACAACATATTGTATGTTGTTTCAATAAACACATTTGGATTCACCTGACTAGTGTTCTCCCCCATCATTTTTTTTATTGTTTCATTACACCCCATCCCACAGGGGGACACAGAGTCCATCTCTCTCTTCCTGTTTTATCCAAGTAGAAAAAAACTGAGCATGTCTGTACCGCTGGTAAGGTTAAGGCGTTGATTGCAGGGCATGGTGCAGTGAAATGTTTTATTAATTTTACACATATAGCTTTGGTTATGAACTAAAGGCAAAAGAAGTGACCAGCAACAAAGGCGCTTAGCTTGGCAATAGCATTTTTAAACTAGAAAAGGAAAGTATAAGCATTGTACTTAGTACTTTTATTTTGAAAATTGCCAGAGACACAATATAAGTTAAAGTACCCTTTAAATCAGCTGTATCTAATCAAAAAAAGAGGTAATCATCATTGATTACGACTGAAACACAGGTGGATATAACCAAGAAAGAGGTAATTGTTGTTGATTAGTCCCGTAACACAGCCAAACATAATCAAGAGACAGGTAATCTGTGTTGATTGGTCTACAACACAAGTGAATATAATCAAGTGAATAGGGACCCTCTAAACCAAAGAGCAAAGTAGATGCTGTAGGCTACATTTCCTGGTATCTCTGGTCCAGGTTCAGTAATTCAAGTAAGTGATGGTATAAGTGCAGCTTACAAATAGCACAGACTCAAGCTTGAGAAAGGACGTTGGTCCGAAAACATGTAGCACACATGTTTGGTGTAATAAAGACATTTTGTTTCACAGCTTGGAGTCTGTGCTATTTGTAAGCTGCACTTATACCTTCACTTACTTGAATATAATCAAGAACTAGGTAATCAGCAATGATAAGACCTGCAACAATAAGTGAATAAAATCAAGGTAATCAGCACTTACTGAATGTGACACAGCTGAATGCAATCGAGATTGTGTTGATTGCACCTGGGCACATGTCCATTGAAGTCTGTGCACCAGAAATGTCTATAAAGTCACAGATTACTCTGAAATTTCATGTCTTTACGGGTGGAATAAATAGGGGAAGAAGCAGAATACAGGACAGTAGTTTGGCTTATTCAAGCAATACTAAATAATATACTATAAATATATATTTATTATGCTAATAAATATAGCAGTTCAGGTCTTCATTGCCTTGGAAATTTGGTTAATAGCCGTTTTACTGAAATTAAGTGTGATAACTTACTTTACACAAAATGTGGAGATTCCATCTTTATTGACCCAGTTTGATAAACAAGGATGAAAAGGGATCTTTATGATTTCAAATACTGTATACGCCTTCTTTCTCTTATTGTGCAGTGGGTTGAATGTTATTTAAAAATGAACTTAAACAATTCAGTGAATTTCAGGCATGGCCCAGTTAAGATCGCTGACGACTCAATGCAGTCATATTTTGCATTCCGCGCTTCGTTGTGGCCAAGCCACAAATTGCCAATTGCAGACACAGAAAGACGTGAAGATTAATATTATGTAAATACTGCCTGAGCCATCCGGCACAGAAACATTCATTAGTATTAACAGTGCTTTCAGATTTTGTAGCACAGTAATTAGGTTATTAAACAGTTCAAAACTCTCCAATTAAATCTACGGATGTTTTTTAATTAGCTGAAGGCCAAGCCACATCCATCTGAAAATGAACAAAAGTAAGATGTTACCTTTGCACGTGTGCAACCTAATTTATGGAATTTCCCATGGGGTTTGTAAAATTTATTGCAGATTCATGCTTAATATGTTGGGCCTTTTCAAGTGTCAGGATTGGTTAGCTGGTTGTATGACATAAATACATATCAATGAACATTTTGACATCACTATACATGTTTATGATAATTCGTATAATTAGCATATGTCCACTTCCCTTTTTCAGAATTGACAGGAATGTCCTCACCCATCCATGATACATTTGCATCAAACTGACTTATAACACATCTTCAATCCGCTGAAAATAGAAAGGCTATTTATAGACTGATGTTGTCACTGAGATGTAATGTAAACGGCCACTGTACCATATAGTGAAATATGTTATTATTATGCTGTATATAATTCCAACCTCCCAATATTCTTTCTAGGTGGAGTGCCAGAATGCAGAAAACAAATTCTGCCAGGCTTCCTCAGTGCTTCACTACTATCTTTAATACAGGAAAGCCCAGGACACTGACCTGGCAGATGAAAACTGCATGTTCTGGCTCTCCTCAACAAAAAGGAGAACAAAATGATATTGGAAATACCTCCCTTCCCCGGGTAGTTTTCATTTTTTAAAAAGTTATTTTTAGAGTTTAGTTGCCTTTTAAACAGTGTTGTATGAAAATAATCTATTCCACGTACAAAGCCATTTTTTCTGGTTACAAAGAGCCACACCTGGAATCCTAAACACCAAGCCATGAATCATAGGAGAACCAAGAACAAAACGCCCAGAGAGATTCATTAAAGAGGCTGTGGCATGTTTACTTAACGTGCCTAAATCATAAGAGTGAATAATGTACCCAGCGGGTGTGTGCCATTCCCTTGTTCTGCTGTAATGTACAATATAACATTATATGTGTTCATGTGTTCTGTTGTATGCTGTCTTCTTCTCCCTCTCCACCCAGAAACAGTGCAGAGACCTCTAGTGGCCCATGCGTGACATACAGAAGGTGACTTCTGACTTGTACTTTATGCTTTTCAGCTAATGTAATTTATTTTCTTGTCCTACTAAGCAATCAATAAGCAATTAAAAAGTGCATTTTTAATTATTTATTTTGTGGCTTTCTGATGCTCACAACAAAACAGACAGGATTATGTAATACATGAAAATAGAATATTACTAGTAAAATGCATTTCCAAAAGAATGACATTTCTATGTCCACACTGCAGGAATCCCATGGCCCAAGGCATAGCAATATAGTAACCTGGGCCACCATGTCCATTAAGCAGGGGTGAAAATAATGTTCACTGCATGGAAGTCCTGTACAATACCAGTCACTGGCAGGCGCGGGAGCAGTGCTGGAGTTAGTGGCGCTACTGATAGTAACATAGTATTGGAGGTTGTATAAAGACATACGTCCATCTAGTCCAACCTTTATAACCTACCCATAATGTCTGTATAACAGTTACATAGTAACATAGTGTTGGAAGTTGTATAAAGACATACGTCCATCTAGTCTAACCTTTATACCCTACCCATAATGTCTGTATAACAGTTACATAGTAACATAGTATTGGAGGTTGTATAAAGACATACGTCCATCTAGTCCAACCTTTATACCCTACCCATAATGTCTGTATAACAGTTACATAGTAACATAGTATTGGAGGTTGTATAAAGACATACGTCCATCTAGTCCAACCTTTAAAACCTACCCATAATGTCTGTATAACAGTTACATAGTAACATAGTGTTGGAAGTTGTATAAAGACATACGTCCATCTAGTCAACACCTTTATACCCTACCCATAATGTCTGTTAACAGTTACATAGTAACTATATTGGGGTTGTATAAAGACATACGTCCATCTAGTCCAACCTTTATACCCTACCCATAATGTCTGTATAACAGTTACATAGTAACATAGTATTGGAGGTTGTATAAAGACATACGTCCATCTAGTCCAACCTTTATACCCTACCCATAATGTCTGTATACAGTTACATAGTAACATAGTGTTGGAGTTGATAAAGACATACGTCCATCTAGTCCAACCTTTATACCCTACCCATGTCTGTATAACAGTTCATAAGTAACATAGTATTGGAGGTTGTATAAAGACATACGTCCATCTAGTCCAACCTTTATACCCTACCCATAATGTCTGTTAACAGTTACATGTAACTATAGTGGAGGTTGTATAAACATACGTCCATCTAGTCCAACCTTTATACCCTACCATAAGTGTCTGTATACAGTTACATAGTAACATAGTATTGGAGGTTGTATAAAGACATACGTCCATCTAGTCCAACCTTAAACCCTACCCATAATGTCTGTATAACAGTTACATGTAACATAGTATGGGAGGTTGTATAAAGACATACGTCCATCTATCCAACCTTTATACCCTACCCATAATGTCTGTATAACAGTTACATAGTAACTAGTATTGGATTTTGTTATAAGACATACGTCCATCTAGTCCAACCTTTATACCCTACCCATAATGTCTGTTAACAGTTACATAGTAACATAGTATTGGAGGTTGTATAAAGACATAGTCCATCTAGTCCAACTTTATACCCTACCCATAATGTCTGTATACAGTTACATAGTAACATAATTGGAGGTTGTAATCAGACATACATCCATCTAGTCCAACCTTTATACCCTACCCATAATATCTGTATTACAGTTACATAGTAACATAGTATTGGAGGTTGTATAAAGACATACGTCCATCTAGTCCAACCTTTATACCCTACCCATAATGTCTGTATAACAGTTACATAGTAACATAGTATTTGGATGTTTGTTAAAGGACATACGCCATCTAGTCCGACCTTTATACCCTACCCATAATGTCTGTATACCAGTTACATAGTAACATAGTGTTGGAGTTGAATAAAGACATACGTCCATCTAGTCCAACCTTTATACCCTACCCATAAGTGTCTGTATAACAGTTACATAGTACATGTATTGGAGGTTGTATAAAGACATACGTCCATCTAGTCCAACCTTTATACCCTACCCATAATGTCTGTCTAACATTTACATAGTAACATAGTATTGGAGGTTGTATAAAGACATACGTCCATCTAGTCCAACCTTATACCCTACCATAATGTCTGTTCCGTTACATAGTAACATAGTATTGGAGGTTGTATAAAGACATACGTCCATCTAGTCCAACCTTTACACCCTACCCATAGGTCTGTATAAAGTTACATAGTAACATAGTATTGGAGGTTGTATAAGACATACGTCCATCTAATCCAACCTTTATACCCTACCCATAATGTCTGTATAACAGTTACATAGTAAACAGTATTGAGGTTGTATAAAGACATACGTCCATCTAATCCAACCTTTATACCTACCCATAATGTCTGTCTAACAGTTACATAGTAACATAGTATTGGAGGTTGTATAAAGCCATATTCCATCTAGTCCAATCTTTATACCCTACCCATAATGTCTGTATAACAGTTACATAGTAACATATATTGGAGGTTGTATAAACATACATCCATCTAGTCCAACCTTTATACCCTACCATAATATCTGTATTACGTAACATAGTAACATGTATTGGAGGTTGTAAAGACATACGTCCATCTAGTCCAACCTTTATACCCTACCCATAATGTCTGTTAAACAGTTACATAGTAAAATAGTATTGGAGGTTGTATAAACATACGTCCATCTAGTCCAACCCTTTATACCCTACCCATAATTTCTGATAACAGTTACATAGTAACATAGTATTGGAGGTTGTATAAAGACATACATCCATCTAGTTAAATGAAAGGCCAGTTTCCTACCTTTAAAACGAGCCATCAACCACGTCTCTACGTGCTCCACAGCCCAAGATATACAGAAATTACTGACCAGAAAGTTAATGGGTGGGAGGCTGACATGTGACATTCCTGGGGCTTCTCCTGCACAGTGCCGCCGGCAAGCACAGCCTCAGACTCCCTCAGTGTGTGAGGGAGACAGGAAGTCCCTCCTCCTCTCTGCTATGTGAAGTCCTGACAGAAAAGGTAAGGGAATCTACAGCCCTTCTCTTTCACTGTGTGAAAACAGCTTGTCGTATCGTCTCAATGGTGTTCCGTATCGGTATCTGGGGGGAAAAAATCTATCTATCCATGGTATTACTATTTACTGTGTCTATCTATCAATGGCCTATTATCTAGGCTACAAGTGCTAATTAATCTACTATCCCGCCACTTTGGTAAAGTTTGAATTACACTTCCGTGTGGTTTAGTGCCACACACACAAACCGAGAAGTTACACAGGGGGGCGGGCTCCCAGAACCATGGGTATTGATAAAAATGATGTAGCCTACAGTAACACTACTTTGAGAGCACAATAAAATGTGCGCGTGCCACCTATTATCATATAATTATAACAGTATTGTAAACCAATCGGGTACCGTTTCCAGGAGACAGATGCTTGTATACAATTTGTAGTCGATACAGAACCCAACGAGTATGTGGGGCAGAACCAGGGTGGTACAGTTGCACCCATTATTGTTATTAGTTATTTGTCATGACCGTAACAGGATGGGGTAAAGATTGCCATCTGGTTATGATTTATATTTAGTGTTTCGCGTACGCGAGTAGGACTTATGTTGTAACCATGTGGGTGTAAACCAGTCCCGAAAACGACATGTATGGTTATATTATGATGCGTCAGGAACAGTATTTGTAAAACCAAAATGGGGTACAAAGTGTCACAGCCAACTGATATTGTGTATTAGAGTGTCATACAGTCACAGTAGTTTGAACCAATGGGGGTAACAGTGCAACCCGTGTATGGTTAGATTAAGTGTATCAGGGTAGTGTGGAAACCGCAAGTAGAAGGGTAAACAGGGGTGCCACCGTGGTATGTGAGTTATAGGGGGGAGCTTTGGTGTTACACAGTCCAGTAACAGTATTGTAACCACGCATGTGGGTAAGGGCCGACCGATGGGTATCGTTAATAATGGGGGTATATGTTGTCAATACCGCAATAGTGAGGTGGGTAACGGATGATAGATTGGAGGTGTAGGAGATCAAGAATACGTCACATCAAGTCCAACATATTCGGGACGTTTTTTTTGTAGCCCCGTACCTATGGGTTTGATCCATATGACGGCAAGCAAAGCAGCTTAAAAGAGGGGGGTGGACATCCTTCCTGACTCCCAAAACGGGCAATCGAAAGGAAAAAATCCCTGCATCCAAAACAGATCTATAGTATTAATGCCAGTATTCTCAATGATGTATATAGTGGTTCAAATAAAAAAAATCCCTCATACTAACGCATACACTCAGTCTGGCTGTCTTGAAAATAGCACATAATGTTCAAGTATTATATAGCGGTAGTATCCCCCATACAACATGAACTACAGTGATAATGTATTTAAGGGATACCAAAATAATTCTCACTCGGTTTAATAAAGTTCCCTGTACAACCAGAACTACGTATATTTATTAATACCAGCATTCTCATATTCTAGTACCTGTACCAACCAGAACTACAGTAGATGGTATTGAAAATACCAAGGATAGAATCTCAAGTTATATATTCTCCCGTACCACCCAGGGCCTACGTCATATGTATTATACCGGAGTAATTCTCAGTCATATTATTTTTGAGTATTTAAGAAACTTATCCAGAAAAAGCCATTAGAAGGCGTATTCAATACTGGTCCATTACCACAGTCTTCGTGGTGCAGAAAAGTGTACCACAAGGGTTTGCACCTGTTCGGGGGGGGGGGGGGCGACTTTAAAAGCCAACCTTTACCTAACCTGAAGTGGATAAAACTTCTACTTCTTTTTTCTTCCAACCTATAGGATGTCCACGGGATTCCCAGGTTTGCCAAAGGAAGGGAAAGAAGACAAAAAAAATGGTCCCTTTTGTATATGGAGTCCAAAATCGGGCACCGCACATTCCAAAGGTCAGGGGCCTTACCGAGGCCTTGTAAGAGGGATAGGATGAATATGTTTATCTCTTGAATCTATTCACCCTCTGGTGTCATACGGAATGGGGCATATGGCGTTGAGCAGCCCTATTACCGTTGCTACGGGTTGCATTGGGTTTGACTACGCTCGTATGGCTACCAGAACCCCCAGGTCCGTTTTCCATACGAGAAAAATTTCCTGAAACAACAGATAATTATGGTGGTATTGGCAGCATAATTAAAATGAATGCAAATGTGCCCTCCACTTCCAAATGTTATCAACAGGTGGTGAAATCTCATATTCTATCTGCTGACCCATATTTGAATACAAGGTCTTCTAGGTCTTGGTTGGCGCACTTACAGCATCATTTGAAGTGAAAGTCCAACGCGCTTCATAATTAATAGGGTGTCATCACACCAGAAGTGTCGTTTCTAACTCATAAACCGCCCTTCTGGAAGAAAGGGGTCCATTCTTCCACAAATTACAAAAGAAGTGACCCCAGACCGAACCCTAAGCACTCCAGCTTAGAAACTTATAAAGTTACCCACAAATGTAGCGCCTTTACGCACCACCTCTTGTTTGACCAAATGCACAACATAATCCATTGCTCTTCTCTACATGGTTACAAATGTTTGCTTCGAGGCCACATCCTCAAGTTTATACATTAGTCGGCGCTATGTGGCACAGTATGCAAGACTTCTACAAAAGTCCAAATATACCAAACATCCCACGCTAGTGGCCTGAACTAAATTCTAACATACATCCTTCTATCATAAAAACCAATTACATGATGACTGGCATGAGTGTTTGTTCTACAGAATATCATGACTACTACTACTAATAATATGAGCTCTGAGATAATAATCCAGGTAACAGTTTGTCGAAGCACCTTCCCTACACACTGATGTTAACAGTCCAGTAGTTACCAGGCTGTGAATAAACTAACACCTTTTTGATATTTTCAATCGAGGCTCGCACCCGGTCCGACCAAAGGTGATCGGAAAAGATAAGTAACATGGGTCTAAAAGAAGACGAACAACTGCTTTTAAAATCGGAGGATGCCACACGGTATATGTTATTTGTCATACAATAAAACAGTAGAAATGTACCGAATGTGGTCAACAGTGTCCACCGGCAGTTTCGTTAGCATTATGTTCATACGTAACAGTATTGTAACCAATGGGGGTACGGGCACACCCGGTATAATAGTTTATAATTGTGTCATACAGTATAACCGTATTGTAACCAATAGTGGTAACAAGTTGCCACCAAGTATTGTATCTTTTTGGTCATACATTAACGAGTTATTAGTAACCATGGGGGATACAGTGGCCAAAACCCCCCAAAATGCGAAGTTTGTTATATTATGGGTGCAGGTCGTAACAGTATTGGTAACCAATGGGTTGTACAGTGCCACCCGCGTATACATTATATTGTCTACAGTCACAGTGATTGTAAACCAATGTGGGTAAAGTCAACACGAAGTTTGTTATATGTCATACTACCTGGTGCAGTATTGAGTTACAACGTGCCACAGAGGGTACATATAAAAAAGATTAAACCAGGATCAAAAATGAAATATTATGTACATCACAGTAACGTGATTTTGTAATTGTATTTATAGTATAATCTCATACGCAAATAGCGGAGTTAAAATTCGAATTGGTATAATCCGCCAGGATCGCATGCATAAAGATCTGCTAGCAGTTCAATGCATTGCCTGGTATGGGCAGATTTTTTATTTGCAGGTGGATTTCCACACCCAGTATCCAAGAACGATGATTACAAATCAACCGTGTTCTAGAATCAATTAGGTGGACCATACATAAAATTTGACCCTATTGAGTTTTTTCTATAGGTAGTAATAGGAGATAATTTAGCCCTCTGCTGGATTCGTATGAGTTAATACTCAGTAAAAGTGTCCTCAACTCCCTGCAATCCACAACTGCAGACTGAGAGAGAACTTTGTTCAGGACTTGAGTTAATTTGAACATAGGGGAGATTTATACTAGGGCCAAAGTGTGCTAAGTAAATCATCATTTTGACACTTGCATATAAAAGAATCAGATGATCAATTATGAACTGGTAAGATAAAAGTTCAGTTCATCTCAAACTGGGTATTTGCAAGATATAATTTTACAATATTCTCCAACTATGAAGGTAACCCTCAGTGTAGAAAAATCCTTTGCATAAGGGATGGCAGCTCTGTGGCGTAGTGACCCATATTAGTGGAAAAGATGGTTTTTGGGGTAACACATTGGGGAAGTATCACGATCAAGCAATGCTAACACAAACTATGGAGGCCCCCATGTTTTAACATGGTCATTTAATTTACATATGGATACCATAAGGTAGTGTGCATAATTAGGTCCATGGGGTCAACGTTTAAGTCCAATGAAAACATTCAATCAGGAGAGATTACATATAAGTTTTTAAGTTTAAAAATGGTCATATATTATGCCCCAACCAATCATATGTTGGACTTCCAAATAAAGATCGTGAATATAGTAGCGAGCCATAATTATAACGATAAAGAACTTTATAATAATACTATCCCAAATAGTAGTTTTAACATAATGAAACGACCTGTATATTTGCAACCCTGTTACGAGTGAATTGGGGCTTCAACAACAGAGGGTAACTTTTTAAGGAAGCAACAGGCCAGGGAGAATTCAAAAATCAAAAAGTATACTTATCAGGTTATAAAAATAGGTGCTAAAAATTTTTGCCGAACCAGACATGAATTTAATACTTAATATTGTGAATTAAGTCAGATGATTGGTTAGGGTCAACATTAGCAACACATGTTGGTACAACGACTAGAAGGACACTTTTATTGACTCCTGTATAGCATATTGTAATGTCTAAATAAAGTAAATAGTTATTTTCTTTTAAAATTTTTTCAATAAAATGATTGTTATAAAAAAAAAAAAAACAGTTGTCTGTCTTGAGATCCTTATGAAGAATAAAGGAGGTTAAGAGCGAGCAGTACAGGGTATAAGTACTACTGGACTCCAAACTGCACCAATGAAACAGAGAATTTGTTACCATTTAGATACAGAAGGAATAGCACCATCGAAATGGGTCTTAAACTCCCGGACCCTCCTTATATACCAGGATCTTATATACTAACCAGTCGTAAGTATCGACGAAACCAGACGCTTTGCTCAAGTGCCCCTTCATTCAACCACCCCCCCACAATGTGGGATGGATTGGAGGAAGTGTGCGTGCGCTGCAGGGTTTGCTAGTGAAAACCTAAACTGCTAGGTCCTGTCCTCATTCCTGGTTTCCCTTTTGTTTTATTGAACGAAGCCCCTTGCATGAAATCAATGGGAAAACACTTATTGGTCCTGGACTCATTCAAGGGGGCAGTGCTAGGATTTGGACTTTCACAATACTATTGGAAGAGGGAGGGTGGTTTGTTTGGGTATTTTTGTCTTGTAAGCTTTCAGGTGAGCCCCTGGTCTTACGTTCCCTAATATGTCCCAACATCCCAGTCTGACCCTGCCGAACAGTCCTCTATTAAGGCTATTTTTTAGTCTACTGGGAAAATGTATATATGTTTTTTTTATAAAGCGCCACATGGGGACCCAGCACGTACAGTAACAAAATACAATGAAGTAATGCAAGGGGAACACATACATAAATAGTACAGTACATAATATATAATTATATAAATATATAAATGCTAGAGCCTGCCACAAGAGGAAAGGAGGTCCTGCCCATAGAGCTTACACTCTAGTTCTGCCCCTTCCCGTCTGTAGTTTATAGACCATTCTTGTATAGTCACATTATATCAGTTATTGTCATTTTCAAATGTAATTGGGGGAGATAAATATCTAATATTTCATTGCTAACTAATAATTACCCAGTGTGCTATGTGCTAGGTATTAAAACGTTTCAATAATACACAGCAGCCTTTTCTTCATTCTGCGGATGGGAAAAGAATTAGCTTTTTATTAGTTATATAATCTATTGTCTGCCTTATGTTAAATCCCTTCCCTCCATTCAATCCATAATGCATCTAATGGAAACTTGTATAGTGTGTCCCCTGATGCTATTTACATTCCTGGGTGATTCATCGCTAAAGGGGGATTAGATTAGTAGTTTATTATGGATGTTAGGTAATTTAACGATTCTCTGTACTCAAGCAACAAAATAGAATTAGTGTCATGTTCCCTGATTTGCAGCAGTTGTAAGTAAATGCTGAATATTTGTAATTGTCCTCTTATTTATGTTAAGTACCCGGTCGCATTTAGGTCCTCACCCTGAGTACTTCTAACTGCGGGGTACGGTGGAACGGGGTGGAGGCGAGTATAGTTATCCTATTATTAGATGTATTTAACCAGGCTGTGAAACTGACATCACAACCAATGATTGACTAATCTTTCCACTGCTACCTCCACTGCACATGCTCAAGATTAAAAAAAGCTCATTGAGCAGTGGGAGGAGGTGGATACCTTTGCCAGAAAGGAATAGAACTTATCATTAAATATCTGGTTAAAATGCATGTAATAAACTGGTAAAAATGGGGGGTTGGGGACTGACGAATCACCATTTTTTGTTTTAAGGGAGGAACTGCCCTTTAGGACCCCTAAATTAAAATATGCGATACATAATTTTCCTCAAAATTTCTGAGCTATAAAAGTCAGAAAATGTGTTTAGCTTTATCTTAATAATGGACATAGCATACATGGCGTTAAAAATAAATTAAAATATGCAAATAATTCTCATTAAAGGAGAGTTAAGGGTAAATTCCACAGAAGCCCTTTAGTGAATGCAGTGCCACATGTTGGCGCAGCAGAGATACAATAATTTGGACAATCATACCTTTAGCTCTATAGATTGGACTATATTTTTGTGACATGTTTTGTGGCAAAATGGTAATTCTGCTATGGAATTTAAAATTTTTTATTTTTAAATTTCAAGACAAAAGTGAAAATCACTTTTTGGTTTGACATAAATTGAAACTTTAATTGTAAATTTTAGCAATGAAATTTAACCGTTTGAAATGTGAATATGTGTTCGAATTAAATCTAAATTTAGCACATTTGTGCTGTCCTTTTTGAGAAAATACATGTATTTTTATTATTGTGTCTTTGTCATCGATCGTGTGTGTTTATATACCCTCAGATCCAGGTGTATTTCATCAAGAAATGGATAATAAGCAGAAGAAAAAATCATCTATAAATCTGAAAAGGAGGTTGCGAAGTTTCCTCTTAGAGGGTGCTGTGCTACATTATCTCAAGCCTCCTTAAAATCAATTATAGTCTGAGGTGAGTGATGTGCAGAGATCATTTTTAAATTGAAAGTTAATCGAGAATGGACATAGAAATGAAATGGTTGTGTCATTAAAAGACGAGATCAGCAATTCATTACATTGGGATTACTTGTAAGAGATTGAGTTCGGGTTATTGAACTTTGTAGAATGTTCCTCTGGAAACACAATGCACAATAACAATGATAAGAACTAGGGAGACAGTGAATATTTTTAGATTTCTGGCTTTGGAATCTTTATGAATAAGCATGACATCATATTTAAGGCACGGTATCATGTGACTCTTTCTCTACTAAGAGATCCGTGATCTAACGCTGTACAACATTCAGTTGCTAAGGAGGGATATATTTTCTGTTTAACAGTTACGGTAGGTGAAGTAAACATTCAGTATGCTGCTTGTATCTCTGGAGAATACCACAGTATCTGTGCAAATGTAAAACAGATAAAGCTGTGATCTAGAGAATGAACAGTAGCTATCAATGTGCAGTTTGTTTAAAATCCCATTGTAATGAGACACAAACTGTAAGCGGGTTGCCAATGGGAGCCACTGATTGAACATTTTCTTGTGGTACATTGTGACAAAGTTTTAGACAGTTTTTTGGAATATACACAAAACCACAGGACATGCTGTTGAATAACCAAGGGGTGTCTTTCTAGATCCACCTAAGTCAGTAAAACCTTATTTGTAAATTGAACACACATCATCTATCTCTGCCCTTTACTGATCATCCCCTGATCTGCCCTATCATACTCACAGACCACCCACAGGACACAGCTAGGGAGGAGTCTGGGATACCAGGACTGTAAAACATGTCTGTCCCAATAAAAAAAGGATGACTGTGGGTATGTATTGTTTTATTACAGCAATTTCAAAATACACTCCAGCACACCATGTGGCTGTATACCAGACAAATAAATAGGTGCTATCCCCCTAGCCCTCCACTCCAAGGGCCAAATAGTTCTCTAGCACAAGAAAAATGATGGAGCACACTAGTCATGTGAATCCAAATGTGTTTATTGAAACAACATATTGTATGTTGTTTCAATAAACACATTTGGATTCACCTGACTAGTGTTCTCCCCCATCATTTTTTTTTATTGTTCATTACACCCCATCCCACAGGGACACAGAGTCCATCTCTCTCTTCCTTTGTTTATCCAGTAGAAAAAACTGAGCATTTCTGTACCGCTGGTAAGGTTAAGAGCTGATTGCAGGGCATGGTGCAGTGAAATGTTTTATTAATTTTACACATATAGCTTTGGTTATGAACTAAAGGCAAAAGAAGTACCAGCACAAAGGCGCTTAGCTTGGCAATAGCATTTTTAAACTAGAAAAGGAAGTATAAGCATTGTACTTAGTACTTTTATTTTGAAAATTGCCAGAGACACAATAAGTTAAAGTACCCTTTAAATCAGCTGTATCTATCAAAAAAAGATAATCATCATTGATTACGACTGAAACACAGGTGGATATCCCAAGAAAGAGGTAATTGTTGTTGATTATTCCCGTAACACGCCAAACATAATCAAGAGACAGGTAATCTGTGTTGATTGGTCCCAACCCAAGTGAATATAATCAAGTGAATAGGGACCCTCTAAACCAAAGAGCAAAGTGATGCTGTAGGCTACATTTCCTGGTATCTCTGGTCCAGGTTCAGTAATTCAAGTAAGTGATGGTATAAGTGCAGCTTACAATAGCACAGACTCAAGCTTGAGAAGGACGTTGGTCCGAAAACATGTAGCACACATGTTTGGTGTAATAAAGACATTTTGTTTCACAGCTTGGAGTCTGTTGCTATTTGTAAGCTGCACTTATACCTTCACTTACTTGAATATAATCAAGAACTAGGTAATCAGCAATGATAAGACCTGCAACAATAAGTGAATAAAATCAAGGTAATCAGCACTTACTGATGTGACACAGCTGAATGCATCGAGATTGTGTTGATTGCACCTGGGCACATGTCCATTGAAGTCTGTGCACCAGAAATGTCTATAAAGTCACAGATTACTCTGAAATTTCATGTCTTTACGGGTGGAATAATAGGGAAGAGGCAGAATACAGGACAGTATTTGGCTTATTCAAGCATAACTAAATAATATACTATAATATATATTATTATGCAATAATATAGCAGTTCAGGTCTTCATTGCCTTGGAAATTTGGTTAATAGCCGTTTTACTGAAATTAAGTGTGATAACTTACTTTACAACAAAATGTGGAGATTCCATCTTTATTGACCCAGTTTGATAAACAAGGATGAAAGGATCTTTATGATTTCAAATACTGTATACGCCTTCTTTCTCTTATTGTGCAGTGGGTTGAATGTTATTTAAAAATGAACTTACACATTCAGTGAATTTCAGGCATGGCCCAGTTAAGATCGCTGACGACTCAATGCAGTCATATTTTGCATTCCGCGCTTCGTTGTGGCCAAGCCACAAATTGCCAATTGCAGACACAAAAGACGTGAAGATTAATATTATGTAAAATACTGCCTGAGCCATCCGGCACAGAAACATTCATTAGTATTAACAGTGCTTTCAGATTTTGTGCACAGTAATTAGGTTATTAAACAGTTCAAAACTCTCCAATTAAATCTACGGATGTTTTTTATTAGCTGAAGGCCAAGCCACATCCATCTGAAAATGACAAAAGTAAGATGTTACCTTTGCACGTGTGCAACCTAATTTATGAATTTCCCATGGGTTTGTAAAATTTATTGCAGATTCATGCTTAATATGTTGGGCTTTTTCAAGTGTCAGGATTGGTAGCGTTTGTATGACATAAATACATATCAATGAACATTTGGACATCACTATACATGTTTATGATACCGTATAATTAGCATATGTCCCCTTCCCTTTTCCAGAATTGACAGGAATGTCCTCACCCATCCATGATACATTTGCATCAAACTGACTTATACACATCTTCAATCCGCTGAAAATAGAAAGGCTATTTATAGACTGATGTTTCACTGAGATGTATGTAAACGGCCACTGTACCATATAGTGAAATATGTATTATTATGCTGTATATATTCCAACCTCCCAATATTCTTTCTAGGTGGAGTGCCAGAATCAGAAAACAAATTCTGCCAGGCTCCTCAGTGCTTCACTACTATCTTTAATACAGGAAGCCCAGGACACTGACCTGGCAGATGAAAACTGCTATGTCTGGCTCTCCTCAACAAAAAGGAGAACAAAATGATATTGGAAACCCTCCTTCCCCGGGTAGTTTTCATTTTTTAAAAAGTTATTTTTAGTTTAGTTGCCTTAAAACAGTGTTAGTAAAAATATCTATTCCACGTACAAAGCCATTTTTTCTGGTTACAAAGAGCACACACCTGGAATCCTAAACACCAAGCCATGAATCATAGGAGAACCAAGAACAAACGCCCAGAGAGATTCATTAAAGAGGCTGTGCCATGTTTACTTAACGTGCCTAAATCATAAGAGTGAATAATGTCCCAGCGGGTTGTTGCCATTCCCTTGTTCTGCTGTAATGTACAATAAACATTATATGTTTTCATGTGTTCTGTTGTATGCTGTCTTCTTCTCCCTCTCCACCCAGAAACAGTGCAGAGACCTCTAGTGCCCATGCGTGACAATACAGAAGGTGACTTCTGACTTGTACTTTATGCTTTTCAGCTAATGTAATTTATTTTCTGTCCTACTAAGCAATCAATAAGCAATTAAAAGTGCATTTTAATTATTTATTTTGTGCTTTCTGATGCTCACACAAAACAGACAGGATTATGTAATACATGAAAATAGAATATTACTAGTAAAATGCATTCAAAAGAATGACTTTCTATGTCCACACTGCAGGAATCCCATGGCCCAAGGCGCAATATAGTAACCTGGGCCACCATGTCCATTAGCAGGGTTGAAAATAATGTTCACTGCATGGAAGTCCTGTACAATACCATTCACTGGCAGGCGCGGGAGCAGTGCTGGAGTTAGTGGCGCTACTGATAGTAACATAGTATTGGAGGTTGTATAAAGACATACGTCCATCTAGTCCAACCTTTATAACCTACCCATATGTCTGTATACAGTTACATAGTAACATAGTGTTGGAAGTTGTATAAGACATACGTCCTCTAGTCTAACCTTATACCCTACCCATAATGTCTGTATAACATTTACATAGTAACATATGTATTGGAGGTTGTATAAAGACATACGTCCATCTAGTCCACACCTTTATACCCTACCCATAATGTCTGTATAACATTTACATAGTAACATAGTATTGGAGGTTGTATAAAGACATACGTCCATCTAGTCCAACCTTTAAAACCTACCCATAATGTCTGTATAACAGTTACATAGTAACATAGTGTTGGAAGTTGTATAAGACATACGTCCATCTAGTCTAACCTTTATACCCTACCCATAATGTCTGTATAACAGTTACATAGTAACATAGTATTGGAGGTTGTATAAAGACATACGTCCATCTAGTCCAACCTTTATACCCTACCCATAATGTCTGTATAACAGTTACATAGTAACATAGTATTGGAGGTTGTATAAGACATACGTCCATCTAGTCCGACCTTTATACCCTACCCTAATGTCTGTATAACGTTACATAGTAACATAGTGTTGGAATTGAATAAGACATACGTCCATCTAGTCCAACCTTTATACCCTACCCATAATGTCTGTATAACAGTTACATAGTAACATAGTATTGGAGGTTGTATAAAGACATACGTCCATCTAGTCCAACCTTTATACCCTACCCATAATGTCTGTCTAACAGTTACATAGTAACATAGTATTGGAGGTTGTATAAAGACATACGTCCATCTAGTCCAACCTTTATAAGAAATAACCATATATATGTACAGTATAAAACTAGTACTAAATCCCTTGTCTTTAAACGTTCTAGTATGTATTGGAGGTTGTATAGACTCCTCCATCTTCAACCTTTACACACCCTACCCATAATGTCTGTATAACAGTTACATAGTACATAGTATTGGAGGTTGTATAAGACATACGTCCATCTAATCCACCTTTATACCCTACCCTAATGTCTGTATAACAGTTACTATAAACATAGTATTGGAGGTTGTATAAGACATACGTCCATCTAATCCAACCTTTATACCCTACCCATATGTCTGTAACAGTTACATAGTAACATAGTATTGGAGGTTTGTATAAGACATATTCCATCTAGTCCAATCTTTATACCCTACCCATAATGTCTGTATACAGTTACATAGTAACATAATATTGGGTTGTATAAGACATACATCCATCTAGTCCAACCTTTATACCCTACCCATATATCTGTATTACAGTTACATAGTAACATATTATTGGAGGTTGTATAAAGACATACGTCCATCTAGTCCAACCTTTATACCCTACCCATAATGTCTGTATAACAGTTCATAGTAAATAGTATTGGAGGTTGTATAAAGACATACGTCCATCTAGTCCAACCTTTATCCCTACCATAGTCTGTAAACGTTATAGTACATAGTTGAGGTTGTAAAGACATACATCATCTAGTTAATAAGGCCGTTTCCTACCTTTAAAACGAGCCATCAACCACGTCCTACTTGCTCCACAGCCCAAATATACAGAATTACTGACCAGAAAGTTAATGGGTGGGAGCCTGACATGTGACATTCCTGGGGCTTCTCCTGCACAGTGCCGCCGGCAAGCCAGCCTCAGACTCCCTCAGTGTGTGAGGGAGACAGGAAGTCCCTCCTCCTCTCTGCTATGTGAAGTCCTGACAGAAAAGGTAAGGGAATCTACAGCCCTTCTCTTTCACTGTGTGAAAACAGCCTTTTCAGGCAGAGTTCTCATTCTGTTCTCACTCTGCCTGAAAAGGCTGATTCCACAGAGTTTTCTGTAGGGGGGGGCTGAGTTACCCACGGCACCTGCGGGTGGGCGGGGCCACGGCACCCACGAGTGGGCAGGGCCAGACAGGGCTGTAAGATAATTAGCCATGGGGGCTTGCAACTGGAGGGACCATGGGGTCCATGAGTGGGAGGGACCAGGGGGGCTGCAAAGGGGAGGAGGAGACACAGGACAGATTGACTGACCATTTCAGAGCAGGAAGCAGGAAGTGTAAGGGACCTGGTGATGCTGCTGCCATATCACACACAAAAATGTAAATATCTTCAAAACTATGCAAAATAAACAATGGAAATAAATTGCAAATATTGGCAGGGGAGCAATTCCTATCAATTTACCTAAAGTCATTTTTGGACCACAGTTCCCCTTTAATTGACTGCTCATTCCACCGCTGCTTTCTCTGCACATGCTTAATTTACTAAAAGCTCATTGAGAAAGGGAAGGAGGCGGCAACCTCTGCCAGAAAGGAAGAAAACGAGGGCAGTACTTCTCATTTAATATCTGGTTAGAAATACATGTAATGTAGTGTTAAATTAGCAATTTGGGTTAGGGGCAAAAACTAAACTACGTTTTAAGGGTGGACATGACATTTCACATACGTGAACATTAATTGAATTCTAGTAGAACCCCAAATGTTAATAACAAATTGGCATATCGGGAGCCCATAAATGAAAATATAAATAAAAGTTTTCATCCTTTAGATGAATAATAAGAAAGACAAGGTAGGGCAGTCAAAGGAAGAGAAAGGGAAGTCTCACAATCAGCAAAGCATAGCAAGCGTTTCCTACTGTCGTGTTACTAATGATACCCTTCAGCTGGACAGTAAAGATTTATAGAACATGACAGATTCCATTGAAAGCCATCTATCATCATCTATAAAACACACATTTGCAATAGTATAGGGAGGCCATTTGGGTGGCCAGCGGCTGCTACTGATGTCTGTGTATTAGTCACTAATCATCCTTCATTCCTACTATATAAAAAGATTTTGTATCTGTGTATAGAAGAAGTTTGCACAGAACAGGTCACTAAGTGGAGGCAAACGTATTGCATCTATAGTTTGTTAAAGGATTACAAATTGTAGCTTCCTCCAGTGGCCTATTTACTCAGTCACCGGCCCCAGGAGAGCATGCCCAGTAGAAAATAACAATGGTCTTACTACCAACTTCCTCCTTTACATAGGTAATATCCAGCAGCATGTGATCTAAGAGCCTGGCCAATCATGAAGTGGCAGTGACAGGGCTGTAGATGGGACCAGAACTATCACATATATAAATTAAGAAATGGGGGGATATGTTTTTTTTTCAATTTAATTGCATGTTTTAAAGGGGTTATATAGTACCGTATATACCAGAGTATAAACCGTCCAGAGTATAAACCGAGGTACCTATTTTTACCTGAAAAAAGGAATAAAAGTGTTTAGACTTGAGTATAAACCGAGGTTAAAAAATATAAACACTAATGAAAACTTGTAATAAGTAAACATTTTTAAAAAATTACCATAAATAGCAGAATCCAGTGACCAACTATTCCATGGCACTCCAGATGTTTGTAAACTACAACTCCCAGCATGCTTTGGTTGCTGGGAGTTGTAGTTTCTACACATCTGGAGTGTCAAGCTCATTTTGCCCCCATAATAAAAGAATAGTTACCTAATAAAATGCATTTATTCAAAGTGCTGCAAACTTTCCCAACCACCCCACCCCTCCACTGTACAGACCTATTAGCCCACCCCTAAACCCCTCATACACAAGAATATCCTTACTGTATATGATGAGGGCTGACAGATTCGGAAGATACGGAGTCCTCCATCCTCTATGTACGGTTGGGATGCTGTCAGGAGGCGCTGATGACGTAAGTGATACGCGCGGACACGTAAGTTACACATGTCCCGCGGCCCGCGCATATCACTTACGTCATCAGCATACTGCCTGCGCCTCTAACTGCTCTGGTCCCGGTCTCCGGCCTGCTCACTCCTCACCGAATGGTCCAATCTTCAACTGGTAGTTTTCTTCCTTTTTGTCCGTACTCTTCTTAAAGGGGAAGTTCAGTGCAAATACATGTACTTTTAAGAAAAAAGAGCAGTATTTTTCCATCCTAATGACCTTAAACTGCCCATTCAGCATTGTGTCTGTGTATAAATAAATGCTTACGAAATACTGACTTCCTGTTTGCAGGACCCCTAATAGAGACCGTTATGATCTTTCCCATGACTCAGCGCCTGGGTTGATTCGGTTGCTCAGTAGAGATCTGAGCATGTTTGACCCATCCAACAGCCAATCAGTAGAAATTACTGTTAGGAACATTCCAAGGAAGTGGTGCATCCTGGGAAGAAGAAGGACCATTAGAACCTGAAATGTCACCTCACTAATGTCAACAGCAGGGAACAGCAAGGGGTATGAAATCAACTGATTTTTCAAAATGGGAGATAATATGTAGAATAATACAAACCAATTAATTTTAAAATAATGGCATTTTCCACTGAACTTTCCCTTTAATCTGTGTGTGACCCGAGTATAAACCGAGGTCAGGTTTTAAAGGTATTTTTAAAACCTAAAAACCTCAGTTTATACTCGAGTATATACGGTACCCAAAACCACGTCTTACCCTAAATATCTATGTTTCCTAGGAAAGTAGGAGAACTTCCAACTTGAACCTTCCAATTAGAGGTTGCTGACAGCTCTTCTAATTTCTCTCCCTCTCTGCACATGTGTGACTGCATGCAAAATAGAAGGATAGTCAGAGGTTTCAAACATCAAATCAGACAACAATATCTTTCTTTTCTCTAAGTGTATTTATTGAATAAACTAATTGAAGATAGACAGTAAAGGACAAACCATTAATAATGTTTAATAAATAACTTTATTGCCAATGGTTACATTTTGACTGTTATATGTAATGTTTTCCATCTCCATTGTGTTATATAGACAACAATGTTTGTAACTGAAACACACATAGCAACACATATAAGCACACAAACAACCACAAATACATCCCATTTCAACTGTGCTCCAGCTAGCATATACAGTGTGTGTGTGTGTGTATGTGTGTATGTGTGTGTGTATGTCTGTGTATCAACTGTGCTCCAACTAGCATATACAGTGTGTGTGTATATCTGTGTATGAACTGTGCTCCAACTAGCATATACAGTGTGTGTGTGTGTGTGTATGTGTGTGTGTATGTCTGTGTGTCTGTATATCAACTGTGCTCCAACTAGCATATACAGTGTGTGTATGTGTGTATGTGTGTATGTGTGGGTGTATGTCTGTGTATCAACTGTGCTCCAACTAGCATATACAGTGTGTGTGTATATCTGTGTATGAACTGTGCTCCAACTAGCTATACAGTGTGTGTGTGTGTGTGTTATGTGGGTGTGTAGTCTGTGTGTCTGTATATCAACTGTGCTCCAAACTAGATATACAGTGTGTGTGTGTGTGTGTATGTGTGTGTGATGTCGTGTGTCTGTATATCAACTGTGCTCCAACTAGCATATACAGTGTGTGTATGTGTGTGTGTATGTCTGTGTGTCTGTGTATCATCTGTGCTCCAACTAGCATATACAGTTTGTGTGTGCATGTGTCTGTGTAATAACTGAGCTCCAGCTAGCATATACCATGTGTGTGTCCGTGTATTAACTGTGCTCCAACTAGCATATACCGTGTGTGTGTCCGTGTATTAACTGTGCTCCAACTAGCATATACCGTGTGTGTCCGTGTATAACTGTGCTCCAACTAGCATATACCGTGTGTGTGCGCCATGTTTCAACTGTGCTCCAACTAGCATATACAGTGTGTGAGTGTGTGTGTATCAACTGTGCTCCAACTAGCATATACAGTGTGTGAGTGTGTGTGTATCAACTGTGCTCCAACTAGCATACAGTGTGTGAGTGTTGTGTGTATCAACTGTGCTCCAACTAGCATATACATGTGTGTGAGGTGTGGTGTATCAACTGTGCTCCAACTAGCATATACAGTGTGTGAGTGTGTGTGTATCAACTGTGCTCCAACTAGCATATACAGTGTGTGAGTGTGTGTGTATCAACTGTGCTCCAACTAGCATATACAGTGTGTGAGTGTGTGTGTATCAACTGTGCTCCAACTAGCATATACAGTGTGTGTGTGTGTGTATCAACTGTGCTCCAACTAGTAGATACAGTGTGTGAGTGTGTGTGTATCAACTGTGCTCCAACTAGCATATACAATGTGTGAGTGTGTGTGTATCAACTGTGCTCCAACTAGTAGATACAGTGTGTGAGTGTGTATGTATCAACTGTGCTCCAACTAGTAGATACAGTGTGTGAGTGTGTGTATGTATCAACTGTGCTCCAACTAGTAGATACAGTGTGTGAGTGTGTGTGTATCAACTGTGCTCCAACTAGCATATACAGTGTGTGAGTGTGTGTGTGTATCAACTGTGCTCCAACTAGCATATACAGTGTGTGAGTGTGTGTGTATCAACTGTGCTCCAACTAGCATATACAGTGTGTGAGTGTGTGTGTATCAACTGTGCTCCAACTAGTAGATACAGTGTGTGAGTGTGTATGTATCAACTGTGCTCCAACTAGCATATACAGTGTGTGAGTGTGTGTGTATCAACTGTGCTCCAACTAGCATATACAGTGTGTGAGTGGTGTGTATCAACTGTGCTCCAATAGTAGATACAGTGTGTGAGTGTGAGTATCAACTGTGCTCCAACTAGCAATACAGTGTGTGAGTGGTGTGTATCAACTGTGCTCCAACTAGTAGATACAGTGTGTGAGTGTGTGTGTATCAACTGTGCTCCAACTAGCATATACAGTGTGTGTGTGTGTGTGTGTGTGTATCAACTGTGCTCCAACTAGTAGATACAGTGTGTGAGTGTGAGTATCAACTGTGCTCCAACTAGCATATACAGTGTGTGAGTGTGTGTGTATCAACTGTGCTCCAACTAGTAGATACAGTGTGTGAGTGTGTGTATCAACTGTGCTCCAACTAGCATATACAGTGTGTGAGTGTGTGTGTATCAACTGTGCTCCAACTAGTAGATACAGTGTGTGAGTGTGTGTATCAACTGTGCTCCAAATAGCATATACAGTGTGTGTGTGCCCCATGTATCAACTGTGCTCCAACTAGCATATACAGTGTGTGTGTGTGTGTGTGTTTGTATTGATTCATTGCTCAGACTTATTGACATCGTTAACAAATGTAAATGTAGGCAGATTTGTGTTTATCTGATTTCAACACCAGCAATATTATCACTAAAACCCTTGCCTGACACTAGATCATACCCTTTAAATCACAGTGTGATTCCTATAATTCATTTAGAATGAAAGGACCTTTGAACACTAAAGGACATTTATAATCTTCATTTTTTATTTCCTTTCACTGTTCATGTTGATAGATATGGCAGCTCCTTTATCAGAACAGCTTCAGGTCAAAGTTGTGTTCCTTGTAGCAATGCTGATTTAGCAATTCCCCATTCTAATTGGTGCAAACTCTGCATTTTGTCTTTTACTGTTCCCTACAGACCCACAGAGAAAGATCCTTCCTACGGTAAGTGGCACTTTGAACAGTACGATTGACATTTTAGATTGAAATTAAAATGAAATTCATATTTCGGGTTTTTTTAAAAAGCTTATTTCATCTGTAGTTCCTGCTCCTAGTCTATAGCAGGTCTGTACTAAAGAGCAAGTTATTTGACAGGATGCTGTGGAAGAGGGCACTATAGACTGCCCTTCACTATGTATACATAAAACCAATCCCTGACAAATGTTTTACACCACAACCAGAAACCCCATAAAGTTAAACATTTGTTAGGGGTGGTCATACCCTTTAATAAGTTGGTTCTAAACTACCAGTACTTACCTTTTATAAACAGATAGCCCAATGCTGCAATATACTGACTATATATAGCCTTTTAGGAATGGGGGATACACAGTCAAACCCCATTATAACCCAATATCAATATCTACCTCTGTACATCCACACATTATGTGCACTAGAATTCTATAGTGTGTGTGTGTGTGTGTATTGAATTGGTCCGTTGAGAGTTTCTGGTGTGAGACTAGCATTGCGTACTCCAGCCGTCTGCTCACTGCTATGTGTACAATCTCAAGAAAAAGATAAGGAGTCTGTTAGGGTGATTCTATATTAAAGGAGTGTAACACAGCATAACGTTTAAGCCCAAAGGCCTTTGTGACAAAGCAGTTAACAAGGCCTATGGGCAAAACATTGTGCTGTGTTAGTTCTATACACTCTTCCTGTAATAAATATTAAATTGGTCCATTATCCTTCGTTGCTACATGTATGTATGTATGTATGTATGTATCTCTAATACCTGTTTCACCATAGTTACATGTGTACTGAGTTCAGGGTCTTTAGTGCAATGTATAAATTACCAGTCCTCTTTTTGATGATTTTGATCTAAGATTAGACATTCTTTGTTGCTACCACTTAACCAACCGATTCGGGGTTTTTTGCTATTTATCGTCCGAAATGGCCGTTTGGTCGGGGATCGTTGCCCGACCGGGCAGATCTCCGAACGACCGGCCGTTTCGGCCGATAAAGGGCCCATACACGGGCCAATTATTGGCCGAAGCGAACGTTCGTTATAGCTAGTTATACACCATTCCCTGTCATTTCCTCTACCTATTCACACCTAAGTGTGGGTGATGGAGCTGACAATGCTCTGTCCCAGCAGTGGGCATGCTCCAACCTTAAACCCAAAATTCTGGTGATGTCACAGATCACAGTACTAGCAAGAAAAACCTCCCTTATACTGCTGTAACATTGGATAGAGTGAAGCTAGAAGCATGATCAAGGAGTAAAGTACACTTGTATGGAGACCACAGTTCCCCATTAAATTGTCAGATGAAAGGCGATGAATGTGGTTAAAGGGATGAAATATATATCCGTTCACTGCTGATTAAAACAACATACAGAATCTCGTGTCTTTCCGTGTAATCCTTAATCAAAGATATACAGTACAAGAAAGAGAGATTTTATTGATTATTTTACAATTGTTGAAATCACATAGACAAGTTATTAAACAGTTTAATCTGCAGTTTCTGACTTATAAATCAGGGTAAATTTGGATTTGGGTGGATTCCTCCTTTTAAAGCCAATAACAATAATACATTATATAATATACAGAAAATATTCCAGGCTGGTAGAGTACAGTATAATTCCTGTTATATTGCTGATACTCTTTAAAGAAAGTATCAAGTATCTTCATTTGGGGCTTAATTAAGGATCTTTCTATGAAAATCTTACTGCTGGGTAATCCAAAGTACCGTATATACTCGAGTATAAACCGTCCCGAGTATAAACCGAGGTACCTAGTTTTAGGGAAAAAAGTAGGAAACACACACAATGACCCGAGTATAACCGAGGGGGTAGTATTTGCCACTAAAGATGTTTGGAAACTACAACTCCAGCATGCTTTATTGCTGGGAGTTGTAGTTTTCAAAATCTTAAGTTGCAAATACTTACAAATAAGAGTAAAACCTTCTTTATTTGTGCATACTGTATGCACAAATATAGGAGGATTTACCCCTATTTGCAAGTATTTGCCACTTAAGATGTTTGAAAACTACAACTCCCACCAAAAAGCATGCTGGGAGTTGTAGTTATCAAACATCTTAAGTAGCAAATACTTGCAATAGGGGTAAATCCTCCTATATTTGGTCATCAGTATGCACAAATAAAGAAGGTTTTACTCTTCTTTGTAAGTATTTGCCAATTCCCTGTGAAGCAAAAGACAGCCTATCTCCTACCTTGTCCGCCGGCCGCGCGATCCGCATCCTTCTACCGCTCTGCGCATCCGGATGATGTCACTACCCGGCGCCTCTCACTTTGCGGCGCTGGGTAGTGACATCATCCGGATGCGCAGAAGCTGTGGAGCGAGGATGCGGATCTCGCGGCGGCGGACAAGGTAAGAGATAAGCTGACTCGAGTATAAAACCGAGGTTAAGATTTTCAGGCTTTTTTTAAAGCCTGAAAACCTCGGTTTATACTCGAGTATATACGGTATTCAGTGTGTAGGATAGGTGACAGATAGCATTAACAAATGGCTTCCTTATATCTTAATAAATCTTCTGAAAACTCAAGACTAGGTGGACAGACAGAAAAATACTTCTCCAAATACTTCATTATAGGAAGCTGACAGTGGCCACTGCCTGCATTTGTATTGCCTCTTGAATTTGTATTTGCAGTAGATTCCAACGGAATCTGACGTCTCTATTTGTTACAATTTATACAAAAGTGTGTTCCCAGGTTAAGGTTTAGTTAGGCTAGATTCATAGGAACGCTTTACGTACAGATGGCCGAAACTGTTCTGTTTTTGGATTTACGGATCTCGGGAAAAACCCGAAGATCTGAAAATCCGAAGACGGATAGTATTTTCAAGGGTTCAGACCGCATTTATGAGGATTACCGGATGTATGAGGTTATTTTCAATAACCCTTTAAAAATAACCTTGAATGTTTGATAACCCTTGAAAATACGATCGGAAACTACTTTCGAGTTCTGATCGTATTTTCAAGGGTTATCGAACGTTCAAGGTTATTTTCGAGTGTTGCCGAAAATAACCTTGTACATTCAGTAACCCTCGAAAATGTGGTCCGAAATCCGTACGATCCATCCGGTTTTACATGGATTTTCCCGGCATTTTAAGCAGTGGCCACACTACAACGCAGGGTAACGCACGCAAAAAGCACGATCGCAATGCAGCATGTTTCACATGCATTGCTATGCGTTTAAAATGCGAATTTTCTTTTACGGGAGTGCATAAAAAATGGTGTCCGCATGTGATCGGATTGGGGATCGTAGCGCAGCCTTATTGTAATACACTGGCATGCGATTCTCACATGCTAGCTAACGGATCACAAAAAGCTATAAGAAGTGCGTGAGAATCCCGCCAGTATGGCCTAGCCCTTACTGGCATTTCCAGAAGGTTTGCCACATGGAAAACGTTGCATGTAGCATTCTACTATAGGCATTGTACTACAACAATGTGGGCAAAACATAATGTAGCCTTATGGTGGCCATAGACGCTACAATCCGATTGTACAATCCGCAGGTCATATGATTGGATTGCTGGTCACACAAAAAATTTTCAACTGGTCCGATGTGGAAATTATTGGAAGATAATACACGATACAAGATCCGACGGTCCTACCATATCGGGATATCCCAACATCGTACGACCGGGATCTAAGCGTCTATGGCCACCATAAATGTTGCAGAAGCAATAATGTGAGATAGGTGCATTTTGTATAGTGAAACTTTATGAATCTGTGGGAACAAGACAACATGGGTCACATACCAATGAATGAGATGTTCCTTAACATTAGCAAACCTCAATCTATTAAGGCCGAGAAGTTAGAAAACCAATTATAACTCACTAGAGGGAGCCAGCACAATGAATGATATTAACAGTTATTGCCTAGTTATGGACTGTAGAATTCATTTGGGTTTATTTTGATTTTACCTTTAGTTTTCCTTTAAATGGATTAAACTGTACTTCTAAATGAAACTGTCCATGGATGTATCATACGTGTCTAAATATTGTTTCTATTATTGTAAATAGTCTTAAACCCCAACAGGAATGTACCAAACCCTGCATTTCCCATATTTCCCATTGGGTGTGTGTTCTCTCTCCTAAAGTCTATATAAACAATCATCTTTATGCTTCCTGACACATAATGGGAAAATGATAAATTGTCTGATAGTGTTACTGGGTGTATGGGCCAGACAGCAACGCGAGTGAAAAGCAAGTGTCGTGATCCATCAATTGTCCACTTCTAGTGTCGTGATCCATGCAATTGTCCACTATTGAAGTGCGTGCGACATTGTGCGCCCTTCATTGATATGCACTGCTCTGTGATTCTCAAGCTTTGCAAAAATGCGTCAGCGTGGCTTAGCGCTTACTAAGCATTAGCAGCTAGTTAGAGTGGCTTAAAGCCTGCTGTTACATGCAGCTGTGAAGTGACCCGGATTTCAGCACAGCTCTGCCATTGCATTTCTCAATAGTGTACCTTTTTAAAGGGGAATGTTGGAGGGTATGTATAAACAACATAGTACAGAGCTGCTGGGGGAGGATAATGAAGTGAACCTGATCTTAGCACAGCTCTGTGCAATGCATTTCTCAATAATGTACCTATTTAAAGGGGAATGTCGGAGGGTATGTATAAACAACATAGTACAGAGCTGCAGGGGGAGGATAATGAAGTGAACCTGATCTTAGCACAGCTCTGTGTAATGTATTTCTCAATAGTGTACCTATTTAAAGGGGAATGTTGGAGGGTATGTAACAACATGGTACAGAGCTACAGGGGGAGGATAATAAAGTGACCCTGACCTTAGCACAGCTCTGTGTAATGTATTTCTCAGTAGTGTCCCTATTTAAAGGGAAATGTTGGAGGGTACGTAAAACTGCAGCGGGATAATTAAGTGAACCTGAACTCAGCACAGCTCTGAGAAATGCTGGCAAAGTCCCGCAGTGGGCGAGGAATGGGCATTTCAGTGTGCTCAAGATGTTAAGGGGTATGGGCCTCATGGTGGGGCGTTTGGGGGAGGACATGATTCCACCAATCCATTTTATCGCCTGGAAAAGTTGGGAGGTACAGTAGGTAAGCTAGTTTAAAAAAAATCTCCAACACTATAATGTGTGTGAGTAAGAAGTTAGATTCAGGCACAGCTGTGGATGTGGTATATTTGGATTTTGCAAAAGCCTTTGATACTGTGCCACATAGGCGACTAATGTATAAACTGAGGACTGTTGGCCTTGAAGAAAACATTTGTTCATGGATAGAGAACTGGTTATTGGACCGCAAACAGAGAGTGGTGGTTAATGGAGCTACATCTATGTGGGCTAAAGTTCTAAGCGGAGTTCCTCAGGGTTCTGTACTGGGGCCGCTTCTGTTTAATCTGTTTATAAATGACTTAGAAGGGGGCATTGAGAGCAAGGTCTCTGTGTTTGCTGATGACACTAAATTATGCAGAGCTTTGGAAACTTCCAATGATGTGCAAGTGCTGCAAGGATAGCCGACCTAGATAGATTATCAAAATGGGCAGCAGAATGGCAGATGAAATTCAACGTTGATAAATGTAAGGTGATGTATTTGGGATTTAATAATCCCTGTGCCACCTACACCATAAATAACTCTGTGTTAAGTGCATCTGAAATGGAAAAATATTTGGGGGTTCTGGTAGATAACAGACTTAGCTGTAGCAAACAATGCCAGGTAGCAACAGCTAGAGCTAGCAAGATATTGTCTTGTATAAAGAGGGGAATGGAATCAAGAGAGAAAAATATTATTCTCCCTCTTTACAAGGCACTGGTAAGGCCACATTTGGAATATGCGGTGCAGTTTTGGAATCCCATATACAAAAGGGACATCTTGGAAATTGAGGCAGTTCAGAGAAGGGCAACTAAATTAATAAGGGGAATGGAGGGGCTTGAATATGCAGGCAGATTAGACAAGTTAGGGCTGTTTACATTGGAGAAGCGGCGGTTGCGTGGGGACATGATAACCGTATACAAATATATTAATGGCCCATACAGTGAACTCTCTGGTGCATTGTTCACTAATAGGTCATATCAGAGGACTCGTGGACATCCTTTAAGGTTGGAAGAAAAGAAGTTTCATCTTCAAGTTAGGAGAGGTTTCTTTACAGTGAGAACGGTGAAACTGTGGAACTGTCTTCCAGCAGATGTGGTAATGGCAAGTTCATTGAATAGCTTTAAAAAAGGCCTGGATAAGTTTCTAAAACTAAAAAATATTGAGAATTACTGGTATTAATGCATATAGATCTGGTTGATCCAGGGATACTTTCCGATTGCCGTTTGGAGTCAGGAAGGAATTTTTTCCCCCCTTTTTTAGCTGGGGTTTTTTGCCTTCCTCTGGATCAACTGTTAGGTAGGGTTAAAAAAAAAAAAAAAAAAAAAAGGGAATAGGTTGGACTTGATGGACGAATGTCTTTATTCAACCTTAATTACTATGTTACTATGTTACTATGTTACTATGTGTGCAAGTAAATGCCCCAAACAGTAACCCACAATGACAATAAAGGCATTAGTGGTTCTGCACAAAGGATAAAACAGAGCAGCAAATGTTCACATATCCAATAGCATTTAAATAATTCATCCTGCATAGCCATGAGATGTTAAGAAACAACTGCAACTTGTACTGACTGCAAAGAAACTACTTGGAACTGGTATAACTCAACCTTCTGCATGGGTTTCTATCCTCTGATTTTATACTGATCTGGAAACACAGATAATTCTATGATAAAATATTTATCAAGCAGGTATGGGGTTAATAAACATGCAAAATAAGGGCCACTAAGGCTGAGGCCCCACTAAAATGCACGAAACCCCTCTTGCATTCGCGAGCGGTATATGTGCGATTTCTGTGTGTTGTTGCACGTTGCTCCGTGTTTGCGCATGTGTATTTGTCATTTAATATTCTAAAAACGCATGCGTATGTGTAAAAAAATGGTGCACGCAAAACACAAAAGTGTGTGCAAACGTGCTAAAAATAAGGATAGGCCACACTGCTGGGTTTTAACATGCAACCCGATCGCATGTTAAAAAGCACACACTAGTGTTGGGCAATTGTTGTGGCCACACTAGGTGCCCTGCGTTTCACTAACCGGAGGGCATGTGGTCTACATTTTTGCACATGATTGCCCAATCACATTGCATGGCAACGCGTACTGGAAACGCACTGTCCAATGGCTATGCCACACTGCCAAGTTTCTCACAAGCTTCCTGGTCGCGCTTTGCACGTGAGAATTGCATTCCAGTGCATTTCAGTGTGGCAGGCCACACTGTATATAGTGCACAGTCTCATGGTAATGTGTGCGAAACGAGCTTCATTACGTTCTCACTTCTCACTTGCTTAAAAAGCAAACAACTATCTACGATGTGATGTGTATTCCCAGATTGCACTGGGGTATGAATTCTATTTGAATGGACATTTAGGAAGGTTAGAAACATAACGTTATATAGGACTGTGCATTGTATCTGCAGCATTCTCTTTATGGGAAATGTGGAAGCCATAAGTTAAATGAGGAACATTTGTCTATATGATCCTCTGATGTTATTGGAGGGGCAGGTGGGAGTGGGAGGTTGGAGGGGGGTGAAATTCCACATAACTACGTCAATCTCAGTGTTTGGCATCTATGGCTTGTACCCATGAGGGATCTCTATCGTCCTCACACTGCTGATTGGGCTGGCTGGTGAATGAATGAGATTTTGGACACCAGATCAAAGGTAAAGCGAATGACAGAACAATGTGTTTTTGTGTTCACATGCAGTGGACTTACATATAGGGAACACACTAGGGTTTCAGAAAAGGTGAGAATTTGTTAGTGACTTTAAAAGGGAAAGTGATATATTCTGCGCTGGCCTGACAGGTCACATACAGAGCATATTAGGGACAGTTTAGTGGTCCTGTCGTTACCATTGATTTATTGCAGAGCCAAGTCCTGGATTCATTTGCTGGCAGTTTCTCCATTTTCTCTGTGCTGGTTCCTTCCATATGGATAGGCTGCGTAAGTGCGTGACAGGGTATTTTGATTGTAAGCTCTTCAGGCAGTATGAAGCTGAGGCTGCTCTCCACCACACTGCATTTCAGCAAGATCTCAATCTAGTTAAAGGTGGCCATAGATATACCCGATATTACTTACCTGACCGATTGCTCACGCAATGTTTGTTCGATCCTGCCGGAACCGCTTCTCCCGATCTTCTATGCGACCTACATGCGATTGCAAAATCCCATTCATTTTGCGATCGCATGTCGGTTTTGCATAGAAGATCGGGGGGAAGCGGTTCCGGCAGGATCGAACAAACATTGCGTGAGCAATCGGTCAGGTAAGTAATATTGGGTATATCTATGGCCACCTTAAGTCAGTGTTAATGCTAAATTGGGAAATTAACAAAAATATAGAGATGGATTGATCTACTCCGATTTCATTCTTCAGATAGACAAGGTTTCATTTACATTCAGATAGGTACACTATTGAGAAATGCATTGCACAGAGCTGTGCTAAGATCAGGTTCACTTCATTATCCTCTAACTGCAGCTCTGTACTATGTTGTGTACATATCCTCCAACATTCCCCTTTAAATAGGTACACTATTCCGAAATGCATTGCACAGAGCTGTACTAAGATCAGGTTCACTACATTATCCTCCCCCTGCAGCTCTGTATTATGTTGTGTACATACCCTCAAACATTCCCCTTTAAATAGGTACGCTTTTCAGAAATGCATTACACAGAGCTGTGCAAAGATCAGGTTCACTTCACTATCATCCCCCTGCAGCTCTGTATTATGTTGGTTTAACATACCCTCCAACATTTCCCTTTAAAGGAATAGTTCACTCGAAAAGTGAACTTTTCCTTTAAAGGGCATGTCCACCCTTCTTAAATTTTTTTAATATAATAGTCTCCCTGCTCCCCCAGCCCCAACCGCTATAGTTTTAATATCAGAAAGTGCCCCAAACATTACTTACCTTTCCTCTTTCCTCCGCCGCACTGCCAGGCCCTCTGCTTGCGCGAAAATGCAAGCAGAGGGGCGGGACCGGCAGTCGCGTCTGTGATTGGCTGAGCGGCAGCCAATCACGGACGCGGCTGCCAGGAGTTCAGTGCGGCGGAGGAAAGAGGGAAGGTAAGTAATATTTGGGGCACTTTCTTATATTAAAACTATAGCGGTTGGGGCTGGGGGAACAGGGAGACTATTATATGAAAAGATTTTTACGCTAGGGGGAGGGAATCTAAATCGGGCTGGAGAGGGAGGGGGAGAAGGGCTGCAGTGCACATGCCAAACTTCTCCCGGAGGGGAGACAGGAGGCAGAGTCCTATATGGACTCTGCAGTACTCCTGGTGGGAGTTTTTGTGGACTTTGGGGGGGGGATAGCAGAAGAACCATATGGAGCTGGGATGTAAGGTAAGGATTAAACTACACTACACAATGGGGCCAGTAGTGGGGGGGATTATAGTTTTGGGGGTGGACATGCCCTTTAGTGTATTGATTGAAGCCCGGGAGGTTTAGGATCTATGCCTTATCTCCCGTTCTTCAATCAATATTTCAGGAGCCAGAGACCAAGGTAAGTATATTTACCTTTCGTGCGATCAACTACTGCAGAGCTCAAAATCTTTGACTGCTTCCTGGGTCTAATCCACTATTGCGCACATTATCGCGCAAGCACACTATAATGGATTAGAACCAGGAAGCGGTTAATTATGCCATGAAATATGGCTACATTAAAATCAATGCAGCCGGCATCATGCTTCTAATGTAAATACCAACCAGCCTTTCTGTATGTACATACCTAACAGTGGTTGCTGAATTGGATGGCTGACCTAACAGTGGCTGCTGAACTGAAGGGCTGACCTAGCAGTGGCTGCTGAACTGAAGGGCTGACCTAACAGTGGCTGCTTAACTGGAGGGCTGAACTAACAGCGGCTGCTGAACTGAAGGGTTGACCTAACAGTGGCTGCTGAACTGGAGGGCTGACGTAACAGTGGCTGCTGAACTGAAGGGTTGACCTAACAGTGGCTGCTGAACTGGAGGGCTGACCTAACAGTGGCTGCTGAACTGGAGGGCTGACCTTACAGTGGCTGCTGAATTGGAGGGCTGACCTTACAGTGGCTGGTGAATTGGAGGGCTGAGATATAAATGCTACATGGATGGTGGTAATATATGTCAATTGCCCCCCAACAGAGGCTGGCTCATGCAATTTGCCCCCTCCAGTTCAACAGACAAAGTTAGTCTGCCACAACCATCTTCATAAGCCATGCCCACAAATCACACCCACTTTGTTGTAGTGCGCAACAGGAAGATATAGGGGGCACATTTAACGTGTTTGGCTCAGGTGCCAAAAGGTCTGGAAGCGCCTCTGGCCATGTTAAATGAATGTGATATGTATTTGTAAGTTTTTGCAAATTTGTTCCAGATTTGTGCCAGTACGAGTCTTGTAATCAAACATACAATTGCTGAGGCCTGACATGCTAACTACTGTAAAGAAATGCACAAACATAAAATATATTGGCACAATAAGAGTGAGTAAGCAGAGTGTTCTTTGGATACCTCTCAACCACTTATATTGTATTGTGCAAATACTGATCTTCTACCTCCCTGTGAAATTAGTTTCCCCCAAAACTTTGTTAAAAAAACTGTTTAGGTTTTAGTTCCCCTTTAAAGTGTGCTAATCTGTCATCAGCATCATATGACATCATAGCAAATAATTTTTTTTTAAATTATAACATTGAACTTGAAATGACTTCTAATATACAGGAAATGGATTGTCTATTATTTCATGTGACACTGATGACACATCCAAGCATCCTCTATAACAATATAATTTACAGTTCATTCATAAAGATGGGGTATTGCAAAGCTACAAGCAAATTCATGGGAGTATTAATGAGCACATGGTGATAGATATAGTCTGTAAATGATCTTGTTTTAGCTATCAGGACCCTGACTATGGCTCAATGAGAAGCTGATCAATATTACCACTGTGTATAGGATGCTCATTCAATCTTCAGTGTTCTTGTTAGCGTTCTGTTCCTCTAAATAAAGTTATTGAAAAAAAAAGTGTTTGCTTAATAAAGAACGGCCGGCTTGTGCGCTTAACCCCTTCCGTGCTGCTGCTGCTGAGAGCTTGGAGGTAAACACGGTGAACAAAGAAAGATACAGTGTGCACGGTACAGTGGGCCATGCTGGGGAGCTGACTGCTGGAGGGAAGGATCAGGAGGGATGTAGGGAGTTGTAGTTCAGGAAAATATCTGGGGGAGATGTACAGGGCTAAACCTTTATATCCTGGTCTGGTTGGAATGAATTGGGGATGGAGGTTACTGTCAGATGATGGGGATGCACAGTCCTGGTTAGGATTCCCTTTAAGTCCTTTGTTTATTTGGTTACATTGTCTCTCAGCTGTAAAGCGTTAATAGATGCTCCTGCCATCCTGTTGCATGGCTACCCTCATGGTAATGTGCATTTTACTGGAATTTGTTATGGCGAGTGTAAGTGTTGGGCTGCATAATAATACATATAATATAATAACACAGAGTGATGGGAAATAGAGAGGAGGCTGGTGTAATAAATAACATCTGGTTATATTGGTTATCTGGGTATGGATGGGGATCTGGCACCTGATAAGGATGTGCCTAGGGACCTGTTTTAGACATAGACCACTGGGTTGGGACTGATTAGCTTCCCCCCTCTTAAACCCCCAAAAGAGTTAGATTTCCTGCAACAGGAAGAGTCATTATAGACCGTATTAATGGGGCAGGTTAATTGGTGCCCGTGTCACATTGTACACATGCTGGACTTTTAACATTGCTATCTCAGGGCTTTTTCACGCTATGCTTGGTTTTATGCGTTGTAATGCAGCGCATCCAGTATGCTACAACACAAAGGCGTTCATTTTTCTAGACTTTTCAAAGTGTCCCACCAGTGCATTGAATAGTTCTGTGATATCGCAGCTACATGCATTTTTAGCTCGACACAGGCGCCTACAAAGGCCAATACCTCTTGTGTGTGATGTTTCCACAATTACTAGCTGTATTTTTTATTTTTTAATTTTGGTAAAGAAAAACACACAGCAAGACATTGAAAAAATGTGCATTTTACAGCACGTTGTAGTGTGAACGAAGCCTTAATATTTCTAATCTCTGTTTGCTTTTTTATACTATTTTATTATTGTAGTCTAATGGTGAGCCCAGATGGGTGTTTTGTCTTGTGTTTTTTTTTTAAAGGACATCAATTGCGTTCGGAACCATTCCCGTTTCTGGAAACTAGTAAGTAGTTAAACCCAGGGATGAGGACCTATAGTTTCGGATCTCGCCCTGAGTTCAGCTTTTAACTCCTGTGCTAACCTGGTAAAGTTGTGATCGTTTTGTTCCACTCCTTCCACTCTTTGCCTGGGGCAATACCAATAGGAAGACACAGTGTGTCTATTGGTCAGCTTGCGGCACTGATGGTAGAATTAAAGAACATCGCACCGGAGATCGCAACAGATTAGTGCAGGAGTTAGAGGAAGTTTAGGTCCTCATCCCTGGGCTTTTTCAGTGGGTAGAAGAAGAGGTTTGGGGCTGTGTGAGTATAGTTGTCCTTTAAATACAGGGCACACTGACAAAATGATTTGAAATACTGACTGACCTGCCTGTCTGTGTGAGAATCTGTACTTCACAAAAACATTCCCAACATCCTAAGAAGGATAGGTTAATGTATTAAACAGGAACAAAGAAATAGTATGTGCACAGAACTGTATACACTGATTTATATATATATATATATATATATATATATATATATAAAACAATGTAGTATTCAGGCGCACTCCGCGGACTTAGCAATCTTTTATTGAATAAAACTGGTAGTCCAAAGCAACCTACGCGTTTCAGCCCGAAGCTAGTGGGCCGTCATCAGGGTTACACAACAATGGCATCACTCGACATATAAAGACAACGTACACTCCCAGGTACACACCCCCAACCCGCCCCCCACGTGGTCAAGAGTAACTTGTGACACACTAGTAATGGAATCTCCCCTGACCACTGTGATCCAAAAGTAACCAGTGTATAAATAGCGCAAAGCAGTCAGATCAACCCGTTAATCAATAAGTAAGAGTACCCCAGAGGAGGTCCCGAGGGTGGGAATAGTGTGAGGCATATGCGTATCATATGCAGTAAATCCACCTAAAGTGCCAGTGCTGAGGAGGACCTAATAAGTAAAAGGATAAAAACCGAGTGTATAGGGTACTGTATGAGAAATATAGTTACAGGGTAGCCAGCAGTACAAGCTGTTGAAGCTACAGACAGTTCTAATGTAACGAGACTTATAAAGTAAAGTGCACATATGAGATAAAGTGCAAAGTGCCAGATGATCCCCTTACATAAAAACAGACAATAAAATACATACTATACACTATAACCAATCCATCGACATTAGAAGGGTGGGGCTGAATCCTAATAATATATATATATATATATATATACTAAAACATCTGTACCAGGGGCCACCCTACTACTAGAGCAGGGTAACAAGAGAGGAGGTGATAGGTGCCCTATGGGGTAGTACTACAAATCAGGGGAATATTATTAAATATAAGGGCAGGGCAATGGAATCATGCAACTTATAAAAAACAGTTTAAGGCATATTGCTCGTTCAATCCCCCGGGCGATAAAGTGCATAGTCTCTTTATGCACCGTGCTTCCCATTGTAGAAGGGCTCGTTTGCGATCACGGCCTTCCTTGGGGGGTTCATAGTCAATGGCCATCCACTTGAATGCTGCAATAGGATATTTTGAAAGTCTAAAGTGTCTAGCGACCGACCAAATTTTTCAGTCTCACCTGTGGTTGTGTCGCTGGTGATTCCATTGCCCTGACCTCCTGCCCTAATGGCCTGTTTATGATTGGCTAAACGTTCGCAAGGGAGTCGTGGTCTTACCCACATAGTACTTGCCACACGGCAGTAATAATATATATCACAAATCGGCTCAGACAATTGAGCCTGCCCTAATCCATCCGCTGGCCAGTATGGGATGAGGGAAGTCACTTCCCGTAAGAGCACTGTTGCATGCCACACAACCGTGGCATTTGTAACACCCCTCCCTCTGTCTTGGAAGCCAGGTATCTTTAGGTACCGCAGCTTCCTCGAAATTGTCCGCATGAGTATATGCGTAGGTTTTGTCCCCTTTTGTATGCAAACAGGGGGCTACAGTACTTAAATGGCAGATTGGGGTCTCGGGATATGATGTCCCACCGTGTCCTAATGCTTCTCTTAAGTGTACCACTCAATGGGGAGTAGGTGCTAACAAATGGTATGGGTATATCCCCGGTATGGGTAAAGTTAACCTTCGGGGGGTTTCCGCTGCTATATCTGTTAATCGCCCGCTCAACCTGTTGTTCCACAACCTCCTTGCTATAACCTCTGTCCCAAAATTTTTGTTTGAGCTCATTGAGTTGTGTTCGTGCTTTGTCAAAGTCCGTTTTATGTCGATGGATTGGTTATATGTTATAGTATGTGTATTTTATTGTTCTGTTTTTATGTAAGGGGATTCATCTGGCACTTTGCACTTTATCTCATATTGTGCACTTTACTTTTTATACTTAGTCTCGTTACTATTAGCACTGTCTGTAGCTTCAACAGCTTGTACTGCTGGCTACCCTGTAACTATATTTCTCATACAGTACCCTATACTGTATCCTTTTACATATTAGGTCCTCCTCAGCACTGGCTCTTTAGGTGGATTTACTGCATATGATACGCATATGCCTCACACTATTCCCACCCTTGGGACCTCGGGACACCCTCTGGGGTACTCTTACTTATTGATTAACGGGTTGATCTGACTGCTTTGCTTTTGCACTGGTTACTTTTGGATCACAGTGGTCAGGGGAGATTCCATTACTAGTGTGTCACAAATACGTAGCCCTGTTACTCTTGATCACGTGGGGGGCAGGTTGGGGGTGTGTACCTGGGAGTGTACGTTGTCTTTATATGTCGAGTGATGCCATTGTTGTGTAACCCTGATGACGGCCCACTAGCTTCGGGCTGAAACGCGTAGGTTGCTTTGGACTACCAGATTTATTCAATAAAAGATTTGCTACGTCCGTGGAGTGCGCCTGATATACTACATTGTTTGATATTTCCCAGGCAGCACCCAGGCATTCTAAGTGTAACGGAGTTGCATAGGGCGAAACGTTCTATATATATATATAATATATATATATAATAGATATATATTATTACCAGGAGTGTGTCCCATCTGTTATATAGTCACATTACACAGATGGGATGTGGACAGAATCGAGCTTTAGCTTTGTGCTGAAAGCTGTTGCCACTGCAATACAGACTTGCCTTATACCCTGTGAAGCCCTTGCTTTACCACCCAGACCCGCAGTAATATGTTTAGTGAACACCTCTGTCTATCAGATGGAGCTTTCAGGGACCAACTGACTTTTTATTTCAAGGTGAACACATTGTGATGTTGTGTAAGCGAGTCTTGTTTCTGGTTATTGTTTACGCAATATGTTAAACTATGTAAACATTAACATTGGGATCACCTGTTATTTGCAGATTTGCACATGGTTATTTATATATAACACTGTAATTTAGTGGGAGATTGCAGTAAATACATTATGATACTTCTCTCTGTGATGTACGGTAACTATCGGTTATTGGTAAATCCATATATATCCACAGAGACCAATCAAATCTTTTAGATTTTTTTACTTTTTGTACCCAGATACCAACCTTTTTATCTCTAATGTTACTTCCTTGATCAATGCTGGATACAGAGGCAATTATATGGGTTTTTTATAGCTGGTGGAAAATAATACTCTGTTAAATATTCTGCAGCACAGGTCAGAATCCATGACAGGTGTAAGGCCGAGTATTGCTCCGGACCTTCATCCTCTTCCTTTTTCTAAATACCTTCCCCACCCCATTCCACTGACCATCTCCCTTCCTCCCAATCCCCCCCCCCTTTGAAATAACCACACCACACTGCTATTTCCGAGAGGAAAGGAATAATGGCCACTTTATTGTGACAAATTAACAATATCTTTGAACTTTATTAACAATGACATTTCCATAACAATCATATAACATAACATATATAAATAACTATTATCCATTAGCTTTTACTGGCAATGTTTCCACTTCCCCCATACTTTTGGGGAATTGCATCCCTCTTCCAGCCCTCCTTTAGGGCTATTACCCTATTGACATTGCCAGCTGCCGCCAAAGCATGAAGGCCTGACCACCTTAGGCCTGAGTGCTCCTCCAAAACCCCACGACCATTTCAAACCTTCTCTCAGGCCGTAGTTAAAACATCGATACCCAACTCCGTCAAGTGAACGCCATCCGAACTGAAATATTCCTGCTGCCCTTCCAACATCCTGTGCCGTATCACCACACCCCATGCATTTGCACAAACTTGCCCATTATCTGTTAATTTTGATGCGCGCTTTTTGCACTGCCTTCACCGAACGAGCATGCCGCCATTGTACTCTGGGGACCATTTCTGACACACTCGATGAGCTTGGGAAGAGCTGATCTCAAACCAACAGGTCCCTTTCATGAGCCTAATTAGCTCTTTCATTGGTATCATGCCCATATCATTTCCCCCACGTGAATTAACAAGATGTTCGGGGTTCGTCATCAACACCTTGCTTTCTACTAGGGGCCTGACCTTTCTCCAACTCATACCTCTCTCGCCTAGCCACTCAACCTGCACTTCACTTTCTGGAAACCCGAAACGGCAACCACCCAGCCGAATCCTAGCAACGACGTTCTGCCCAATAGATGAATGAATGCCCGATCACCCAGATATGCAATTCTGCAAGCCTGCAAATGAAACGTAAAACCATGAAAGTCCAAGATATACAACAGTTAAGGTTTTTTTTTTTGTTTTTTTTTATACCAAATGTGGCCTAATATATGAACGAAAACGATTTGACTCCCACCTCCCAGAACGCTTAATAGCGCCGTCATTGAGCCCCACCTCGCAGCCTCCGTTGCTGCACAATTCGAAATGAGTGTGCACACAAATCCTTTGGTGCCAAACCCATTCCCTCAAGGCATTTGCGGAATACTGCCACGAACTGGTAAACGGACAATGCCTTACCGTCCTGGTGCACCAGCAACGATTCTGCCCTTCGGGCCTAACCGCCATGTACTCCGCCTAACATGCCACGGGACAAGTTACCGACCCTTGCACCTTGTGTAGAAAAAACATGTAACCCTTTGTTGTCCTTATCTGTCTTGGAGTGGAATATAGTGACTGAAATAGAGCCCTCGCCATTCGAACATGCTTTCCTGCAGCCCTCCTTGTATTTTGGTAGCTCTGCTCACTAACTCGCCTACACTCAGGTCGGCGTAAAGGCCAATGAAAAAGCCATTTGAAACAATATTATCTCATACCTTGTGTCACCTATGTTTTGAATTTTCCGAAGATACCATGTAGCACCTGAAACGTCACAGGCCTACGCGTGTCCCCTGACCCCCTATCCCTCCTCATCTTTGTACAACTTGCCTTACTAAAAAGGTCTTGGTAACATCTTTCACCCTCTGCAGTTGAACAAGAATGATAAGCCAGCTAGGGTTTTCCTAACGCTGACCCCGATAGACCCTTATCTACAAAGACGAAGCAACATTAATACCAGAAGTTCCCGCGGCCTCGTCATCCGATACCCCACCTATCTCTGTTTGTATCTCTTCCCACTGAACCCATATTCGACTGTACGCATTCACGTAGGCCTAGCGAGGGGACCCTGCACCCATCCGCTATCTTCCACACAGACTCTCCACAGGTGTTCTGGGCATGGATAAGGATCCCTCTCTTGCTTCTGGAGCCAGTTCCCTGAATCGTCCAGCTGTAGACGAGAAAGGGAATCCGCTAAACGTTGGAAACCCCTGCCACGTGTACCGCCTTAACCAGATATGTTCCTCAAGCAGTTAGTACTAAATATCTCAAGAGAGCTATGACCGGCTGGGAGGAGGCCGAGCAGCTGTTGACAGCACCAACCACAGTCATATTGTCAGAGTGCAAATTAACCCTCTTGTGGCCAGTAACGACCCCCACAGTTCTAGTGCTACCACCACGGGAACAACTCCAGACATGCTATGTTCTTATTTAAGCCCTTCTGAAACCACTCTTCGGCCACCTGGCAGCACACCCCCTCCCCTGAAAATATGCTCCGAACCCCACTGCTCCCGCTGCGTCCGTAAACAGATCTAACTCCTTATTTGACTGTGCCTCTAGAGCCAAACCGACTTGCCATTGAAAATCCATCAAAAAAGTTTTCCCAAACCCCTAAGTGCCCTCACCTGCCTAGTTATGCGGACAAAATGATGCGATCTGACCGTGCCTCTCATGGACAACGCCAATCTCCTGCAGAAGATCCTACCCATTGGGATGATGTGGCAGGCAAAATTCAATTTGCCCAACAATGATTGAATCTGTCTCAGCGTCTACTTCTTAGCTAACCTGGCCTTACTTACTAGTTCCAGCAAATCCGTTATCTTATCCCTAGGCAGCCTGCAAACCATTCTCTGAGAATCTATTTTTCGATTCCCAAGAAGCAAAGTACCTCCGTTGGTCCTTCTGACTTGTCTTCCGCTAATGGAACTCCAAAACGCCGGAAAAGCCGCTGTAAAATTTCTTTCATCACCCAACAATTGGGCGAGTCAGCCGCCCCTACCCAGAAAAAATCATCCAAGTAGTGGATGATCGTTTTGGAACCCGCCTCTTCCCTCACTGCCCATTCTAAGAAGGTTGCAAACGTTTCGAAATAGGTGCAGGAAAGGGAGCATCCCATGGGAAGGCATCTGTCGACGAACATATCCCCGTCCACTGCGCAGCCCAGCAAATGCATACTCTCGGGGGGGATTGGGAGTAATCGGAACGCTGCCTCAATATCAGCCTTTGCCATGAGAGCCCCCTTTCCCTGCCTCCTAACCATCGTGACTGCTTGATCAAATGATGCATAAGACACTGTAGACAAAGCCTCATCTATACCATCGTTTACCGACGACCCTTCCGGATGAGACAAATGGTGAATAAGCCTGTATTTTCCTATCTCACGCTTAGGCACCAAACCCAAGGGCGAGATACGCAAATTTTCGATCGGAGGGTACCTAAATGGACCCGCCATCCTACCCAACTCTACCTCCTTGCGCAATTTCTTCTTAACTTCGTCTACCTTGTCCCTAGCCGATGTCAGGTTGCTGCACCTAAGACCACCTTCCCGTTGTTCCCCGGGTATTCTAAAGCCCTCTCGAAAACCACTTTCGAGGAATAGGGCCGCTCTTCTATCTGGATATTTATTTAGCCATGGCAGCATTCCTGCGAGGCTCACCGGGCTCTTCCCTTTTTGAATTGGGGTCAAAACGATAGGGGCCACTCCCCCCTTTTTGCCTTCTAAAACATCTAAAGGCCGAGTGATTCCCCCACCCACACACCGAGCAATCATGTCGGAATCGACATGATGCCCCCAACGGCATTGTCCCTCGTTAAACGCCCAGCATAGTCCCTTTTTTGTTGTGGCTGCGCCCGACGAGCTAGTACTTGTTCCCCTGCCGGGCGAGTATGGAAAGGTCTGACCCTGGATTCCCATACTCCTATTGGCTGTCATGGTTTTCATCCACAGCCCTATGTCCCTGTGGTCCCACCGCAGTGAAGGCCGAACTGCCATCCTCTGCCTGAACTGCTCGTCGTAACGCAGCCACGCAAAGCCCCCATAGACCCTATATGCTTCATTTATGCTATCCTGGTAACAAAACAAGCTTGAACCACCAATTACACTTGCTAGGATTGAAAACGCCTGAATCCAATTATTAAATGACCTAGGTATCAACCTAAACCTGAGCCGTTCCTCGTCTTCCTCTTTTCTGTGCTCTTTTCCCTTTTCCCACTTATCTACGTTGAAACGCTCCAGTGGTAACGGGGTAAATATATCTATATATTCCTTGTTCCAAATTTTTTCCTTGACTTCTTGTTTCAAATGGGCGCCCAAAGGGCCCTCAAAACATACATAGGTGCTGCCAAAAGCGGAATCCGAGATCAGGGCAATAGGGAGCTCCCCTCCACCATCTCTCCCTCTTTGATTACCCAGTATGCTACTTCCCAGTGCTACCGAGTTATCCCTAATCTCCCCCCCTATCCATTAAACTGTCCTGCGACTGCGTTGTTATCCCCCTGTGACCTGGTTCATGTATCCCACTAGCTAAAGGGCTATGCCCCCAAGCTTGAGTTGGGCCCCCTCCTCCTAAACCCCTCTCCCACTGTCCCATGAATTCCTTAAGCCCCAACATGAAGGAATTAACCACCGGGTCTCTCAAACTAGCCCCCTCCCCCCTCTGAACAGACCACCCTCCTTCCCTGGGCATCTCACCTGTCGATGGCTGGACCTGTTGCGGAACCAACGTCCCCGCTTGCTCTGTACGATTTGTAGGTTGTACCTCTTGAGTGACCTGCTAGGAAAAGAACAAGGGCTGGGGAAGTGCAGGAACTGCGGGGTGGTATTGCCCGCCAGTCCCACCGACTCTTGCTCCCGAGTGTGGAAGGAGCAGTGCAGAGACCCCACTGACCCAACCTCCTGTAGATGGGACTACCGTGGACAGTACAAGGAGCACTCCCCGCTATCTGTCCTTGATGCAAGGGCTCACTTGACTCCACCTGTATGGCGCTGGGATGGGGTAGCTGCTGTGAAAACACCACCGGAGAGTCACTAATCCTTACTGAGGGTTGGCCTGTCCCTGAGGCAGCCCCCCCTTCTCTCCTGAAGGCCCTGCCGCTAACACTGATTGGTTGGGTGCCAGGCCTTGAAAGGTTATTGAATTAAAACTCTGGGCCTGATTCATGGCATCTTGTAGGAATATCCCCGGTGACTGAGGGTTCAGAGGCCTTTGGGACGCAGTCTCAGTAACCTGGCTCTTTTTCGCACATTTCAGGGAAGCCCCACCCCTTTTTGATTGGGACCGGGCCTTCCCACGTGCTTTGCTCAGCCTGTCTGGGGAAGCTGTGGCACGCTGTGTTTGAGGGATCTGGGAGGGAGAGACTCTAGGGCTCTGACTGGCCTGTGACTGAATCTGAGATGCAAACAGTGGGGGGGATGGCCAAGACTGGCCGGGGTGCTGCTCACCAATTGCGCGCTCCTCTCTGCCTGTGGTACGGCGGCTCGGCGACTCAGACCATGCTCTCCTCCTGGATTCTCCCGCAATGTCCCCAGTTGTTCCGGATGGGCTGTACCGAGATGGAGGGCGAGATCGGCGGCTTCTTGAGGATGCATCCGCTCCGTGCTCCGCGATGTCCAGTTGCTCCCGCACCCATGCTTCTCCCCCTTCCATGGCCCGTTCCCATTTCCTGGACAGTAGTTGGTCCAAAATGGAAGAGGACATGGTTGACTTGCCCTCCAACGCTTCTCTCCTACCAAAATGGCGCCTGCCTACTTAACTCCGCCCCCTTTTACGTCGCTTCCTCCTACTTCTCTCTTACTCCTCCCACCCTCTGCCTCCGTCCTACCCCCTGTCATGTGCTCCTCCTGCTATTCTGCAGTTCGTCCCTCTGCTTGACCCAGAGCTAACCACTGTCAAGCCATGCTGACTATTGTAAATGTGCAGTGTAGTAGTGAGGGCTAAAAAACATACATAGGACTATCAGATTGTTTCGGTAAAATAAATAAAGTAGCAACTAAAGCCGCATTCCAGAATACTATAAAAACATCTAGCGGTTGAACTAACAACTCATTCTTTGTTAACGGATACCAAAAATCAATCCTGTGTAACAGTATGACTCATGTCTGTTTCCAAAGAAGGTGACATTTATAAATCTGTGTATGGCTCTACACTGCATATAATTGTTGGATTCGAGAGGTGTGCAGTTATTTTACTGTGTGGGAGGGGCAAGAGAGCAAGGGCCTGGACTGTCTACTCAACTGAAAGATTTTCAAATGATTACTATATTTTGTTTCTTTATTCATCAGGCCTTGTATTGTAAGTCAGGAAAGGTTTTTTTAGATTATCTCGAATGGTCATTTGCAGTCTTAGCGGGCTGAGGATAGACCAACAATCAAAGCAGGAAATAACGACTGTTTCTTCTCTAGATCCAAAATGAACAGTGTAATTGGAAAGCAAGTTTTGTCTATTGGGAGTAGAACTGCCAGCAGTACCGCTACATTGGGGATATGGACTCCGGTTCTTGGGAATCCCCAGGTCAGAGTCTGTCACTCGGGTACCATTGGCATACACCCAGTGAAAAACCTGCCAATCAAGAAAAGAGGATATGATGTCACTAGAAACCCCCATCTCAATAAGGTAAGTGAAATATAATATATAAAGTGAGTATATCATGTCCTTTCTTGGTTGGAATAGTCCAGTGACACATGCAACACCCATAATGCACTGTTTTCCACCTTTAAGCACATTTTCCTATTCCTTGCCTTGTAACCCAGAAATCACTGGTTAGTCTCAAGCGTGACAAGTTCTTTTTTTCTTTTTTTTTTTAAAAAGGAAGAATCAATTTCTTTATGGTTTTCTTTTGTACGACGGAGCAATTTAATGAACTTGTTTATGCTGAATGTTTCAAAACTGTTAAGAAAACTTTAACATCAGCATTGGCTGTTCCTCTTTGTCAACTTTCCATGTCCTGGTCACAAGGAAACCAACTGACAGTTTTTGTCTGGTTGGTTATTTATCCTGATGTGTTTGTTAAAAGGACATAACACACATTTCATGAGATTGTAACAAGTTTGATTTTGTAGATGCAAATTATTTTCATTTTATAGGATGTAGTTATGTCATCGTGTGATGTAACTGGTCTCCTATTGTGTGCTAGGTTATTGCATGTATTAGGACTGTGTAATAAGAGGTGCAATATCTAAGTTTTAAAGGTCATGTCCACCCCCAAACTAAAATTTTACCAACTACTGGCCCCACTGTACAATAAAAAGAAATCCTTACCTTACATCTCTGCTCCTTGTGGTTCTCCTGTTCTGCCTCTACTGCTGGGTAGGAGCTGTCAGTGCCTCATCCTGTGCCTGTAGCTTGGCTAACCTTATCAAGGTATGAGATATGCTCAGTAGAGCCCTTTCCCCCCTCTCCCGCCCTCCTTCCCATTCCCTCCGTGGCTGGCAGTCTTCTAGCTCTTAAAGCTTTTGCCACCATGCAGGGGATACCCACCCCCAACCGCTCTATTCATAATGGTAAAAGCGCTTTCAATCTGTACTTACACCTCCTTGTTCCTGTGCTGTTCTACAGTGAAGTCAGCTGTGGCTATGATTGGCTGCCTCTCAGCCCTCTCACAGCCGCGGCTGCCGGTCCAGCCCCCTGCTTGCAGTTCCGGCGGGCAGGGGAGCCGGATCAGAACAACGCAGGATCGAAGAGGTGTAAGTACAGATTGAAAGCATTTTAAAGTTATGAATAGAGCGGTTGGGGGTGGGAGGTTATCCCCTGTATGGTGGCAAAAGTTTTTTAAAAGGGTGAACATGCCCTTTAATTTGCAGCTGATATTTTGGCTGAATCTGGCCTGTTCCACTAAAATATTGTAGTTTGATTGGACCCATAAATAGATCCTAATACACCAGCTTTAATATCCAGCCACCAACCCGCTGTTATCTCACTGCAGTAAAAAGCTCAATATAAGGCTTTATCCAGACAACACTAAGTGCAAACTGTGTACTCTGTCAGGTTATTTATTACATATGGCAAAGTTATAGTCTGTGTGCATCCTATGGTCCCGTAAGGTTAGTACCTGCACAAACAGATCAGTAAGTGGCTCTGCTGGTGCCTCTCAGGGAGGATGAATGGGTTGGAATGGCTGAGTAAAAATTGACCTTATCTGGGGCATGGTAGTGGATGAGGTTGTATAGATTAGGTCACCAATTGTATACAGCTCTCTTCATCTCCCATTCGTTCCCAGGGAGTTGCAGTTCAGGGATAGGTGGTTGTCCCCTGGTTTCCAATCTCCACATTCCCAGTGTGCACCTGGTGTGGGTAATGGACAGACTGTGGTCTCTCTTTTGTGCATTATGTTGTCTCTTGATTGGCTGTTGCACCTCTCTGTTCTATTAAGCTGGGTACACACGATGAGATATTTCGGTCCGATCGACCGATAGTTCAGTGTATCGGTCGATCGGACCGAAATTATCGCATCCGAAAGTGCCCATGTCCGATCGACCGTTCGTCCGAATCGGAGGAAAGGACGATCGGACAGGGTGGAAAACCTCGTCCGATCGTGCGGTCCTCTATGGGCCGCACGATCGGTCGCGGTGACTATCGGACGCGGCTGCTTTTGCCGCGACCGACAGTCCTTCCTCCTGGCCGACCGTTCGAAAGTATCGAACGGTCGGTCAGGAGGAAAAATCGATAGGTGTATACCCAGCTTTAATTTGCAGCAGCCAATCAGATATTCTCTAACTGAAGCACATCACTAAAAAGTTAAAATCTGCTGCAGTGTAATAGACACTGATTTGCTAGTGCCCTGTACCTGTAGTTTGTGTTCATAACCGTGTGTTGAAGCTGCCATGTTATTTATTTATAAGGCATTTTCTAGATCCAATAAGCAAAACTAATGTGCATGCCTGTTAGGTGTTGTAAAAAATATCTGTATCAAGACCAGCAGTATTTTATTTACTGGTATGTTAGAGGCCACAGTTTGGTTGTCATGGGATTTATCGGGGAATATGTACAAGTTTTAATTATCTACGGCAACTAATCAAATGTTATGACTAATAAAAAGCTAACAAATATTAATTGATTTGGCTCAGGCTGGTTAATTGAAAGTTTATTTTATTAAAAACATAATGAGGTGGTCAACTGCTTTAAAAAAAAAATAGATTCATGCACTGTATTTCTACTTTTTCTATAAAACCAATCAAGGGTAAACAGGCAGAGAATTCACATCTATAACCAACAGTTACGATGTTTATCCACAAACTGCTTCTCTCCTGATTGGCAACACGCATTGTGCTTTCCCTTTTTTCCGAGCTGCTGATTGACGCGTTTCATTGGCACCTCATGTTCCATTACAGTGTGTGTGTCCTTCTCTCTGGCCTGGTATGATCTCTAGCAAGTATCCATATCTCATTGGAAAGCCTGCTATAAAGAAAAATCACATCCTGCTTTACTATAAAGGAAAATCACATCCTGCTTTACTATAAAGAAAAATCACATCCTGCTCTACTATAAAGGAAAATCACATCCTGCTCTACTATAAAGGGAAAATCACATCCTGCTCTACTATAAGGGAAAATCACATCCTACTCTACTATAAAGGGAAAATTCATCCTGCTCTAATAAAAAGGAAAATCACATCTGCTCTACTATAAAGGAAAATCACATCCTGCTCTACTATAGGGAGATTCCCATCCTGCTCTATATAAAAGGAAATCACATCCTGATCTACTATAAAGGGAAAATCACATCCTGATCTACTATAAAGGGAGATTCCCATCCTGCTCTACTATAAAGGGAAAATCACATCCTGATCTACTATAAAGGGAAAATCACATCCTGATCTACTATAAAGGGAGATTCCCATCCTGCTCTACTATAAAGGGAAAATCACATCCTGCTCTACTATAAAGGAAATACATCCTGCTCTACTATAAAGGAGGATTCCCATTCTGCTCTACTATAAAGGGAAAATCACATCCTGCTATACTATAAAGGGAAAATACATCCTGGATCTACTATAAAGGAAAATCACATCCTGCTCTACTATAAAGGGAAAATCACATCCTGCTCTACTATAAAGGGAAAATCACATCCTGCTCTACTATAAAGGGAAAATCACATCCTACTCTACTATAAAGGGAAAATCACATCCTGCTCTACTATAAAGGAAAATCACATCCTGCTCTACTATAAAGGAAAATCACATCCTGCTCTACTATAAAGGGAAAATCACATCCTGATCTACTATAAAGGGAAAATCACATCCTGATCTACTATAAAGGGAGATTCCCATCCTGCTCTACTATAAAGGGAAAATCACATCCTGCTCTACTATAAAGGAAAATCACATCCTGCTCTACTATAAAGGGAGATCCCATCCTGCTCTACTATAAAGGGAAATCACATCCTCTACTATAAAGGGAAAATCACATCCTGATCTACTATAAAGGGAAAATCACATCCTGATCTACTATAAAGGGAGATTTCCGTCCTGCTCTACTATAAAGGGAGATTCCCATCCTGCTCTACTATAAAGGGAGATTCCCATCCTGCTCTACTATAAAGGGAGATTCCCATCCTGCTCTACTATAAAGGGAGATTCACATCCTGCTCTACTATAAAGGGAGATTCCCATCCTGCTCTACTATAAAGGGAAAATCACATCCTGATCTACTATAAAGTGAGATTCCCATTCTGCTCTACTATAAAGGGAAAATCACATCCTGCTCTACTATAAAGGGAAAATCACATCCTGATCTACTATAAAGGGAAAATCACATCCTGATCTACTATAAAGGGAAATCACACCTGCTCTAACTAAAGGGAAAATCACATCCTGATCTACTATAAAGGGAAAATCACATCCTGCTCTACTATAAAGGGAAAATCACATCCTGATCTACTATAAAGGGAAAATCACATCCTGATCTACTATAAAGGAGATTTCCTTCCTGCTCTACTATAAGGAGATTCCCATCCTGCTCTACTATAAGGGAGTTCCCATCCTGCTCTACTATAAAGGGGATTCCCATCCTGCTCTACTATAAAGGGAGATTCACATCCTGCTCTACTATAAAGGAGATTCCCATCCGGCTCTACTATAAAGGGAAAATCACATCCTGATCTACTATAAGTGAGATTCCCCATTCTGCTCTACTATAAAGGAAATCACATCCTGCTCTACTATAAAGGAAAATCACATCCTGATCTACTATAAAGGGAAAATCACATCCTGATCACTATAAAGAAAATCACATCCTGTCTTACTAAAGGAAAATCACATCCTTCTACTATAAAGGGAAAATCACCTCCTGTCTACTATAAAGGGAAATCACATCCTGTATTCTACTATAAAGGGAAAATCACATCCTGATCTACTATAAAGGGAGATTTCCGTCCTGCTTTACTATAAAGGGAGATTCACACCCTGCTTTACTATAAAGGGAGATTCACACCCTTCTCTACTATAAAGGGAGATTCACATCCTGCTCTACTAAGAAGGGAGATTCACATCCTGCTCTACTATAAAGGGAAAATCACATCCTGCTCTACTATAAAGGGAGATTCCCATCCTGCTCTACTATCTATTTTAAAGGGAGATTCCCATCCTGCTCTATTATAGAAGGAAATTCACATCCTGCTCTATTTTAAAGGGAGAATCACATCCTGCTCTACTACAAAACGAGATTCGCTGCTTTGTTAGGTTACAGTCAATTAAACGTATTTAAAGTAATTTAGTGCTTGGTTTCACTTCAGGTAGCGGGTTTTCACTGGATAGATGGGGACTGGTCTGTTACTTATTAAGTGTTTACGTGTCAGTGCATAATGACAGGAATTAGAATGCTGGAACGTAAAGATTCCATGGTGAAAAGGGTGGGAACCCATTGGCTGGCAATAAATAGAACCAATTCCATTTTCACATGCTGCATGTGACCAGAAAGGCCTAGAGTAAAGTGTCACTGCACTGCAGAGTCAGATTTCAGTCCCTCGGACACACATTGTCCTTGTAATATCTGGGAATCCGCACTGTGTGTATTACCTTTATTACATTCCCTTTATTATTATCTGTCTAATGGGTCGCATCTTGTAAGTGAAAGTTATATATTAAAACAATTACATTTAAGGTCATGTTTATAAATACATCATCCCAGCAAATGTCATTTTAGCTTAAATAGACCCCCCACACACACACACACGCACACAAGAAATACGAACACTTGAGATGACAATTCTCTGACCAATAGTATTCTCTTTAAGGGAAGAAATAAGGCCCAAAATATTAACTTTAACTTTAGATAAGGTAGAAATCCACCATAATAAATGGATTAAAAGGCATATTCACCCCCTTAAATAAATATTTAAACACAGTGCCCCTCCAACCCCCATTTTCGCATTACTTTTTCCCCGGCACGAGCCAAGATACCTTTGAATTGACCTAATACCGAACGATAGGAACACATAGCAGACTCACAGGGAATATGGGAAAGCAAGTTCCTAGGATATGGGCACCTTTTAGTTTTAAGACAAAGTTGCACGGACCTATTTCTTATTCAGACATGCCAGTCCCTCTTCCTTATAACACATCATTAATAAGTTTAATTCAAAGGAAATGATCAGACTTGCCCCATTAAGGGTAACTATTTTTGCACCAGTAGCCATCTTTATGAGAAAATACCACTGGTTGTAATATTTGGACATGAAGTTTCCTGGCATCAACTATTTCTCCTAAATACTGTATATAATCCAGCTCTATCTCTTGTCGGCAGTAATGCAGCTGTTGGTGTGGTTATCTCTTTACATGTTGGTGCCTCATAACAGTCCACGGATTTGCGCTACAGGCAAAAAAGAAAACACAATTTTCATACCTGTCTAATCAAACATTCAACCAACTTCAATTAAATGGTCTTGGATTAATCAGTCATCACGCGCCTTCTGATAGACTATACTTTCTGTAGTCTGCGTATCCATTAACAATATACTTCCAGGGCATACCTTTTATGACAAACACACAGAGTTGTGTACTTAGGACAAGTGGTAGTTCACTTTTCATGTTGTGTTTGCTGAATAAACTTGTGTAATCGACTAGATAACATTGGATAACATTGGCAAACAAGTTAAGGTGATTAAGTGCCCAGTTCACTTTCATCTTACAGGGAATTATGGGCCCTATTTATTATATATTATCATTATAATCATGTGTATGTCATTATATTTTAATTATTTTTTATTGTAGGAGTTAGCTGTTTATAAATTAGGCATAATATAATAATAATAAACATTGTATTTGCTAATATGGTGACCTGAATAATTGATACAATGGCCAGATGTTTTGTGTTGTTGTTTCAGGAAAAAGTTTTAAATTGTTTATTAAAAGTGTTGAGTTAATTTTAATTATACATTGAATAATGTACCCCCTACTCTACATTATACGTATTTTAATGGGGTGGTTTTGGATGAATCTCACCCTGACGTAAGTATTTAACGCCAGCTATAATATACTTAAGAGCCTCACAGCCTCTGGTAAATAGGGTTGGGACGGCTGCGCAAGTTCCTGTTCCGGACCTCGCGCAGCCGCCGCAAAGCAAGCCTTAACCTTGCGCTTAATGATTTACGCGCAGTTAAGAAGGGGCAGGAGCGCTGCGCGCCGGCATCGCTCCTGGGTAAATCGCCCCAAAAGACTGATAGGTAATATATTATTTGTAACCAGGATTAAGTGTTCATCGGTAAATTATAAACTTCAGCAATAAATATCTGGCCATTTTTTTAAAAAAAGGGAAACGTTGTAGTCGCCCAGAGAATCAGTCAATAAGTGATCCCCCCAAAACCCTAGGCATTGAGGGGAACCCCACAAAAAGTGTATTGTCCACTCTACAGTCTTTTTTCTCTATACTACATACTATGCTCATTGTGGATTAGTGCTGTGCTCAATAAGTATGGTTGCCACCTCCCTAGCCAAATAAAAAATTAGCCTTGAAGACAAGTTGAGAGAGGAGCTATTCTATATAATATGCCCTTTATTTTTAATTTGGCTTGAAATAGACCAAGTTCTGTTATTCTTCTTCGTCGTCCCTTTTATTCTTACTATTTTTTTGGACTGTATCTACTCAGTTTTTGAACTAGAGACAACAAATTTATTACAGGTGTGCAGGTACAGTCCATGACAACGTTTCTGATTAATTGTAAATTTATTGACATGTCACAGGAACAATACACACCTGCCTCTCATTGGGTTTACCTGTGAGCAGACCTAATCAGCACTGATTACCTGCCTTTTGATTGGATTCACCTGTGAGCAGTTATAATCAGCACCAATGAACTGTCTCTTGGTTGGGATTCACCTGTGAGCAGACCAAATCAGCGCTGATTACCTGTACATTGATTGTATTCACCTGTGAGCAGACCTAATCAGCACTGATTACCTGCCTTTTGATTGGATTCACCTGTGAGCAGTTATAATCAGCACCAATTAACTGTCTCTTGGTTGGGATTCACCTGTGAGCAGACCAAATCAGCGCTGATTACCTGTACATTGATTGTATTCACCTGTGAGCAGACCTAATCAGCACTGTTGGGATTCACCTGTGAGCAGATCTAATCAGCGATGATTGGCTGCCTCTTGATTGCATTCACCTGTGAGCAGACCTAATCAGTACTGATTAACTGCCCCTTGATTGGATTCACCTATTAGCAGACCTAATCAGCTATGATTACCTGTCCATTGATTGGATTCACCTATGAGCAGACCTAATCAGTACTGATTGGCTGCCCCTTGATTGGATTCACCTATGAGCAGACCTAATCAGCTATGATTACCTGTCCATTGATTGGATTCACCTATGAGCAGACCTAATCAGCGCTGATTACCTGTCCATTGATTGGATTCACCTATGAGCAGACCTAATCAATGCTGATTTGTTGCCTCTTCATTGCATTCACCTGTGAGCAGACCTAATCAGTGCAGATTGGCTGCCTCTTGGTTGGATTCACCTGTGAGCAGACCTAATCAGCACTCATTAACGGTCTCTTGATTGCATTCACATGTGAGCAGACCTAATCAGTGCTGATTGACTGCATGGTGTATCTCTGCCTTTTATAGTATACAGTAGTAGTATTTGAGGCTGAATAAAGTCATATGTCCATTTAGTCCATGCAACTTATATAGAATTTCCTGACACCAGTTGATCCAGAGGAAGGCAAAAAAAAAAACCTCAGAAATTCTATTTGTTCTATAGTTGTGCAAATTAATGGAAATGAATAATTTAATCAAATGAGCTAAGCTGCTCTAAGCCCCAAGAAGCTAAAAGTGGTTTCAGGACAACTGGATTGTCTAAGCTCTACCTCAGCCTGGGATCTATCTGATAGGAAGAATCGCTTCTTGCAGAAAGTGTCTTCCCATTGGTTAGGCCCTGGGTCAAAAGGAGGTGTTTTCTTTTAACGCCCCCAATCTTTGATTACTGGTGATCTGTAAAATGATTGCTGTACGCTGGGCTGTTTCATGTTACACAAGTTAATGGTTTAATCCCACCTATAGAGATTTTATGTGTGTGTTGCTAAGGATATGTAAGAGTGTTTGGGTAACACAGCCTATTTTATTATTTGGTTGTTTGAAATCTAAGAGCCATTTTTTAAACAAGTTGGAACATGTGAATGATTATAGAGTGTAGTCTCTCTGCACAGATAACACACATAAGCAGGTATTTACAGCATAAATAGCAGAGATGTCTGGGAACTATTTAATGGATGAAATTGTTGTGATGGTTCCAGAAACCAATCTTCTTTTGTTCATTAAAAAGCTGTTTGAGTCTATTGAAACAGGTTTGTGTCTGCTGGTTCGATCATCATAAATTGTAGTGCACTTAAACTTTCTGTTGATTTATAAGAACGTCTAGAATGGAAAACTCCCTTTAATAGGGAAAACTCACATTTCATCTTTATATTTGTAATGGCAGGAAAGCTTCTCAAAGTTGCAAAAAAAATTCCCAGAATTTGTACATTGGATTTAATGGACAATTATACTCATATTAATTACCCCCCCCCCCCACCTACCTAATAGCATTTAGGGTGAAGACCTAAAACCGCAAGGTCCTCACCCCAGTGTTCTCACTATAGGGTCAATAAAGATCTGTCCTGCCGCTGGCACCAGTGTCTCCTTGTTTCCTGGACTGTTCTGAGATTTTGCCAATGGAAAGACGTGCTCTGCAAGGTGCAAGGGCTTTAGAAACAGGGTGCTATACAAACAAATTTTGACAACTTTTTACAGACCCATTAGTGAGAACACAGGTACGATTTTCCTTTAAAATATAAAGTATGGGGCACAGGCGGGCTTTTTAAAGGAATTGTACAATGAAAACATTATTTTACCTCACTTAAATCTATAAATGAAAACAGCACTTACTCTGATGTGTGTGTGTGTGTGTGTGTAGCTGTATGACTTCAATCCAGTACTTGTCATGCTCAAGCTCAGTCCCCCAGCTATCTGCCAGACTATCTGACTCTCTGTGAGGGCAAGCATGCTCAGTAATCCCAATGAAGCAGCACTGGGAGAGGGAATTTTTCCACCATTCAGTTCACGTACTTACTGTCACCATTCCAGCAACAGCAAAACTATACATAACAGAAGAGTTTATGATAATAAGGCACTTGATTGACAGCTGAAATGTGAGATGTCTCAGACTGGATATCTAAAGAAATAGGGGACGGATCCACAAATAAACAGTTATAGTTTGGAAGAATTGTAATTTTAAGTAATGGGCAAAAAACCTAATTTACCAGTGTACATATCCTTTAAAGGGTTTTAGAACATTGTATACCTTATCATTATGAATAAAAGGGAATTAAATAATACAGAATGTAAATTCTGCTAACTGGAACCACATAGGGCACATCATATTAAAAAATACTGCTATTCGGATATTTTAAATGGCCTCCTGTGTTCCTCTAATGGATAATTTCTCAGAATTTTAATCAAATGTTCCAAACTTGTTTTTTTCTCAGTGGGAACCTGCAAAGGTTTAATGTTTGTAGCTAAATGTCTTATTCATGGTCTGTGTAGGGGACCTTCATTTGAGAGGAGGTAGAAAAGGTCACTGGGAGCTGTTAAAGGCTTAGCGTACGGTAGGGTACGATAGGTTTATAGGTGTTAACAGTGCGATGTTAGTGGCAGTAGCAAGAGATGTAAAATGTTGTTTAACATGATTATATGCTACATATATTAGTGTTTCATTCCATAAACCTATTTTAATGTTGATAACCATGTTATTATTATAATACGTTCCTATTTTATTTCTAAACTTTATGCTATTATTTAACCCAAGATTAAAAATTAAAATGAAATGCCTAGCAACTACACTTAAAGGACAATTATACTCAGCTTCCCTCCGCTCCACAGGGTGAGGACCTGAACTGCTTGGTCCTCACCCTGGGTAAAAGCTACTGCACGAAGATGTGGAGTGGAGGGAAGGTGAGTATAATTGTCCTTTAAGTGTTAAAGGGCATGTCCACCCTTACAACAAAAAAACTGGTCAATTATTCGTTGTCTGCCCCTAACTGATACTGTATATTTTGCACTTTATTACCTGCATTACTAACCAGAAATTTAAAGGATAATTATTTTCCCCAGGGAGAGTAAGCTCCTCCCTTCCATGTAGGCAGTCAAGACTGTGACAACTACCAACACAACTAATGATTGACTGCTGTTTCACCGGCTGCCTCCTCTGCACATGCTCAAGATTATAAAAAGCTCATTGAGCAGATCCCTTTTTCAGAATGGAATAGAACATATCCTTAAATATCTGGTTACAAATACATGTAATAAACTAGTAAAAATATCAGTTGGGGTTGCGGGCAGGTAACTGACAAGTCACCAGTTTTTTTGCTTTAAGGGTAGACTTGCCCTTTAAATTCAGGAAGTGCATTCAGCCATATTCAAGCTAAAATACGTTTATTGCTGATTTTATAAACCAAATTTTATAAACAAAATATAATATAGTATATATAATTTAGTCTTAAAGGTTGTGTATTCCTGTAATAAAACAATTTTTCAATTGTGAAGCAGTAAAAGGTAACAAACATTGTCCTAACAGACAATCCAGCAAGCTGTGCCTCATCTCCCCCTTTGGTTGGTTTATGAAGTCAAAACAAGGAAGTTGCAGCCTCCCTGTCCAAATGAATCGCCAGCCCTAATTATGATTTATTAACATTTAATATTATACCATTACAGTTATAAACCCACACTAACCCAGTAGTGGTGATGTACTGAGGTTTAATTATTTATACAGTATCTATAGTTACTGTAGATTTTTTAATTAAATCATCCATTCCAATTGCTGTTATTTGCCTGGGGACCACATCTAAAGGGCCACTTGGATAAAGAGATTACACCAAGTGTAGAACCTTTTATTTTACTCTTATAACTTTCCAATTTAAACCAGTATGTGATATTCCCTAGACCACCTCATCAATCCTTTTCATAGCTGAAAGGAATGTTCTGATATCATTTCGATATGCATTTTAGCATCACTACTTGTGACTAAATTTTTAAAGGGTTCTCTATTGGTTTCTAGGAACATGGCTACACACTAACAGATTCAGAGCCAATGCAATTGACTGTTTTGTCCAATGTACTTTCTGATTATTTGGCAGTATAAAAATGTACACCCCTGTTTTATTGATATTTACCAGACAGTCTAATATACTGATTTTGCAAATTGTCTGATCATTCAGACATAAAAATATTGGCTCATGTTCCAGGCCTTCAATTAAAATGGAGCTAAAGTCACCAGACAACATTGTCTCTATAGACAAAGCACATTCACAAAGAAACAAGCTCTCCTTTTGCTTTGGCTCTTGGTTGATTTTCTGAAATTTAATCTTTGGGTTCTAGGGGTCAGCTCCCATAATCCACGTTTGTTTTGGTGGAAGTGTACACACACAATCCTTTGCAAACAAAAGTAATCTTTGCAGTTTGTTTCCTATTGAGCTTTTAAGAAGAAAGAAAATTAAAAATTTGTAAATAAGTTTGGGGATTTGAACCTGAAACCTCACGGGCTGTGTGTTTCTAACAGTAGAGCATTTCTCCACTAGAACTAACACAAAGAAAATGGTTACATTTAAAAACTTTGATCTTTTGCTAGGAACAGAATGGAAGTAAAAAAATAAACAACTATAAAATCAGCTAACTATTTAGTAATTTTCCTGGTAGGCTGTCTGCAATTCTTGTTGGTTGGAAAATAAACTGCAGGGTAACATATTGGTGTGAAGACATCTATATAGAAAATACTCTGTGCATAGAGGCAGTGAAAAGTGGGGTATGGGGGCGTGTCAAAATGGGAACATGCTCACTAGGCTCTATAAAGACTATGGGCTGATTTGTACTGGCAACAACATGGAAGACTTATTTAGAGAAACTACTTCTTACCTGAATGTAAATGAAACTAACTAAAAGAAGTATCTTACAATGTAAGTAGTTTTCCTTTAATTGGTGTCTGTACAGCAGTAATGTGAGTACAACTTTACTATAAAGCGAGCGGAATACTGAAAGCTGAGCTGAATGAACGGAAATAATGTTTCATTCTATTTAATTTTTATTTACAGCTGCAAAAACTTTCTAAAGCCCTAGGAAATGCTGCTGATTATTATATTTGTAAAGCAAGCTTATTATACAATCGAGCTCATTGTCTCTGCCAGAGAGGAAGACTAAATTATCATTGATGGGATTGAATAACCATGAAAATCAATAGAAATGAATATGAATTCCAACCAAGGCTCCTTTTTCACTTTAACCTCTTCACTGTTAAAATGACCTGCCAACTAAGCAGCCTTTAAAATGAGTCCAGGATCATGCTTCCAGCTACAGTCTATCCAAAGTTACAGCAGTATAAAGGGAGGTTTTTCTTGCTAGTACTGTGACCTGTTACATCACCAGCACCACTGCTCTGTCTCAGTCTTGGGCATGCCCACTGCTGGGACAGAGCATCATCAGCTGCATCATAAACCCCACCCCTGAACATCTAACATTTTTTAAAGGGCATGTCCACCCCCAAAACTATAATCCCCCCAACTACTGGCCCCATCATGTAGTGTAGTTTAATCCTTACCTCACATCCCAGCTCCATAAGGTTCTCCTGTAGTCCCCCCCCCCCCAAAGACCCAAAAACTGCCCACCAGGAGGATAGCAGAGTCCATATAGGACTCTGCCTCCTACCTGGCCTCCGGGAGAAGTTTGGCATGCGTACTGCAGCCCTTCTCCCCCTCCCTCTCCCTCCCTCTAAGGATTCCCTTCCCCTAGCATAAATCCCTTTAGCTATAGGATTCCCCCTATCCCCCCAGCCCCAACCGCTATATTTATATGCTTAGAAAGCTCCCCAAACTTTATTTACCTTCCCTCTTTCCCCCGCCGAAAAGAACACCCGGCAGCCGCGTCCGTGATTGGCTGCCGCTCAGCCAATCACAGACGCGACTGCCGGTCCCGCCCCTCTGCTTGCATTTTCTCGCAAGCAGAGGGCCGGCAGTGCGGCGGAGGAAAGAGGGGAGGTAAGTAAAGTTTGGGGAGCTTTCTAAACATATAAATATAGCGGTTGGGGCTGGGGGGACAGGGTCAAGCATATAACAAAATTTTGTTTTTAGGGTGGACATATCCTTTAAAGGAACACTAAACAGATTTTATATATTTCATTAAGTACATAAAATCTGGAGAAGGGCTGCAGTACGCATGGCAGTGATCTCCGGGAGACCAGGTAGCAGGCAGTGTCTTATATGGACCTGCTAGCCTCCTGGTGGGCAGTTTTTGGGACTTTGGGGGGGGGACTACAGGAGAACCAGATGGAGCTGGGATGTGAGGTAAGGATTAAACTACACTACATGGTGGGGCCAGTAGTTGGGGGGATTATAGTTTTGGGGGTGGACATGCCCTTTAAAGCTAGCTACAAGCCTGAAAAAAAGGACAGAGAATGGTTGCAAGTGTGTGATTGGTTTGAGAAAATAATTTTTTTTGAGGAGTGGGGCACATCATGTGACTGTCACAGACTCGGTCAGACCTTCAAGACAGACAACAAAGTGTAAATTTTCAAGCCTATAACTTAAAGGGTATCTTTTCCAAAAATTGTACGGCAAGATCCTGCTGCTCCAAAACGTTTTTCAGATTTTAAATCTGAGCTGTAGATTCTGAGAAATCATCATCTGAAAATTTACAGGGAAATACCTTTTACTCCTGAAGCAGAAATTATAATATGTGACCCATGGCTGACTTCTTTGCCTTTCTGCCACCACACTTTCTGCAACATTTAAGAGAATCAGCAGAGAAAAGAAGGTAGGGGGAGGGAGGGGGTAGATGTTTAAGCAGAGCAGTGTCCATGGTGAGGCTGTGCAGAACTTATAGGTTTCGCAGACACTACAAGAAGGCAGTGAGTAAGGGAGGTGGGGGAAATTAATGGCACAGATAAATATCATAGTTGCCAACAGTCCCGGATTACCCGGGACAGTCCCGGATTTAAGAATGCAGCCCCGATCTTCTGATGTCCCGGTAAATGTCCCGATCTGGAGCAAGCAGCGTGCATGTGGTTTTAGAATTTAAAGCCTTCCCCTGCAATGTTACTACTTTCAGATCCTCTCCTCCTGCAGGTGAGAGATCGAATTACAGTCAGTCTCACCGTCACGTTCTGTGTGCACGTTAGGAAGGGGAGGGGGAAGTGCAGTCCTGTTGATCTCTCTGCCCTGAACACAGTTTGAGGTTTGTGATCTATCTCTGCCTGTGTTACTTTAGCTCTGTATCCCTATCTAGTTCTATCTATCTGTATGTCTATTCTTCTACTACTCTATCTATCTATAACTCTGCCTATCTATCTATCTATCTAACTCTGCTATCTATCTATCTATCTAACTCTGCTATCTATCTATCATCTATCTAACTCTATCTATCTATCTATCTATCTAACTCTGCTATCTATCTATCTAACTCTGCTATCTACTCTATCTATCTATCTATCTATCTATCTAACTCTGCTCTCTATCTATCTATCTAACTCTGCTATCTATCTATCTAACTCTGCTATCTATCTATCTAACTCTGCTATCTATCTATCTATCTATCTATCTATCTAATCTATCTATCTAACTCTGCTATCTATCTATCTAATACTAACTCTGCTATCTATCTATCTATCTATCTATCTATCTATCTATCTATCTATCTATCTATCTATCTAACTCTGCTATTATTTATCTATCTATCTAACTCTGCTATCTATCTATCTATCTATCTATCTATCTATCTATCTATCTATCTATCTAACTCTGCTATCTATCTATCTAACTCTGCTATCTATCTATCTAACTCTGCTATCTATCTATCTATCTAACTCTGCTATCTATCTATCTATCTATCTGCTTCTATCTATCTAACTCTGCTATCTATCTATCTAACTCTGCTATCTATCTATCTAACTCTGATATCTGTCTATCTATCTATCTAACTCTGCTATCTATCTATCTAACTCTGCTATCTATCTATCTAACTCTGCTATCTATCTATCTAACTCTGCTATCTAGCTATCTATCTATCTAACTCTGCTATCTATCTAACTCTGCTATCTATCTCTATCTATCTAACTCTGCTATCTATCTATCTATCTATCTATCTAACTCTGCTATCTATCTATCTAACTCTGCTATCTATCTATCTATCTATCTATCTCTGTTTCTCTAGCTCTGTCTGTTCCTATAGCTGTCATTCTATCTATCTGTCTTTCTAGCGCTCTGTCTGTCCCTCTAGCTGTCTCTTTCTCCCTATGTGTCTCTCTCTATCTCTGTTGGTCTATCTCTTCCTAGCTATTTCTGTGCGTCTGTCTATTACTGTCTTTCTGTCTATCTTTCCATTAAAAGTGAGCGTGAACTGAAAGTTGGAGAGGGGCTAAAACTTGTGGTGGCACACAACAATTTTAAAAATGTGTCCCTAGAATTTTTTTGAGAATGTTGGCAACTATGAAATATGTGAGTACCACCATTTTATTTCTCTCAAATTGTAGTTTCAAAAAATGTAAAGTTGTTTCAATGAGCATAGTGACCCTTTAAGATTGAAAGGTATACTAAAGAGACCACAGTCACCCTTTAAACTGTGTTGTGACTCTCTATTCTATAAATGCTCAGTATGTGTACTGCCATAGGTAGGCAAATTTCTTTTACAAAAGAGGAGTCAGTCTGAACGTTTTTTTTGGGGGGGGGGTGCCTCATGGAAACTGAGCAATTTAGAAGCCTGTACTGAGCCTGGGCATGCTCAGAAGGAGCAGACAGGGGATTAACATTCAGTCATTGGCTGTGATGTCAACTGTCGAATCCATAACTGGAAGAGCCAGAAAGCAGAAACAGGGTAACAGGACATTGTGCAGGATTTCAGGTTAGACTTATATATTTCACATTTCAAACTATTACCGTTTAGGGTTTTGGGGGTTGATTTACCTGTATGTAAGTTTTCGTTTTGAGGCAGTATGTTTTGTAATAAGATATTTACATTCTAAATAAATAGATGGCAGATTTGCATTTAGTCATATCTTTTGCATTTTTTATCTGCTTCAAATTATTTGGGTATTGAATACATTTATCGTGTCTGTTGAACTGGGATTCGGTCCCAGAAGAAAAGTACAAGTTAATAGCAATAATGTGAGTGGTTTTTAACAGTTCCTTTGATTCCAGACATTTATGTGTGTTTGTGTGAAAACCCATAATAAAAATTGATTACTAGATGTGCGGTTCCAGGCAAGTGAAGAATGTTTTCCGTCCTCTGATGGTTAAATACCACAGGGAACTTCCTGAACCACCAAACCTACAAATTCGCTCGGCATTTGAATCAATTTTTCCTTTTTAAAGTGATTTAGAGCTTTGAATATGGATCCAGCAGTTGGACACATTCAGACACCTGTGTATATTAGATTATTGTTCTTGTCTGTTGGCCATATGGGTTTATAAATCACTTACAGAGACCATTGCTAGGAGAGTTTATATACAGAAGCCTAAATATGTTCTACATGTAGTAAATTAGGTCAAGGGGTTTAAAGACCGCGAGATGTATGGAAACTTTTTTGGAAACACCATATCGAGAAAATAAGATTTCCATAAAACCGCCTTGCTTTGATCCATAAAAATGGAGTATGACATCCATATGGGATCATTATTGCAAAACACAGGAAAGTTTTTTAGAAATAATCTACAAAAGTAGATTTTTATTCTGCTGGAAACTCTTTACTAAAGTTTAGGAAATTTAAGAGACAGCCATATGGAGCCATTAAGAAGTTGTTACATCATGCAGTAAGTTTTTTTTTTTAAGAGCAAATCAAAGCTAACGTCCATTGATGACCTCACATGGATAATTTGATCTGAAGGAGTCTGGACTGCAGGACAGTGGTATAAAATGGCTTTAAGAACAGCAGGATAACTGTCATTTATTTGGATTATTACAAACACATGGGTGGCACCTCTACATTGTATAATTAAAGGGTTTAGTGTTGCTGTAAACAAATGGAATTGTGATTTTTTACAATGTCCATGCAACACTGTGTTTCATCTATTTCTCTTTCTTCCTTGTTCAGCAAATGACTAAAGTACTACAGAATCCAGTGTTTTGATTATTTTTTCTCTAATCTATCTTTCCACAAGGAATCCAATAAGTCCCCCAGGACATGCTGCATGGATTAAGTTCTGCTTGATGAGTGTCTAATTTTGGTAAAACCTTTACAAACAGATGTGTTTCCTGGTCAGTCCACGCGCTGCGTTTTATGTCGTTCCAACAAGATGGACGCTTGATCTTTTATCAATTAGAAAATCAGAACAAAATGAAGTCTGTGAGACTGTTTTTAATAACCAAGTTACTGTTGGTATTTTATTGTGCTTTTAATTTTTTTAGGGGCATGACTATTAATGTTGAGTTTCCTTAATAAATCCTCCATTACAATAATCTTAAAGGAATAAGAGTTCTGTTGGGGGTGCATATCCGTATAATTATAATAAACTAAGTTAACTATTTATATTTATTTGGGTGCTCCGCCTCTAAATGGGAACATTTTCAGTTTCTGCATAATTGCTCCTGTAGGCAACTCTCCAGTCATTTGCATAGTAGTTAATGGATGGCCATGTCAGCCATATTGTTTCAGCAGGTTTAATAATATCATGGATATCACAATAAGGGGCAGGTTGCATTTGAGATTAGTTGAGTATTGGATGAGGTTATTGCACTGCCCTGTGTATATGAAGACTTGTAGCCTTAGAGACCCCCCAAATTTCTGAAATCTGAATGAATTTATATAAATAACACCAATTTATCCATGTTAAGCGTCCACCAGTAGGCCATCAACTGACCCAGTGGGTACAAACAGCTTGTCCTAATCTTTAGTCATTTACTAAGCCCATTAATAACAAGTCGTCATTCCCAGAGTTTTGAGTTTTGATTTCCTCAGGAAGCCGTCAGTGTGACTTTAGAAAAACTCCACATCCTGTGTTTTGAAAAGTCATTGTCTTTGTATTTTTGTACAGTACAATGCTGCATATCTTTATATTAACCTATAGTGACAGAGGTTGTATAGACGCACCCTAAGACAGGATAATATTGCTGTACTGGTTTCCAGCAAGTTTTTATGGCCAGCCTCCTAGTCCGTCATGTCAGCACAGTGGCTCAGTGGTTAGCGCTGATGCCTTGCAGTGCTGAGTCCTGAGTTCGAATCCACCCTTGGACACATCTGCAAGGAGTTTGTATGTTCTCCCCATGCTTGCATGGGTTTCCTCTGGGCACTGTAATTGTAAAGCGCTACGGAAGATGTTAGCGCTATATAAATTCACAATGATAATAATAATGATCCGTTACAAACCTTCAATGATTAACCAGTTCTCATTGGCCAGTTCTGTCGGCGATTAGTGATTGGTCATCATGCAATAATTATCATGTAATCATCATCTAAACATTTTATTGGTTAATACAATTTGTAAAATATAATAGTAGGACAAGGTTTATGCTAAAAGTGCAGAATAGTGCAATGCAGATTTTAAGTCCCAGACAATTCTGCTGTTACAGGAGCTGCAGAAAAGTTATAAAAAGAAATATCAAAGGAAATAGACATTGTGGCTTTAAAGGACAACTCCACCCTTATAAGAACATCTTTTAGAAAGAATTGCCTCTTTATAATATGTTGATATATCATGGTTTGTCCTATGAATTCATTACTGTATGCCTGTTATTCCTCTGGATGTGTCATGGAAACTGAGCAATTTAGAAACCTGTACTGAGCCTGGGCATGCTCAGTAGAGGCAGACAGGGGATTAACATTCAGTCATTGGCTGTGATGTCAACTGTTAAATCCATAACTAACAGTTTCTAACTGAAAGAACCAGGAAGCAGAAACAGGGGCAACAGGACATTGTGCAGGATTTCAGGTTAGATTTATATATTTCACATTTCAAACTATTACCGTTTAGGGTTTTGGGGGGTGATTTACCTGTATGTAAGCTTTAATTTCAGGGCTGGACTTGCCCTTTAATCTTTGGAGAAGGGGGTAAACTGGGTAGAAAGTCCACTACGTCCAACAAAAGTCCTGCATTTGTCCTGTAACCTCCCCGCCTGGGTATTGCTCTACTCGCCACCCACCTTCCAACCTTGTTGGAAATGATCAAATACTCTACAATTTCCTCTTAGGGGAAATAATCGAAAGTCCATTTCCATGCTTCTATGGATTTATTCTGTTCAGATGTTGTTAGTTACAGCACTGTACAGTTTTCAACAATAGCAAAGTACTGGAGGGAATTAAAAAAGGTTTTCAGATGAACATTAGCAGAAATTCCTTATTTTCACTGGGTATTGAGGAACTGGGGGAAATTAAATCTTAATCAGGAATCCTCTCTGTGGATTCGGTAATTTCTAACAGCCCTAAGGCTGTTTTTTTAAGCAAAATTTTCAATTCTATTGCGTATAACGTATGGGAATTTCCCCGGCTGTTAAATGTAAAGCGCCTTTCTTTGATGTTCATGCTCGAAATCGTCAAACAATAATTACACACCAGGGTTATTAGTTATTTGAGACTTTTTCTTTAAGAACAGAATCAAGTTCCCTTCCAATGATCAAAGGGGCAGTGGAATGTTTCACCAAAGGCTGCCAATGCACGTTCAATGTCCTTATACTGCCACTAACCTGTATTTAATAAAATGCCACATATAGCATATGCTTGTGTTGGGGGGTTTACATGGATAAATATATTAGAGATGCGTGATGTGTTCCAAGCTGCATTACAAACTGAGCTACGTACACAAGGGCACAGTGGGATTATAATTACCTATAGTGGTAGTAGTCTGACCAAAACATTCGGACAAACAGAGAAAAAGAATGATCAATGCACGTTACAGGGCCTTATATAATATCCTAGTGTATATAGTAAATACATAGGGGTTTCTCCTCTGCAGCTCCAGGAGTGGAAATTTAAAGTTGTCTGTGAAGCATTGTGGCCAAGATCGATTTACTGACCATAAAGCTGGGAGAGGCGTGTCGATAAACCCGGCTATGTAATTAGTGATAGAATCATTTTTGCTAATGGAAAGTATAGCAAAATTTGGGAGGGCTTAAACTGCTGTTATAAGTAAGTGGTTGGGATGGACTTGCCCTTTAATCATGGGACTTTTACAATATGCAGTTACACAGATACTATGCTATTATATAGGGCCCTGCAATGTGTATTAAATAATCCCCCCCCCCCCCTCTCTCTGTTAAATCTGAACTACATGGACAGAAAAGGAATTTTTTTGTTACTGTATCTTTACTAGAATGCCTTGATCTGTATGAGAAGGTGGGTGGTAGGGGGGTAATTATTATTCACACTGTGTCTCCAGTGGTAAAACTGTATAATACCTTTTATATTTCTCTTTACTGCAGGGCATGGCGTTTACACTGGAGGAAAGACTCCAGCTGGGAATTCATGGTCTCCTTCCACCTTGCTTTCTCAGCCAAGATGTGCAAGTTCTGCGGGTTATGAAAAGCTACGAGACCAAGTCTAGTGACCTAGACAAGTACGTGAGATGTGTTACCAAATACCTTTCCCTGCATTTCCATTATATCTAATATTCTACACAGAATGTAATGGTTAATACGACACAGATTAATGCCTTTTGTATCCTTTTAAGAAATGTAGAGTGTGGGAAAGACATTTCAATATAGTTTTATATAGACAGATATAATTAGTAAATGTAATCAACCAGAGTCAGAGGTAGAGCATTACTCCTTTACTCCTTCATCATTCTCTGGTAACAATAGTATGAAAAAATAATTATATTAGACAGACAGAGGTGCAGGCAGACGGACAGAGGTGCAGGCAGACGGACAGAGGTGCAGGCAGACGGACAGAGGTGCAGGCAGACGGACAGAGGTGCAGGCAGACGGACAGAGGTGCAGGCAGACGGACAGAGGTGCAGGCAGAGGGACAGAGGTGCAGGCAGAGGACAGAGGTGCAGGCAGAGGGACAGAGGTGCAGGCAGAGGGACAGAGGTGCAGGCAGAGGGACAGAGGTGCAGGCAGCACAGACTGAGGCAGAGTGCTGGGCAGACGGACAGAGGTGCAGGCAGACGGACAGAGGTGCAGGCAGACGGACAGAGGTGCAGGCAGACGGACAGAGGTGCAGACAGACGGAGTAGCAGACGGAGAGCCATGCAGACAGAAGGAGAGCCATGCAGACAGAAGGAGAGCCATGCAGACAGAAGGAGAGCCATGCAGACAGAAGGAGAGCCATGCAGACAGAAGGAGAGCCATGCAGACAGAAGGAGAGCCATGCAGACCGACAGCGAGCCATGCAGACCGACAGCGAGCCATGCAGACCGACAGAGAGCCATGCAGACCGACAGAGAGCCATGCAGACCGACAGAGAGCCATGCAGACCGACAGAGAGCCATGCAGACCGACAGAGAGCCATGCAGACCGACAGTGAGGCAGGCAGGCAGACCGACAGTGAGGCAGGCAGGCAGACCGACAGAGAGGGAAGGCAGGCGAACGACAGAGAGGCAGGCAGGCAGACCGACAGAGAGGCAGGCAGGCAGACCGACAGAGAGGCAGGCAGGCAGACCGACAGAGAGGCAGGCAGGCAGACCGACAGAGAGGCAGGCAGGCAGACCGACAGAGAGGCAGGCAGGCAGACCGACAGACAGAGAGGCAGGCAGGCAGACCGACAGAGAGGCAGGCAGGCCAGACCGACAGAGAGGCAGGCGGCAGACCGACAGAGAGGCAGGCCAGACCGACAGAGAGGCAGGCAGGCAGACCGACAGAGAGGCAGGCAGGCAGACGGACGAGAGGGGCAGGCAGAGGACAGAGGGCGGCAGGCAGGCAGAGGCAGACAGAGAGGCAGGCAGGCAGACGGACAGAGAGGCAGGCAGGCAGACGGACAGAGAGGCAGGCAGGCAGACGGACAGAGAGGCAGGCAGGCAGAGGCAGACAGAGAGGCAGGCAGAGGCAGACAGAGAGGCAGGCAGAGGCAGACAGAGAGCAGGCAGAGGCAGACAGAGAGGCAGGCAGAGGCAGACAGAGAGGCAGGCAGACAGAGAGGCAGGCAGGCGGACAGAGAGGCAGGCGGACAGAGAGGCGAGCGGACAGAGAGGCAGGCGGACAGAGAGGCAGGCGGACAGGAGGCAGGCGGACAGAGAGGCAGGCGGACAGAGAGGCAGACGGACAGAGAGGCAGGCAGGCAGAGAGGCAGGCAGGCAGACAGACAGAGAGGCAGGCAGAGACAGCGAGGCAGGCAGGCAGACAGACAGAGAGGCAGGCAGGCAGACAGACAGAGAGGCAGGGAGGCAGGACAGAGAGGCAGGCAGGCAGACAGAGAGGCAGGCAGGCAGACAGAGAGGCAGGCAGGCAGACAGAGAGGCAGACGGACAGAGAGGCAGGCAGGCAGAGACGGCAGGCAGGCAGACAGACAGAGAGGCAGGCAGGCAGACAGAGAGGCAGGCAGACAGACAGAGAGGCAGGCAGGCAGACAGAGAGGCAGGCAGGCAGAGAGGCAGGCAGACAGACAGAGAGGCAGGCAGGCAGGACAGAGAGGCAGGCAGGCAGACAGAGAGGCAGGCAGGCAGACAGACAGAGAGGCAGGCAGGGACAGACAGAGAGGCAGGCAGACAGACAGACAGAGAGCAGGCAGACAGACAGAGAGGGCAGGCAGACAGAACAGAGAGGCAGGCAGACAGACAGAGAGGCAGGCAGACAGACAGGCAGAGAGGCAGGCAGACAGACAGATAGAGAGGCAGACAGACAGATAGAGAGGCAGGCAGACAGACAGAGAGGCAGACAGACAGACAGAGAGGCAGACAGACAGACAGAGAGGCAGACAGACAGACAGAGAGGCAGGCAGACAGACAGAGAGGCAGGCAGACAGACAGAGAGACAGACAGAGAGGCAGACAGACAGTCAGATACAGATGGGCAGACAGACAGACAGAGATTCAGGCACACAGGCATTTTGCGGAACACTTAAAAGTGCAAACATGGAACCAGCCACGAGCCTCCAATCTCGACTCGGTTTGTAATGCTGGATCGCAATATTAACTGGATAAAACAATTGGAAATAACCTCCAAAATATAAAAAAGGGTGTGATACAGCACCACTCCACTACTACTTTCACTAATTATAGCTTCTTTAGCTTAATTCCCTTGAATTAAGGCAGCCAACCCTAAAGGTTCGTATGTCTGTTTCGGTCGATAAACAGCCCGTATATGGGCACTTATTAGCCGAAACAGCCACTAGTTTGGAGATCCGCCAAGCAGGTCAGGCAACAATCCCCGAAAGAGCGGCCATTTCAGCCAATAAAGTGCCCATACACGGGCCGATTATCGCCCGAAACAGATGTTCGTACACATCGTGCATAGCGGCACCCTCAAATCGCACGTGTGTACGAACCTTACGGCTGGAACGGATATATCGGCTCTAGTTTATCAAAGCTGTCCAGGTTTACTAATTTACCAATCAGATGGTAACCATTAATTATTAATGAGCTTATAGGAGAACTTAGTAAACAAAGTTTTTTTCAGAAATTATTACTTATGGAGTACCGCTGTGGAGTGGCAGCAGAAAGAAAACTGCTTCTGCCAGGCTTCCTGAGTGCTTCAGTATTATCTTTAATACAGGAAGGCCCAGAGCACTTATCTGGTAATTGTGCCGTAGCTCCTCAAGTAAACAATATTGTGAGGTAGGAATAATCAATTCTACCTTCCTGCCCCAGGTGGTTCTCAGTTTTTAAAAGTAAATTTTTACAGTAAAGTTGTCCTTTAAGGCTATAGAGCTTCCATCTTGCATATGCAAGTAAGGAACGTAATTTCCATGTTTTCATGGTAGCCCTTTAGAAATATCTATTTGCATATGAGGGGAGCTCTGTAGCCTTAAACTCTCTTTATCCTGTTTGATTCCTTAATGACCTCTCTCTATAGGCCCTTCACATTGCAAACCAGAGGTCTACATTACACTGAAGATGTGTCAATAAAGCTGAAACTGGTCTTTAACTGTCTCTCTGGTTTTACATTTAGCTCATGCAATGCTGTTAGCCTCTTGGAAGGTATAGCATTTCCGTAAGGGCAACCCTGAAGTCTCTAATCCATATGTGTAGATCTGCTGGGTGGATTATCAGGACAAAAATGTCCTGTGTGTATTAGGCCTAAAGTTTCAGTAAAACAAACCAAAAATTCCATTTGGCAGATTGCTGATTGGTATATCCAGACTTTGTGTGGTTTATTTTACTATTAAATAGTCTGGGCATCCAGCAATTAAAATGACCAGCAGAATCCTGGATACTCTGCACCTATTATCACTTCCTATTGATTATTTCTTTTTCCCTTCCAGATACATCATACTGATGACCTTACAGGACAGGAATGAGAAGCTTTTCTATCGTGTGCTCACCTCAGACATTGAGAGATTTATGCCCATAGTGTACACTCCCACTGTCGGCCTGGCTTGTCAGCAATATGGCCTTGCATTCAGGAGACCAAGGTGAGAAACCTGCTGGGCAATTTCACATAGTAACACTCAATGTCTATGTAATGGTTCATTTAAAGGAGAGCCTCTTTCACTCTCATTGGGTGAAGATCATTAAAGGGTAACTGATCATATATTTAAAACATTTAAATATCTTTCAAACAAGCTTAGAATGAGGTTCTAGTCCTCTGGATCTTATGTTTTAGGCTTGTAAAGTTACATTTCCTTGCCTGTCCTAACTGTCTCAGTCACATGATGTGCTGTGTAAATAGCCCAACCCCCCAAAAATCAATCTTTTCTTAAGCTAGTTACGGACCTGCAATCATTCTCTGTCCTTTCCTCTACCTTTAAAGACAACTTAGAGAGATAAAAATATTGTAATGTACATATACACCAAAGCTCCTTATATATATATACCTCCAGCCTGCAGGGGGTGTCAGTGAGTAATAAGAGACAAGACAGCCCTGCTGTCTATGGCTAGGAGGAGAGAAAGTGAAAGTAGATAGAAATATGTGTTGGTGTGCTCCTGCTAGGACTGGTCTGTTTGGTGTGATCCCTAAAACAGTCTGCGTATGAAGAAGGTGATCCCTTGTACAGTGTGATCTCCTGATTAACTACAATACAAGATCCTGTGTGTAAGAACCTGTTACCACCTGCTGGAGGGACAAGTTACCTGATTGGATACAAACTCTGACATAACAGATAAGTTTACACCAACTGGCAAGGACAAACAATACACAGGCCTGGTCAATATTTAGTGCGGTGCACCATATACAGAGACCACTCCATCACTGGATATCTTATATGGGGAAAGTGTTTGTTTGTTATTAAGGCAAATGCAAAGAAGTTGGAGGAGCACACTATTTCGGTTCCAGTGTTTATTTCAGCAAAAAAAAAATATACCTGAGGAAGGGGGGTTTGTATCTCCCGAAACGTTGTCTTTTTTGCTGAAATAAACACTGGAAACGAAATAGTGTGCTCCTCCAACTTCTTTGCATTTGCCGTATTGCTGTGGCCCTTGAGGTGGAGGGCTGGAAGGATTGCACCTACTGGCTAAAGGCCGTGCCAATGAGGTGTGCTGGAGTGTGCTTTACTATTGTTTGTTATTAAACCTTTGTAATAATTACTGTTATATGCAATTAAACTGTTTTATCCTGTTCAAAGAATGTAAGTGCACTGTCTAATTTGTACCAGATCACTGCTTTATGGGACAGTTTATAGGTAGCATGGCACACAGTGGGTTATTCTGGTGGTCTGGCACAAAGCAGACAGTGCAGGATAAAACAGTTTAATTGCAAGTAACAGTAATTATTACAATGGTTTATTAACAAACATAAACAGTTATATAAGATATCCAGTGATGGAGTAGTCCCTGCCTATAGTGCACCACACTAAATATTGTAATGGATATATACACCAAGGCTCCTTATATACCACATCCTGCAGGGGGTGTCAGTGAGTATGTTCAGGCTTGTGTTGGCTTTAAAAATGATATAGAAGTTATGGGGCGGGGCCTATGATTCAGCTGATGATGCTTTGTCCCAGCAGTGGGCATGCTCCAAACTGAGACTTCGGGGCAGAGCAATGGTGCTGGTGATGTCACAGCTCACAGTGCTAGCAGGAAAAAACACCCTTTATTCTGCAGTAACTTTGTATAGTCTGCTGCTAGAATCATGATCCATTTAAAAGGTAGTGTGCTTTTTAATAAAGCTCACTTGTATGGAGATCAGTTACTTGTATGGAGACCACAGTTCCCCATTAAGTTGCGTTGTGAGAAAAAGGAGCCAAGATGCAGAGATGAAAATTGATACCAGTCTGGGGACAGCTGTAAAACTGATCACAGTCATAGACGGTGACATAGGCCAAACAATGGCACTAATAGTCCTCATTTGGTCATTGTCCTGATACCAGTGTTGGCACTGAACTAGACAATTTCATGCCATATCTATTTACCCCTTTAGTACAGCCTCTACCCACAGTATTGACCATTGTGTTAAGTATTTGTATGGGAAGTCAAAGTAATAAGAATACATAGAATATTATTTTTAATATAATGAAATTGAGATACTACAGTATATACCGTACATAACTACACCTTGAACTTTTTATGGTCATTGAAGTCCTTGGAAATTCTGTGCTTACCCCTATATCGGGGTTAGGAAGCTGATTTGCAGTAGTTACAGATTTGGTACTCCGGTAATCCAAACTATTTTACCTGCTTCATAAACAAGGTTTGCATGGAAGCGCCTTTATGGGGGATTCAAGTGTACGTACGCCTGGTTAGATTCCATTCTGTGGTCTCCAAACAAATTAAGTTTAAATGAAAGGCCAGTTTCCTACCTTTAAAACGAGCCATCAACCACCACTCTACGTGCTCCACAGCCCAAGATATACAGAAATGTTTGACCAGAAAGTTAAAGGGTGGGAGGCTTACTTGTGACATTCCTAAGGCTTCTCCTGCACAGTGCTGCCGGCGAGCACAGCCTCAGACTCCCTCAGTGTGTGAGGGAGACAGGAAGTCCCTCCTCCTCTCTGCTGTGTGAAGTCCTGATAGAGTAGGTAAGGGAATCTACAGCCCTTCTCTTTCACTGTGTGAAAACAGCATTTTCAGGCAGAGTTCTCACTCTGCCTGAAAAGGCTGTTTCCGCATTGTTTTCTGTAGGGGGGGGGGGGGTCTGAGTAACCCACGGCACCTGCAAGTGGGCGGGGCTTAGACAACCAAGAGTGGGCGGGGCTAAGGCATCCGTGAGTGGGCGAGGCTTAGGCACCCACGAGTGGGTGGGGCCTGCAACTGGAGTCTGCAAAAGGGAGGAGGAGACACAGGGCAAAATAAATAATGGAAATAAATTGCAAAAATTCTCAGGGGAGCAATTCCTATCAATTTACCTCAATTTACCTAAAGTCATTTTTGGACCACAGTTCCCCTTTAAGATACTGATCAAAGCTATTTGGGTTGATTAAAGTAGATACACATGCTTTCACAGAATCAAATTATAGGTTGATCATCTGGAAGGCAAATGAGTTAGAATCCTTGACACAATTTATAAGCATAGGTCATTTGGCAAATTAAACTGCCGTATGTCCATGTATCTAGATTATCAGTAGGTGCAGAAAAATTAAACATATTGACATTGGTTAAAAAAGCAAATTGTCTTTTTCTGGGGTTTTATGTAACCTGTAAATTAAACGTTTCTTTAGATGCAATCAGGATAAGCTTCAATGCGTTACCTGGGAAGAAAAAGTTCCATCAGCAAAAGATAAACTATTACATTTATAAATTTGTACCTTTAGGGAACAAGTGTAAAAAAATTAGGTCCACTCCTGCATGGCTTAATTCTCAGGTAAAAAGGGAAATGGAAAAAAAGAAAAAGGCTTTTGAAATTTTGAATTCAGAGGGAACAGAACAGGCTTACAGGGAGCACAAAAGCTGTAATAAAGAGTCCAAGAAAGCAATTTAAATTAGCTAAAATAGAAAATGAAATACTGATTGCCGAACAAAGCAAGTCCAACCCCAAAATGTTTTTTAAGTATATAAATGGTAAAAAGATGAGGACTGAGAATGTGGGACCATTAAATAATGAGGCTGAGATTGTTGTAGAGGATGCCAAAAAGGCTAATCTGCTAAACCGTTTTTTTACATCGGTTTTCACTATTAAGAATCCTTGTCCTTACAGCAGGGATTGTTATCATGTGCAGGGTAGAAATGAGGAGTATTCACATTGGCTGAGGATATGGTACGGAAACAATTAGACAAATTTAATATCAATAAAGCCCCAGAACCAGATGGATTGCATCCTCGGATTTTAAAAGATCTTAGTTCAGTTCTATCTAGACCAGTTTCTCATCGTTTCAGATTCACTTTGGTCTGGTAATGTGCCGCTGGATTGGAAAAAAGCCAATGTAATACCTAAATTCAAAAAAGGTAGTCGTTCACAGCCTGGAAACTATAGACCTGTAAGCCTAACATCAGTGGGTAGGAAAGGTGATGGAAACTTTGTTACGGGATCATATCCTTGACTTTGTCTCCAGAGATCATCTTATTAGTAGTAGTCAGCATGGATTTATGAGAAATAGATCATGCCAGACAAATTTAATTGGTTTTTATGAAGAAGCGAGTAAGAATTTAGATTCAGACACAGCAGTGGATGTGGTAAACGGAGGACTGTTGGCCTTGAAGAAAACATTTGTGCATGGATAGAGAATTGGTTATTGGATCACAAGCAGAGAGTGGTGGTTAATGGAGCTACATCTATGTGGGCTAAAGTTCTAAGCGGAGTGCCTCAGGGTTCAGTACTGGGGCCACTTCTGTTTAATCTGTTTATAAATGACTTAGAAGGGGGCATTGAGAGCAAGGTCTGATTTGAAATTTCAAATGATGTGCAAGTGTTGCAAGTAGACTTAGATAGATTATCAAAATGGGCAGCAGAATGGCAGATGAGATTCAATGTTGATAAATGTAAGGTGATGCATTTGGGATTTAATAATCCCTGTGCCACCTACACCATAAATAACTCTGTGTTAAGTGCATCTGTAATGGAAAAAGATTTGGGGCTTCTGGTAGATAACAGACTTAGCTGTAGCAAACAATGCCAGGTAGCAACGGCTAGAGCTAGCAAGATATTCTCTTGTATAAAGAGGGGAATAGATTCAAGAGAGAGAGAGAGATATTATTCTCTCTCTTTACAAGGCACTGGTAAGGCCTCATTTGGAAAATGCAGTGCAGATTTGGAATCCCATATACAAAAGGGATATCTTGGAAATGGAAGCAGTTCAGAGAAGGGCAACTAAATTAATAAGGGGAATGGAGGGGCTTGAATATGCAGGCAGATTAGACAAGTTAGGGCTGTTTACATTGAAGAAGCGAGGTTTGCATGGGGATATAAAAACCTTATACAAATATATTAATGGGCTGTACAATGAACTCTCTGGTGCATTGTTCACTAATAGGTCATATCAGAGGACACGTGGACATCCTTTAAGGTTGGAAGAAAAGAAGTTTCATCTTCAGGTTAGGAAGGGTTCCTTTACAGTGAGAACAGTGAAACTGTGGAACTGTCTTCCAGCAGATGTGGTAATGGCAAGTTCATTGAATAGCTTTAAAAATGGCCTGGATAAGTTTCTAAAACTAAAAAATATTGAGAATTACTGGTATTAATGAATATAGATCTGGTTTCCGATTCCCGTTTGGAGTCAGGAAGGAATTCCCCCCCCTTTTTAGCAGTTTTTTTTTGCCTTCCTCTGGATCAACTGTTAGGTAGGGCAAAAAAAAAAAAGAGGGTGAATAGCTTGGACTTGACGGACATATGTCTTTATTCAACCTCAATTACTATGTTACTGTGAATCAGGTACATGATTCTGGTAAGATTACAAACTGGAACTATGTTACTATGAATCAGCTGTTACATATAGATATAAAGTGCTTGCAGCTCTCTGCCCTTTGTCTTGATTGCAGTTAGAAATTGAGGGGCTGCACTCAGCAGGCTACTTGTTTGTTTGCTGCTATAAAGGTTTTTCTACCTGTGCACAGAGCTTGGTGTTAGGATCTCCGGTACATCTATGTTTACAGGTTGTCACTTTTTTGTGCAATAGGATTTTTTTTAAATCTCTTCTTCTTGCAGCCTGCTCCGTAGTTTTCTCTTCAAAGGGCATGTCCACCAAAAAAAGGTGACTTGTCAGATATCACCCCACAATACATGAATTTGTAACCAGATGTTAAATAAATTCTATTCCGTTCTGCCAAAGCTATCTGCCTCCTTCCTCTGCTCAATGAGCTTTTTATAAGCTTGGCCACATGCAATGGAGGCAGCAGGGGAAACTGCAGTCAATCATTGGTTGTGATGTCATTAGTCACAGCCTTGATTGACTGCAAGGAGGGAGGAGCCAGCTTACTCTGACAGAATGGAGGCAATAATTATACTTAAAGGCTATCTCCACTCTAAAATACGACTTGCTGTTTTTTAATTTAATTAAAGAACGGGAGGTAAAGGAGCGCCCTTCCAATGTGGGTGTGTATAGAAACCTGATCTTCGCTCTGGTGTGTACTGCCCCCTTCTGTTTTCCTTGTTGTCTTGGTAGTAGCAGTGGATACTGGCCTCAAGGCTAATGACTGCCCAAGCTGCCTTCTCTGTGCATGTGCAACCTCGTAACAAGCTTGCGCTGCTTTAAAAAGAGGCACGAAATTTGGGCTTGAGGAACAGGAGAGTACATCTGATTTTTGTGCAGAAGGTGGATATGCCTATATGTCTGACTGCTAAATACTCCCTAACATTTAGAACATTAACTGAATTGACAATCCTTTTATTTTCATCCAATACATGTAAAAGGATAAATGGAAATATATTTTGTGCTTTTTGTGGTGTTATTAAATATTACAACCTTGGGGTTTTGGAGTAAGAAAGGTACATTTACATTTTTTGTGAGGGGGGGGTACGACAAATCTGTTTAAAGGGACAGTTCAGTGGAAATGATCAATATTTGTTAAATTGTTAGTTTGTGTAATGCCTTCTTAGTTATTCTACATATTCTCTCCCATTTTGAACCCTTTGCTGTTCCCTGCTGTTGATATTAGTGAGCTGACATTTTAGGTTCTAACGGTCCTTCTTCTTCCCAGAATGCACCACTTCCTTGGAATGTTCCTAACAGCAATTTCTACTGATTGGCTGTTGGATGGGTCAAACATGCTCAGATCTCTACTGAGCAACTGAATCAACCCAGGCACTGGGTCAAGGACAAGACCATAACGGTCTCTACTAGGGGTCCTGCAAACAGGAAGTCAGTATTTCGGTTGCATTTATTTATACACAGACACAATGCTGAATGGGCAGATTAAGGTTATTGGGATGAAAAAATACTGCTCTTCTTTCTGAAAAGCATATGTATTTGCACTGAACTTCCCCTTTAAAGGGAATCTATACTGAAAATTAGGTTATTTTAAATTGACCATAACTGGAAACTATAATTCTTCCCAACCACCACTGTATCATTATTATGTGGATCTGCCCCCTATTTCTTTAGATATCCAATCTAAAACTTCTTATAATTCAGCTGTCAATCAAGTTCCTTGCTCTCAAAAACTATTCTTCTGTGAGTAGTTTTACTGTAGCTGGAATGGTGATAGAGATTTAACAGTTGGAATGCTGTATGCTGTGTGCAAGCTTGACAGTTGGATTGTGGGAAAAAAAGTCAGGTCGGATGGAAGTGGGAGTGGTTAAAAGAGGGAGGGGGGATACTGATCCTAAGCAAAATGTGTGTTTTATTGAAGGCATGCAGCAACCCTACTTACATGGATTCAATTTTAGATTAAGATGAGGCAAAGTCATTTTTTTAGTATAGTGCCCCTTTAAGCACTGAGAAGGAGGAGTTTTTAATGGGTACATCGCTATTAGTGCTATACTTTATACTCTATATAAATCTAATTTTTCTATTTGGCTTTACCATACTAAATGTTGTGGGCAGCTAATCACACTGCTCCTAAAGGATGTAGGTCTCAGCTGCACAACTACTAGAGAGAGGGAAAGTTTGGTACCTCCCAGTTGTTAAACTCTGCATTGATAGGTATCCCGAAAGGTCATGTAGCTGGGTAAAATCTGTTATATCTTCCTATAAATTTCCAACTCCACTGCTCTCAAACTTACAACAGGCGGGTTTGAGGAAGGAGACGGGGTGATGACATAGACAGAGATGCAGGACAAGATGAACTTGCAATAAACTTTACAGAGCTATGGGAGAGCTATCCAACGCAAACTTCCTATGAGCTCATAATACTAAAAAAGAATAATAATAAAGAGAGGTTAGCGTGCCTTCAAGGTGCTTGCAATAAGCTTGCCGTACAGTGTAGCACATGCAAAACCCAGGAAGTGATCTCCAAGATAATGTTTTTAGTTGAGGAAATACAGTTATTATGCTTTGTCTGAAGGATTCAGGAAAGGTGTCTCTGTGTGTGGCCTTTCGGACGTATAATAACACGCACACCCTTGGAACTTCCTTGAGAGAATAAAACAAGTTCATCTGACCATTCCGTATGGACCTTCCGTACGGGTTCAGCTCATTTCATTCCACGGTTCCCTCTGTAAAGTTCCATTGGTTTCCGTTTCGGTTGTTTTATCTTTACTGATTGCCTGGTACCCTGTAGGTTTTCTATTGTGTGTAAAGGAAGGCAGGGAAGCCATTAAGGGCTACTGAAAGAAAAAAATATAATATGATGGGGCCTTCGCTTCCTTAGATGTCGTTGACCTTATTTAAAGACAATGTAGAAAGTTCAGATGGGTTAAAATAATGTATATAAACAGCGTAGCTATTCTTTTCTAACAGCATGGGGCTATAATAATACGCCTACTCTAAAAGCACATTGATAGCTGGAATGTAGACAAAGAAAATGCTGGTAAGAATAATAGTCCCCAGTGCAATGGCAGAGGGAGCAATAATTAGCCTGCACTTGTATATATTATTGCAATTATTCAATGGAGCCAATGCAATGTGATCACAGTAATGTACACTAAAACCCCTTTGTTTATAATGTATGCCAGTGTGCAGATAATATGGAATTTTATGGGGCCTAGGAATGTGCATTGATTATCTTTTCTATGTTTGTATAAATGTTTGACCAGATCAGTAGCACTTCCGCTTAATGTAGTTGTAAATTAGATTTCCAAATTTATGTGGTAGCCTTGATAGGTAAGATCAGAGGTGCACTTCCTATAACCTGTGCCACTGCAGGTAAGTATAATAGATCATATATAGTTTGTAGGTAGGCACACTCAATATGGTATTCAAAAAATACTCATTTATTTAAGTGCTGAAAACAACAAAAGCCAAATACAAAGTGTATTTGGCTTTTGTTGTTTTCAGCACTTTAATAAATGTGTAGTTGTAAATTAGCCTAATTGGAGTGCTTCCACAATCCTTGTATTGTATGTCTTTATTGGGAGGCTTGGTCAAGCCTCCATGTGGTAATAGCATCCCCAACACGCCCCTTTTATGGGAGGTCCTATGCCTTAATAAAGCACTGGGTGGATGGCCTCTTCCCTCATTTTAAAATACCAAAAGGCTGGGGGGATGTGAGAAAGCCTGTTATATGGATCCAGTGCACAACTATGAGAAATGCAAAAGTTTGCTAATGGTAATTGAAGTAAAAAAGGTTAGAAGTTAGGACCTTCCAGACTGGGGTTACCTTGACGTGGTTGGAAGGCTTTTCATTCATATGATCACAGTAATGTATACTAAAACCCCTTTGTTTATAAAGTATGCCAGTGTGCAGATAATATGATATTGTATGGGGCCTAGGAATGTTCATTGATTATCTTTTCTATGTTTGTATAAATGTTTGACCAGATCAGTAGCACTTCCACTAAATGTAGTTGTAAATTAGCCTAATTGGAGTGCTTCTACAATCTTTGTGTTGAGATGGTTTTCCAACCTTTAGCAATTTTACAGTGTGCTGCAGTGTAGGTATGGGATATGGGGTGAAGGCGTTGGGCAGAGGATGTTAATTCCGGGGTAGGCGCATTTAATAGAGAGAAGATTGGGTTTAGTGGTATACTGCGTTGCAATACTCCTTGAAGTATAACCTGTATAACTAGCTCCTAATATTGTTGGATAATAGGACATATCCAGAATATATGGTATAGGGTTCCTATTGTGGAGGAGCATCTCCAGCAGACATTTGTTGTAGTGGGGAAAAGTTTGTTTAGAAGTTGCGGAGTTAAAGGTAGAAATCATGAAGTGTTCTAGTGAAAATCTTTAAGGTGCATACAAAGTTTTTTTTAAAAAAACATATGGCAGCAGCATCACCAGATCCCCTGCACTTCCTGCTCTGAAACCTGTCAGTCAATCTGCCCTGTGTCTCCTCCTCCTCTTGCAGCCCCCCTCCTCTTGCAAGCCCCCTTGGTCCCTCCCACTCATGGACCCCATGGACCCTCCATTTGCAGGCCTCCCTTGGCCCCTTCCCTTACAGCCCCATGTGGCCCCACCCACTCGTGGGTGCCTTAACCCCGCCCACTCGCGGGTGCCGTGGGACACTCGGACCCACCCACCCCTACAGAAAACTGTGAAAACAGCATTTTCAGGCAGAGTGAGAACTCTGCATGAAAAGGCTGTTTTCACATAGTGGGAGAGAAGGGCTGTAGATTCCCTTACCTTCACTGTCAGGACTTCACACGGGAGGGGGGGACTTCCTGCCTCCTGTCCTGTCACTAAAGTCTGAGGCTGTGCTTGCCGGCGGCGTGGTGGAGGAGCAGCCATAGGAATGTCACATGTCAGCCTCCCACCCTTTAACTTTCTGGTCAGTAATGTCTTTATATCTTGGGCTGTGGAGCACATAGAGAGGTGGTTGATGGCTCGTTTTAAAGGTAGGAAACTGGCCTTTCATTTAAACTCCACTTGTTTGGAGACCACAGTTCCCATTTAAAATGAAAAGTCCCTGTTGCAGGAATGTAGGAATTACCTATCCTACCTCCCAATATTTCTTCTATCTTCTGTGAGGAGCACCAGCACTAAGAAAATTACTTCTGCCAGACTTCCTCAGTGCTTCGGCAATATCTTTATTACAGGACATTAACGTGGCAGAGGAAAACTCTATGTGTTGGCACTCCTCAATGAAATAATATTGTGAGAGAATAATTTATCCTACCTCTCTGCCCTCCCTGTGTGTATATGTGTGTATATATATATATATATATATTTGTGTTCAAGTATTACAGCACTCCTGATGCATGTATCCAAAATGGAGGGTGCTCGTGAGTAAGGGCATCCAGGACACCACCAATAATTATAAAGTTCAAAAAGAGTCATGGCACTCCAATTGTCCAAAATATAATATGTCTTTATTCCAAGCACATCATATGGTGCATCACAATATGCGACGTGTCGAGGATCTAGTCCTCTTTCTCAAGCAGATGCAAAACAAATGAAAATGGTATAACAAACCAAGGTTCCGCCTTAAATCAGGTAAGACAGGAAGTGACATGCATAACACACATTGTATACCCCATACATGTTACATCGTCATAAGAGCATCCTGTAATATAACAAAATAACCTTTATACTGAATGTCTATCTCCCATTTCAGTAGGCTAAAAGGAAATTTTTATCAAAGACAAACAGACCCTGAATATTATTACAAAAACAAATGTAAATCGTAATCACGATTAAGACCCATAGGGTGTAGTGAATCCAGCTTATGGACCCACCATACCTCTCATCTCTTAAGTTTTAGTTCCCGATCCCCCCCTCTCCGTGGCACGGGGACCGATTCCAAAACCAGAAACTTCAATTGTTTCTCTAAATGACCCATTCTGATAAAATGTTCAGTAACGGGTAGTCTCATATTACCAGTTCTAATGGACGACCGATGCTGTGAGATCCTGCTCTTCACAGGTTGGGTCATCTCACCAATGTACAGAAGTCCACATGGACACATAATACAGTAAACCGCAAATCTCGTATTACAAGTATAATAATCCTGTAATTTCCATTCTCGTGATGTACGAGGATGTACAAAAGTGTGACATTTAAATACACAAACACATTGTGCGCATGACCTGCACGGGAACATACCCTAAGTAAAGGTTTTAGCTCTACCAACCGGGTCGTCAGAGTGAACCAGTTGCCTGGATAACGTGTTCCCTCTCTTATATTAAATCAGGGGGGGCAATCGGAAAATATATATACATTTTTTTGTGCTGGATCCCAGCCGAGAGAGGCATTGACAGCCAGGACTCAGATGTACTCCCTTGATGAAAAGCTGTTCCAGACAACAATCGCACATGTGTGGCCACTTGGTCAACTGTTTGTTAATCCAGCAAGACAGACCACCAGTGGAACCTGACCAAGCTGCCACACATTAACTGTATGTCAGCTGACTGCCTTTAGACTTATATCTATATCCCTGCCCTGGCACATTTCTCTTGTTGGCACATCGGCATAGTGTTGACTTAAAGCATCTCGCATTAAGGAAACATCATTTTTTTGCCTTGAAAACACATTTGTGTTTATACTGCAGAGATACAGCAGCAGTGTTCTGGTGGGATCCTGTTAGGTCTGTCATAAATTAGCATAAACAAGTTTGCAAATCATCTGCAAACACCGTCGCCCCCACACTCTTTCAATTTGTCTTTCACAGTCTGAAACGTTTGCTTAGAGTAACTATTTTACACTATTTCTAAGTGTAGATAGAATGTACAATGTAGTACTCACGGATCTGTTGGCGGAACTCCGACCTCCCACACCTGGTGCAAACGATCCCAAACAATGAGGGTGCCTCCCCGCACCGGCACATGGTAGTAGCAATTTAGTATGAAGAGACGCGGGACATGCAGCTCATGGTGTGGATAAAATCATTCTCTTTATTTCAAACACATACGGATAAAAAGTCCATCGACAGGGAGCCAGAGCTACCCAGAAAGCAGCCTGACGTGTTTCATGGGACAACCCACTTCATCAGAGGCTGAAAACTGATAGGCCCATACATTCTTATATACCCTACCCACAAAATCGCATCACAGATGTTAAAGGTAAGTATTAAAGGCAGGTAATGGGAATATCAGATACATACAATTCTAATATTATAAAAATGGGCTATAAAGTACCATAAAAATTTATTATACAAACATTAATAACCACAATAAACCAAGATATGGCAATTTGATAGACACACTTATGTGTCTATTATAAAACAAAGACACAACTGGGTAGAAAGCTAGATCAGATGCAGTGCAGTGCGGAGCATGTATAGATAGTGATATATGTATATATATATGTATACTGAGATATTCAGATGAAGACATTCCACTGTATAGAGACATGACATCTCTTACTGATAAGTAAAATATATATCAGATTGTAGCACTAGATGAATGAATCATGCAAGATATTAATCATGTAGATAAACAGATACAATATGTTACTTATATATCAAAAAAACAACTTAATTCAAACTCTCTATTCAGACCATCTGGATATATAGTACCAAGTTTATGTATCCATCGTGCCTCTAGTCCTAACAAACGTTTGTTTTATCCCCTTTCCTAGGTCCTCCTAAATATGTCTATTATGGTAAAAGTGACATTGGTTATGCCTGCATGTTTTTCTAAAACGTGTTTGGATATGGCCATGATAATATCTCCTCTTTTTATTGCATACAGATGTTCAGATATACGTACATTTGCCATTCTGATGGTTTTACCCACATATTGTGCCCCACATATACAAGTTGCTAGATAGGTGATGTGTGTAGATCTACAATTACCATATGTCTTAATATTATACACACGTCCAGTCGTATTACTGGTAAAAATCTTGGTAGGTTTTATGATTTTGCATGTGACACATCTCTTGCGGCCGCAAGGATAACTGCCACAAGTTTTAAACCAAGTATTCCCCTCTGGGGATTTACTACTGAATAGGCTAGGGGATACATATGAAAAGACAAATGGTGAGACAAATAAGAAGGTTTCAAATGTAATCAATTTATCAGGACATATACTCACCAATAAGGAATTAGATGCCTTGGAATTGGGCCTTAAAGGGTATCTCCACCCTAAATTATATTTTTTAATATAAGATTCCCCCTGGTCTCCCAGCCCCAACCGCTCTATTTATATGTTTAGAAAGCCCCCCAAACTCTACTTACCTCCCCTCTTTCCTCCGCCGCGCTCCCGGCCCTCTGCTTGAGAGAAAATGCAAGCAGAAGGGCGGGACCAGCAGCCGCTCATTTCGGCGGAGGAAAGAGGAGAGGTAAGTAAAGTTTGGGGAGCTATATAAACATATAAATAGAGCGGTTGGGGCTGGGAGACCAGGGGCAATCTTATACTTTAATGGTTATACGCTAGGGGGAGGGAATCGGGAGAGGGAGGGGGAGGGAGGGGGAGAAGGGCTGCAGTACGCATGCCAAACTTCTCCCGGAGGCCAGGTAGGAGGCAGAGTCCTATATGGACTCTGCTATCCTCCTGGTGGGCAGTTTTTGGGACTTTGGGGGGGGACTACAGGAGAACCTTATGGAGCTGGGATGTGGGGGGATTATAGTTTGGGGTGCCCTTTAACTTTGTACCTCAATCTGAAATACGTATCTTTGATACTCTTGTGGACATAAATCGATTTATCAGGAAACTGATTTTGAAAAGACATTTTACTAATATTGGGGAACATTGCATTGGATCTGATGATAACAATTGGGAACCATTGAGTACAAATGCAAATAATGATGATTATGGTTTGTCAGATTACCATAATGATACGCACACTGTCCCTATATCTGATTATAATTTAAGGGATCATATTAATATTATTAATTTAATGGATCTTATGCCTACTACAGAACCACCCCCAGGTAATCAACATGTGAATTTACGCAATTCTTCTGAGTTCTGCCCTCTGAATAGTAAAGGTCCATATATAGATACATTTCAAAAAATGATATACAGGGATGTTAAAAAACTCCAATTTTTGGAGGATAAATCTAAGTCTGTATCCAACAAACAAATAACTAAAGCTAAAACTAGTCTTGCCAAAAACAAAAACATTGTGATTCGTCCCTCTGATAAGGGAGGATCTATAGTCATTGTAGACTGATTATTATATTCAGGAGGCCAACACACAATTATCAGATCGGGATACATATAAACACTGTTGAATTATGACCCCACAGATCATTTTAAAAGAACTTTATACGAATTGGTGGACCTTGGAGTAGAATGGGGTATTCTAAACCAAACAGAAAGCAAATATCTTAAGGTTGAATATCCTGTGGTCCCCATCTTTCACATGTTTCCCAAGGTCCACAAATCTCTTACGAATGTCCAATGCCGCCCCATAGTATCGGGTATAGGGTCTATTAATGAACATATATAGACAAATTACTATTACCGATGGTGTTCAAACTTCCCTCCTATATTAAAGATACTACGGATATAATAAACAAAATTAAGGATGTCAAATGGCATAGTACCTATCTGTGGGTCACGATGGATGTTAGTGCACTATATACCTCGATTGTACATAGTAGAGGGATTGAGGCGATTAAGTATTGGTTAGAGTACCATAAGCTGTACCCAACAACACAGAATACTTTTATTATTAAGGCATTGGAACATTTACTGAATACTAATTATTTCATGTTTGATGGTACCCACTATCTCCAGAGGAGGGGGGCTGTTTTCTCGCCATCGTATGCCAACCTCCTCATGGGATATTGGGAAGTGTGCCATATATACACTTTAAAGAATGTATATCATAAATATATAACTAAATATTACAGGTATGTAGACGATCTTCTCTTGATCTGTACAGCAGACACCAAAGTTATGGATTCCTTTTTGTATTATTGTAACATCAATGAATTTGGGTTAACGTTTACTATGCCTGTTAGAAAAGAACACATGGACTTTCTGGATATAACGTTTAGTAATAATGGGGAAAATATAACCACAGAACTGTATCGAAAACCCATTTCACGAAACACACTGTTAAGGGCTAATTCTAATCATCCCACTAGTACTATACGTGGAGTACCATATGGTCAATTTATACGAGTCCGCAGGATCCCCCTTCCTCAGGATCCCCCTTCCTCAGGTGATGCAAATGTAACAGTGAATGCGTTACTGGTATTTAAGTTCACTGTTACATTTGCATCACCTGAGGAAGGGGGCACCTAATACCCTCCAAAACGTTGTGTTTTTGATGTTGGTCACCAAATAAAGAATTGATTTTGGAGAGCGACCCTCAACTCTTCTTTACAATTCAAGGCCACACTACAACATGATTCCGGGGCGATTGTCTGCGTTGTTGCGCATTTGATTTACCAATTTGCGATTTCTATGCGCGTGCATAGAAAAAACTGAAACAGATGTGCAAACTGCAAGGCATTTGAATTCACTAATTTTTTTTCTTCCTGCGATTTCCATTACATTTAAAGTTACATACCCACATGGCCCTTATGGGGAGAAAGTAATGTGTAACATTAAAATCATTAGCACCAAACATGGGACCACAGTCCCATAAAATAGGAAGGGTGCTTGGGTAAAATCCCGGGATAAAGGGAGGAACTGTATAATTAGCTACTTTGGGCTTATTTAATAAAGGTGGGTACACACAGTAACAAGAAAGGGACGATACCGTAGAATCCAATGGTATCGCCTATTCCTTGTTACGTGTGTAGCGAATTTTCAGCGTCAGCCTCGGGATTGTTTATAGATGCCTGTCTTCTCCCGCCATCTTCTCCCTGTACATAAATATAGAGAGTCAGCCACAGCTGGGGGAAATTTGCCGTCTCTAACATTCTTCCTTTGCTGTACATAGGTGGAACGCTCGGGACTGTGTGTAGGAGGATCTTGCAGATTCTGTCTTTCATCTTTCAAAGACCTTTGATGTTTGTACCCAGCTTAAAGGTTCGTACACACGTGCAATCGCAGGTGCCAACCCGCGCCGCACGATGTGTACAAATGGCCGCTAATTGGCCCGTGTATGGGCACTTTATTGGCCGAAATGACCGGTCGCTCGGAGATCACTGCCCGATACGCTGGATCTCCGAACGAGCGGACATTTTGGATGATAGTGCCCATACATAGGCCGATTATCACCTGAAGCGGCTGTTCGTACACATTTTGCGTTGTGGGTCGGCTCCCGCGATGTGTACGAACCTTAGGGGTGCATACAATTTCCCTTTATTGTTAATTTGCCCCAACCATTTAGATGTTACCTTTTTCTTGGTCTACTACAGTTAGAAAACATTTAATAACATCTGATTGGATGCTGCGCATTCATTTTGCACCTCTTATTATAGAAGCCCGTTTGAATTTTCCCATGTCTGGGGAATAAAGGGGTGAAAGTGAAAGTACCTGCAGAAAAGCTGTAGTAAAATATATTTTACTTACTTTTATTATTAATGCATATGTATCCAGAGTTGTAGAAAACATCTTACTCAAATGATGCATCATTTTACTTTTATTTCTTTTAAATACAAAAGTGCTTCTTTAACTTTATTTAAACACTCTCCATCCGAACCATAGTAATGTACACATAACAAACACTTGCCATCCATAACAAAATAATGTACATCTTATAACTTTATTTAAACACTCACATTCCACACCATAATAATGTACACATTAAAACTTTATTTAAACACAAAACATTCATACCATAATAATGTACACCGTATAACTTTATGTAAACACTCAACATCCATACCATAACAGACAATTAAAGTGGAATTAAAAGGTAAAACAGTGATTCAATATTCTTCCTTAGGTTAAAGCAATTTAGCCAGTGAAGTTCAGATCTGGCTAGGGGGCTTAGGTCACAATACTAAGCCCTACCTACGGCTTTCATAAATTATACAACGTAAAGGAGAACTAAGATGTTTTTTACAGCTCTGGATAAATATTGTTTTAGACTAGATCAGAGTTCTCCTTTAAGTTGCATAATTTATGAAACCCGGAGGTAGGGCTTAGTACTGTAACCTCGGCTCCCCAGCTCTATCTGAACTTTACTGGCCAGATTTCTGGCAAATGCTTTAACCTAATGAAGAATATTGAATCACTGTTTTACCTTTTCTTGCAGTTTTTACCTTTTAATTACCCTTTAATTGTCTGTTGTGGTATGGATGTTGAGTGTTTAAATTAAGTTATAATTTATACATTATTATGGTGTGGATGGCAAGTGTTCAAATAAAGTTATAAGGTGTACATTATTATGGTATGGATGGCAACTGTTTAAATAAAGATGTGTTTGTTATGGTATAGACAGAGTTTTTAAATAAAGTTATTATGTGTACATTATTATGGAATGGATGGCAAATGTTTAAACAAAGTTGTAATGTGTAGATTATTATGGTATGGATGGCGAGTGTTTAAATACAGTTATAATGTGTTCATTATCATGAAATAGATGACAAGTGTTTATATAAAGTTATAATATGTACATTATTATGAAATAGAGGGCAATTGTTTAATTACATTTGTGTATGTTGTAATGGTATAGATGGTGAGTGTTTATTATGTTTACATTATTAAGGTATGGATGGCAAATGTTTAAATACAGTTATAATGTGTACATTATGGTATGGATAGCGAGTGTTTAAATAAAGTTATGTGTTCATTATAATAAAATGGATGGTGAATGTTTAAATACAGTTATAATGTGTACATTATTATGTTATTTATTGAGAGTGTTTAAATAAAGTTTTGATGTGTTCATTGTTTTGGTATGGATGGCGAGTGTTTAAATAAAGTTATTATGTGTTCATTATTATGGAATGGATGGCGAATGTTTAAATCCAGTTAGAATGTGTACATTATTATGGTATGGATTGTGTGGATATGTCTGGTTTTTAGTATAGACGCAGACAGTCTGTATGTAGAACACAATATGTCTGTATAGTGCTTTGTCTATTATTTCCCATTTATTATCAGTAATTGCCTGTACTGATTAAATCTCTCCAGGATGTTCTATTTTCTGTTGTACATATAAGAAATATTCGTAGCTCTTCCATATTGTGCCAGTCCTGTTGATTTAATTAATGGAAATTTCAGGGCCGTTGTTTGGTTTTCCCCCTTTATATACACAGTGTCTGGCGCAGATTGGCTTCAGTATTCAATAGACATCACCAGAAGGACACACTGGATAAAAAACATTTTCATTAGAGGCATCCGTATTGTTCTGCATGTATTAAAGGGAAAATGGCTATCTATGTTCCCAAATGCCATGCTGGTTGTATAAGACATGTTGTTCTGAGAATCAAGAATAGAATCTGGCTAGAAAAATGAACCCGTAATAAGGACAATTCTCTTTTATCTCTGGGTTTTCTCTATTTTCCCATCTAGAGACACTTACAGGCAGACACTACGGCTTTCTGAAAGGTCTCCATCTGCTTTTTGGACTTTTGGACTTTTTAGCTGCCTATTCAACACCTTTTATTCCTCTTAATGCCTGGGTAGAACTAGGAGTTCTTTTTATTATTTGTTTATTATCTGCGCCCGATGATTTATCAAAATGCTTCTCCGCTTGATGCTTTGCTTATGTACTGTGTAGGCAGAGACTCTCAATAATAAAACTATAAAGTCTCCCCTTACTATGTACGATGGACCAGAGATGTGCAAGTTGTCAGCCATTTTCTCTATCTCCTGTAGCGTCTTCGCTAACTGCTAAACTCTGGGTTATTTCTGCCAAATTTAATCTAATTGGCTTTACTATCGTTAATCAGATAATTATAATCTATTACAGGTACGTTAACAGTTAATTAGTACAGTTTAATGCTGTTTAATTAAGATATGCACGGCTGGGTACATTTAGAAAAATCTGTGTAAAGCTATAATATATTATTATTATGAAATAATATAATAAATATTTATTTTCATAATAGCGGTTAAGTTTGAAAGTTAGTAATAAACAAGCTTCTCCCTTAGCTGCTTGGGAATTCCACTCCATTGTATGGCAATTGATGGGGCCTTCTCGTTGTCCAAACCAGGGGAATTACTGTCTTTGTTTAACGTTTCATATACCCCAGATCTTGGATTGGACTGCAAGAGAAGACTGGCCATATACTACAAACTTAGGTTAAGCTGGCCATACACCGAGTTTAACACTGTACATTCCCATCCAATTTTTTGATTGGCTTGTTTGTTAAACTGTCGACTGCCAATCAAAGATTTTTCTTTCACAGAACTCCATACAAGAATCAATGGCTGATTTTGTACAGATTGTCTAGCAAGCGTGCATTGGTATAAACTGAAACCTCATATAGTTGTTATTAATGTATAGCTTCACGTTAAAAATATTTATTTTTAATAATATTGATATTTCTCTTTTAACTTGTTGCAAATTTTAGTTTCTGATCTGTTTTATTCCTCACCAGAGGCTTGTTCATTACCATTCACGACAAAGGCCACATTGCAACCATGTTAAACTCATGGCCAGAAGAAGATATAAAGGTAAGGCCAATTTTAGTGATCCAGTTCCAAACTATAGGAACATGAGAAAGTCATCGAGTAACTTTTTTTTGTCTGAATTACACTCAATTGGTGACATCCGATACCTGACACTCAATTGATGACATCAGATGTCTGACCCTCAGTTGATGACATCAGATGCCTGAATAGTGTTGGGTCATGGGTAATATGTACCTTCCTAACATATTTTGCAACTCTTAAAACCTCCTGTCTTTGTTATTTCATGGTAGGGTAATAGGACAGACTGAATTCTTCACACACACACATAGGCACATAGGAGGCAGTTTGGTTTTAGTTTAGGTCTAATCATTGGAAATAATCTATAGTGAAATGTATACATTGCTCCAATCCAGACATAATAAACGGTTAGTGTATTCTGCCTTATTCTTACCTTCCTCTGTTTGCACACTGTCTGATTTACTGCAGGGCTCCCCACTCCCCCTCCCCTCATTGGTCATTCCCCCGTTCATTTAGTCCGGCTGTAAATTAAGCCTGTGAAACAAGTTGCTCATGCGCATTAATCCTCCTACACATGACACATCACTCTAACACCTCCGTCTGTAAGTCTGTAGAAAGGAATTCTCTCCGTTGTTCTGAAGATAGTGCTACATAAGGAATGGAAGGGGGGAGTTTGGAGAGACCGAGTCCTGAATCACTGCAGCCCGATCTCCCTTTGACAGGCAATAAATCGGTGAAAGCTTGCGGAGGAGGGGGACTTCTCCATCCCTTTACTTCTGTTTTTAACCCAGTATTTGCAAAGTATTTTAGTGAACAGGAAGGAGTCATTGGGAGACTTGCTGTAAATCTTGTGTAAGCCTACACACTATACCGGCATGCTCTTAGGGGATTTGATTGACAGCTCAAGCAGGAGTGGTGTATTGAAATCTTCACTTCTTTTAACTTGTATATCTCAGGACAGAGGTGGAATCTGAAGAATCTTCTTATGCAGATTCTATATTCTCCTGGCATCTGAAATCAAGCTGCGGCATGGTTGTATTCTTATCACTCTAACAGATCTTTCTATGTCTCTTTTGCTAATAAGACATTCTCTCCTGTTCCGCTTAGTGTGGGGGTCCCTCAGTGCTCGGTTTTAGGACCCTTGCTGTTTTCCCTCTACACTATCTCTCTGGGAGATCAGTTCTTTCGGTTTTAAGTATCACTTAAACTTGTCCACCCCCGCGCTAACCTCTGAAGTTCAATCCCAAATCTCTAAATGTCTGCTCTCTATCTCTTCCTGGATAGCGCACCGCCTCCTTAAACTCAATATATCCAAAATGGAATTATTCATTTTCCCCCCTAAACTGGGACCTAGTCCACCCTTCTCCATCTCTATTGACAATATGGTCATTAACCCAGTTGAATCTGCACGCTGCCTTGGAGTAATCTTTGACTCCTCTCTTTCCTTCAATCGTCACATTAACAATGTCGCTAGGACCTGTCGTTTTCTCCTTCGCAATATTGCCAAGATCCGCCCTTTTCTCTCTTTCTCCACTACTAAAATGCTCATCTATGCCCTTATAATCTCCCATCTTGACTACTGTAACATTCTACTACTCTCATCTCTCTCCTCTCCAGTCTATCTTAAACTCAGCAGCTCGGATCATCTCGCTCTCCTCCAAAAGAGAACCCGCAACCCTAAAACTTCAGTCCTTAGGGTGGCTTCCCATCAAACAAAGAATAATATTCAATACCCTGCTTTTAACCTTTAAATCCCTTCGCTCTACTGCACCTCCCTACTTATCTTCTCTCTTGGTCCCTTATGTTCCAGGCTGTGCCCTCCGTTCCTCACAAGGAAATCTTCTCCACAAAGCCCCAACAAAAACTGCTGCCTCCCGCTTTAAACCATTCTCTCCAGCTGCTCCCTACCTTTGGAACTCTCTCCCTCTCTTGCTTCGCCTGGTGACATCCATTAATGCTTTCAAATCTAGACTGTTGACAACAAATGATTGTTAGCCCTTTTAAGCACTTTGTACCCATCCCCCCCACTTGTTCCTGTGTGTTGCCCCCCCACGTAGATTGTAAGCTCTTCCGGGCAGGGATCTCATTCCTAATGTGTCGAGGCTTGTTTCACTTATATCAATTTAAACATAATTTATATATATGCTTTCTTAACCGATGTATGAGATTGTATTTAATTTTTATCTATCTGTATAATGGCTTGCACTTATCCCCTTGTTTGTATACTCTGTATTTTATAATGTACAGCGCTGCGTACCCAAGTGACACTTTATAAGTAAAATTATACATACATACATAGAAATAAAGGTATTCTATGAGTTGGGGGGAATTATAGAACACATGGAAAGAATTATTTTTTTTTTAATTTTCCCTTTAAGCCTTTTGCAGATAAGTAGGTTTCTTAATTCACAGCAAAGTGTGATATTAATACAAAATTCAGTTCAGGCGCCATCTGCACTTCTGGATAAGGTGTTTTGCGCATTATTGATAAGTTGATGAATAAATAAAATTTGATAAACATTGAAGGTGTCCGGAGCTTTAACTACAGATTTGAGTTATATTAAAGGGCATTTCCAGCCCTAAAACAAAAAAACTGGTCACATGTCGGCTACCTTCCGCCCAACCCCAACTAATATATTCGGCACATTATTAGATGTATTATTAACCAGATATTTAAGGATAATTATTGTCTCCATACTGGAGGGTAAACTGGCTCCTCCCTTCCAAGGCTGTGACTGCTGACATCACAACCAATGATTGACTTCCTCTGATGCCTCCTCTGAACATGCTCAAGCCTATAAAAAGCTCTTGGAGTGGAGGGAGGAGGCAGATAACTTTGTTGGAAAGGAATAGAACTTATCATTTAAATATCTGGTTACAAATTCATGTAATAAACTGGTAAAAATATCAGTTGCGGGTGCATGGCAGTTAATTGACAAGTCACCAGTTTTTTTATAGATTTGCGGGTGGACATGCCCTTTAAATGTTAAAAGCCATTTTATTTCAGAAACCCTATTTTAAATAATGCAGTATCCTTTCAATCTTTTATTTTAATGCAAAGCCAAGGGTTAAGTGAGAAAATTAGTAATGTACCATAGAAAAACTTAATTTACCCTATAATATATTTCAATGGATTATTCCCCCAAAACCCCAGTTGTGTTTTATTCTTAAAGGGTCACTATACCCACTCAAACAACTTTACATTATCTGAAACTACAATTTGAGAGTAAAATGGTGGTACTTGCATATTTATCTGTGCTTGTCATTAAATTATTAATGTTAAGTAAGTGCTCCTAATTACCCCCACCCTCCCTTACTCACTGCCTCCTTGTAGTGTCTGCGACACTTATAAGTTCTGCACAGCCTCACCATGGACACTGCTCTGCTTACACATCTACCCCCTCATCCCCCCTTCTTTCTTTTCTCTGCTGATTCTCTTTATTGTTGCAGAAATTGTGCTGGCAGGCAGCTAAAGATCCTAGTAAGAGGTTATTAATGGATCACATATTACAATCTCCGCTCCTGGGGTGACAGGTCTTTCCCTGTAAATGCTGTGATTAAAATTATGATTTCTCAGGATCTACAGCTCGGATTTAAAATCCGAAAAAAGTTTTGAAGTAGTGGGATCTTGAATCTAAAGGTATAATTTTTGAAAATTAAATTTTAAGTATAGATCCCCTTTAAGTTCATCTGACACTGCCACGGTGAGTTATTAGAACTTTCAGAACAAGGATCCCTTGTTCTAGACCCTTTCTCTCCTGAGCCAAACCTTTTATAACTGCCCCTATATCTTTCTGTGCGGATAAAAGCATGCCCCCACAAAAAAAGTGCGTATGGCATGTGACAGTGAGCGTGGCTTTTGGAGATGGGGGCTAGCTAACACTGGTTGCTGAAATGGAGGCCTGACTTGACACTGGTTGGTGAACCGGAGAGCTGGCCTAACAATAGCTGCTAAACTCTTCTGCCCTCCAGTTCAGCAAACACTGTTAGGTCAGCCCTCCAGTTCAACAGCCAGTGTTGACAGAGCATGTGAAGTGTATACGGTACTTAACTGGGTGTCACGCAGCTAAAGCAGATTATGGGAGTTGTCCCACAGGTTAATTTCATAAATCACCAAGCAGCCACAGCAAAGGGAGAGGCAAAACCAATACATACGAAAAATAGAAGCCAAGTGCACATCCAATTAATTTGATTATATTTTACTTTACCATTGTATTGGGACTTAAAATGCCTGCCCTTCTCTCTGAATAAATTATAGAAGCTAAACCAAGCTTGCTGTATTTTTGAGAATTTGCTCGGTCTATTGGGACAATGTTGCCTGGAGACTTTAGTTCCCCTATGTTTGGAGGCCACAGTTAACTTTTAACAATCATTGTGTGCATTACCAGTGCATATAATGTATAATGTATGTATGTATGTATAGTTTATGTATAAAGCACCACTTGGGGACGCAGCGCTGTACAGTAATAAAATACAAGGGGAATAAATACATAGATAGTTCAGGGTATTAGCAGTCTCACTTGGATAGATAGCCCAGGAGGAAATCAGGGTGTTTATAGGCCAGTGGTGGGCGGAAAGGGGTGTGGGGCTAGCATGGGGGATAGGTAGGTATGTGTATTAAAGTGTATGAATAAATTACAGGATCATAATCTAAAATGTATGTTTGCAAATGCAAGAAGCCTGGCTAACAAAATGGGTGAATTGGAAATTATGGCATTAAATGAAAAGTATGATGTAATAGGTATAGCAGAAACGTGGCTGAACAGTTCTCACGACTGGGCTGTAAATTTAGAAGGATATGCCTTGTTTAGGCAGGACAGAGAAAAAAAGGAAAGGGGAGTAGTATGCATTTATGTTAAAAAAAGAATTGAAGCCAAATTTAAAAGAAGTGATAGCGACATGGAGTCAATATGGGTGGAATTAGGCAACAGCAAAGGGGGAAATGTCATTGTTGGTGTCTGCTATAAGCCGCCAAATGCTGGCAGAGAGGAGGTGAGTCAACTTCATATGCAGTTGGCAAGGGCTGCAAGTTTGGGGAGTATGCTCATTATGGGGGACTTTAATTACCCTGACATTGATTGGTGTAGTGGAACTGCCATCACAGAAAAAGGCGATGAGTTCCTGAATTTGCTGCAGGATAATTTTCTCTCACAGGTGGTTGAGGTTCCTACTAGAAAAGGAGCTCTGTTGGATCTGGTAATATCTAACATTGTGGAGCGCATTATAGATATAAAGGTAACTGGAGGTTTAGGGAATAGTGACCATGAAATAGTGCGTTTGGACTTTGTTATCGAAAGGAAAAGTGCGTTGGGTTAACAAAGACTTTTAATTTCGGGAAGGCAAATTTTCCCAGGTTAAAAGCAGCTCTTCAGAATGTCAACTGGGATAATGTATTATCAGGTAAAGGTACTGAACAGAGGTGGACTGTGTTCAAGGGGATTTTAAGCCAGTTCACATCTAAATTTATACCCTTGGGAAATAAATGTAAAAAAAATTAATCTGTGCCCATGTGGCTGAATTCTGATGTAAAGAGGCAAATGGAAAGGAAGAAAATGGCATTTAAAACCTTTAAGGCAGAGGGAACGGAAAGGGCCTTTAGGGATTATAAAAACTGTAACAATGAGTGTAAGAAAGCAATCAAACTAGCTAAAATTAATAATGAAGTTAGGATAGCTGAACAAAGCATCACTAAGCCTAAACATTTTTTAAGTATATTAATAGTAAGAAGATGAGGACTGAGAATGTGGCACCATTAATTAATGGGATAAGTTAGTTACAGAGGATGGCGATAAAGCAAATGTCTTGAATATTTTTTTTCCCTCTGTATACACTATAGAAGATCCAAATACAGATATCATTGAGTAAAGTAGCAATAATGGTATAACCAAAGTGCACTTTGGTTAACTGAGGATATGGTACAGAAAGAACTACCGGTAAATAAGGTTAATGTTAATAAATCTCCTGGACCGGATAAAATACATCCTGGGGCTTACTTAGGGAGCTTAAATTCAGTTTATCTAGGCCATTGTTTCTTATTTTTGCAGATTCCCTCATGTCCGGAGGTGTGCCTCTGGATTGGAAAAAGGCTGATGTTATTCCAATATTTAAAAAGGGTAGTCGTTCACAGCCGGGTAATTACAGGCCTGTAAGTTTAACTTCAGTGGTGGGGAAGATCCTGGAAAGTTTAATAAGGGAACATGTTCTAGAGTATGTTTCAAGGACTAACATTATAAGTAGTAACCAGCATGGGTTTAGGAGGAATAGATCTTGTCAAACTAACTTGCTTGGCTTTTATGAGGAAGTAAGTAGAAATTTAGGGGCATATTTATAAAGGTTCGTTAACTTTTCGCGGGCCGTTTTCGCGGCATTAACGCATAAATCGCATTTACCGCGATTTATAAAGGCCCGAAAACGGCCGCGAAAAGTTAACGAAGCGTTAACTTTCGCGCCGATACTTACCTGTTACCGCCGCTTCTATTTATAAAGCGGCGGTACTGGTTTCGCTCGGCTAGTATCGGGTGTTTTATTCGCCACCTTGAAGGAGGCGAAGTCAGCCGATACTAACCTCCCGCGGCGGGGATGGGCAGGCAACCCGCGGCGGGTGGTCGCACCCGCCCCGGGAGACACGCCCACCCCACCACACCCCCCCAGCGGCGGCGGCGACCACCCGCCGCCGCCGCCACTTCCCAGCAGCCCTCCCAACCCGTTCCCCGTTCGCGGCAATCTCGGAACGGGAGGCTAGGAGGGGCTGCGGGAAGGGCCGAGCAGGTGGTCGCGACCACCCGCCGCGCACCCCCTCCCCGGCAACCCCTCCAAGCCCCCCGCCCCGGCCGCTCCCGGGGAGGGGACGGGAGGGAGCCGCTGGGGGGTGGAGGCTCCCTCCAGCGGGCCCTGAGAAGGGCTTTTGGGGCTTAGGGGGTCCCGCAGCTCGAACCGGGACCCCCCCTCCCCGGCCCTTATAAGGGCCCTTGCGGCACTTACAAGTGCCCTTGCGGCTCTGACAGGAGCCTTTTGGGGCTTAAGGGGTCCCGCAGCTCGAACCGGGACCCCCCTCCCTGGCCCTTATAAGGGCCCTTGCGGCATGACAAGTGCCTTGCGGCTCTTATAAGAGCCCTTGGGGCTTAGGGGTCCCGCAGCTCGAAACAGGACCCCCTCCGGCCTATAAGGGCCCTTGCGGCACTTACAAGTGCCCTTGCGGCACTAATAAGTGCCTTTGGCGGGGGTCCCGCAGCTCGAAACGGGACCCCCAGTGCGGCTCTTAAAAGAGCCTTGGGCGACGTCTTCGGGTGGCGACACCAACCCCACTCAGGTCGCCGATGCCAGGCAGACTCACTGCGGCGCCAGTGAGCGCTGGCACAGCCGGCCTCAGCGGAGCCGATGTTGCCAGCCGCTTCTTTCTTCAGCCATTACTGCGATGGCATCTGAGTTCCTCGGCGAGGAAGCTCCTCTTTATATAGGTTTGCAGAAATCCAAATCCGTTTCTGATTGGTCAATTTTTAATACTTGCTTTACATTAACCAATCAGATTTCAGAACTTTCCAGAAATCTGATTGGTTAATGTAAAGCAAGTATTAAAAAATTGACCAATCAGAAACGGATTATGGATTTCTGCAAACCTATATAAAGAGGAGCTTTCCGCCGCGGAACTCAGATGCCATCGCAGTAGATGGCTGAGAAAAGAAGAGGCTGGCAACATCGGCTCCGCTGAGGCCGGCGGTGCCAGCGGGCTCACTGGCGGCCGCAGTGAGTCTGCCTGGCATCGGCGACCTGAGTGGGGTTGGTGTCGCCAGCCCGAAGACGTCGCGTCGGATCAGACGCCGGCAACATCGGCCTCGTTGAGGTCGCCGGCGCCGCCGGGGGTACCCCTGGCGGCCGCAGGGGTACCTCTCGGGGGTCGGCGGCCTCGGCGGAGCTGGTGTCGCCGGGACTGGAAGAAGAAGACGTCGCCCAAGGGCTCTTTTAAGAGCCGCACTGGGGGTCGGTTTCAGCTGCGGGACCCCGCCAAACACACTGTCAGTGCCGCAAGGGCCCTTGTAAGGGCCGGGGAGGGGGGTCCGGGTTCGAGCTGCGGGACCCCCTAAGCCCCAAAAGGCCTTCTCAGGGCCCTGCTGGAGGGAGCCTCCACCCCCCCAGCGGCTCCCTCCGTCCCCCTCCCCGGGGCGGCCGGGGCGGGGGGCTGGAGGGGTTGCCGGGGAGGGGGTGCGGGCGGGTGGTCGCGACCACCTGCTGCGGCCTTCCCGGAGCCCTCTAGCCTCCCGTTCCGAGATTGCCGCGAACGGGGAACGGGTTGGGAGGGGCTGCTGGGAAGCGCGGCGGCGCGCGGGTGGTCGCCGCTGCCGCCGGGGGGGTGGGGCGGGGTAGGAGCAGCGTCGGGAAGGGATTTTAAGTCCCTTCGCGGCGATACTATACAGTATCGCCGCGAAGGGGCTTAAAATTACCGCAGCACATCGCGGCCGCGATAGGTATTGCGGGAATAGCGCTCGCCGTTATAAATACGGCGATAGCGCTATTTTCGCGGCCGCGATGTGGCGGCGGTAATTTTTTTGCGCTAACATCGTTCCTTTATAAATATGCCCCTTAGACTCTGACTAGCAGTAGATGAGTTTACTGGATTTTGCAAAGGTTTTGATACAGCCCCCATAGGCGACTAATGTATTTGCTGAGGTCTGTTGGTCTGGGGAGTCACATTTGTACATGGATAAAATTGGTTAATGAATAGGATGCAGAGAGTAGTTGTTAATGGGGATTCATCATTATGGACTAAAGTGCTAAGTGGGGTGCCACAGGGTTCTGTGTTGGGGCTCTTCTATTTATATTAATGATTTGGAAGTGGGTATTGTCAGCAAGGTTTCTGTGTTTGCTGACTACACAAAAACTTTGTTGACCATTAAAAACTTCAGAGGATGTGTAATCATTGCAGGGGGATCTAGATAGATTGTCACATTGGGCTGCTAAGTGGCAGATCAGATTCAATGTTGATAAATGTAAGGTGGTGCATTTTGGACTTAAAAATCCTTGTGCTGCTTATACTATAAATGGCTCTGTTTAAGTGAATCCCTGTTGGAAAGGGATCTTGGAGTTTTGGTGGATAACAAACTTAAAGGAATCAAGCAGTGCCAGGCGGCAACAGCCAGAGCCAGCATGGTATTGTCTTGTATAAAATGTTATTCTCCTTCTTTACAAAGCATTGGTCAGGCCTCATTTGATATATGCAGGGCAATTTTGGAATCCTGTGTAAAAAAAGGACATCTTTGAAATAGAAAGGGTTCAGAGAAGGGCAACTAAATTATTAAGGGGATTGGTGGAGCTTGAATATGAAGAGGGACTGAAAAAAGTTACAATTATGTACACTGTAGAAAAGGCGCTTGCGTGGGGATATGATTACTGTGTATAAATACATTAACGGGCCATACAATAAACTATCTGGGGCATTGTTCACCAATAGAACATGTCCGAGGACATCCCTTAAGACTTGAAGAAAAAAGGTTTAGGCTTCAAGTTCGGAAGGGTTCACTGTGAGAACGGTAAAGCTATGGAACTGTCTTCCAGTGGACGTTGTTATGGCAGGTTCATTGGTCAGTTTAAAAAAAAAAGAGGATGAGTTTCTGCAAACAAAGAATGTTGCAAGTTGCTGGTATTGATTCATAAAGTAGAGTTGATCCAGGGAAATTTCCAATTGCCACTTGGAGTCAAGTGGCAAATTTTTTTCCCCTTCATAAATTTTGTGGGGTTTTTTTTGCCTTCCTCTGGATCAACAGTTAGGCAGTAAAAGAGGATATTGCTAGATGGGTTGGACTGGATGGACATATGTTTTATTCAACCTCAAATACTATACTATACATAAATATATAAATTATATAAATAGAAGTGCTAGAGCTTTGCCAAAAGAGGAAAGGAGGTCCCTGCCTCGTAGAGCTTACAATCTAGTTAGGTGGGTAACATACAGATACAAAGGAAAGGGTATAAGTGCTGGAGTGAGACGTATGCAGTGCAAATAAAACAGTCATATACTGTGCTGGTTACCAGATAGGTAGGATGTAAGGGTAGATTTATCATATATAGATATATAGATGCCATATACTGTGCTGGTTACCAGATAGGTAGGATGTAGGGTAGATTTATCATATAGATATATAGATACCATATACTGTGCTGGTTACCGAATAGGTAGGATGTAAGGGTAGATTATCATATATAGATATATAGATACCATACACTGTGCTGGTTCCAGATAGGTAGGATTGAAGGGTAGATTTATCATATATAGATATATAGATACCATATACTGTGCTGGTTACCAGATAGGTAGGATGTAAGGGTAGATTTATCATATATAGATATAAATACCATACACTGTGCTGGTTACCGATAGGTAGGATGTAAGGGTAGATTTATCATATATAGATATAAGATACCATATACTGTGCTGGTTACCAGATAGGTAGGATGTAAGGGTAGATTTATTATATATAGATTATAGATATCATATACTGTGCTGGTACCGGATAGGTAGGATGTAAGGGTAGATTTATCATATATAGAATATAGATACCATACACTGTGCTGGTTACCAGATAGGTAGGATGTAAGGGTAGATTTATCATATATAGAATATAGATACCATATACTGTGCTGGTTACCAGATAGGTAGGATGTAAGGGTAGATTTATCATATATAGATATATAGATATCCATATACGTGCTGGTTACGGATAGGTAGGATGTAAGGGTAGATTATCATATATAGTATATAGATACATATACTGTGCTGGTTACCGGATAGGTAGGATGTAAGGGTAGATTTATCATATAGATATATAGATCATATACTGTGCTGGTTACCAGATAGGTAGGATGTAAGGGTAGATTTATCTATATAGATATATAGATATATACTGTGCTGGTTACCAGATAGGAGTGGTAAGGGTAGATTTATCATATATAGATATATAGATACCATATACTGTGCTGGTTACCAGATAGGTAGGATGTAAAGGTAGATTTATCATATATAGATATATAGATATCATATACTGTGCTGGTTACCAGATAGGTAGGATGTAAGGGTAGATTTCATTAATAGATATATAGATACCATATACTGTGCTGGTTACCGGAAGGTAGGATGTAAGGGTAGATTTATCATTATGATATATGATATCATATACTGTGCTGGTTACCAGATAGGTAGGATGTAAGGGTAGATTTATCATTATAGATATATAGATACCATATACGTGCTGGTTACCGGATAGGTAGGATGTAAGTGTAGATTTATCATATATAGTTATATAGATACCATATACTGTGCTGGTTACCAGATAGGTAGGATGTAAGGGTAGATTTATCATATATAGATATATAGATACCAATACTGTGCTGGTTACGGATGGTAGGATGTAAGGGTAGATTTATATATATAATATATAGATATCATATACTGTGCTGGTTACCAGATAGGTAGGATGTAAGGTAGATTTATCATATAAGATATTAGATATATACTGTGCTGGTTACCAGATAGGTAGGATGTAAGGGTAGATTTATTATTATAGAATATAGTACCATATACTGTGCTGGTTACCAGATAGGTAGGATGTAAAGGTAGATTTATCATATATAGATACCATATACTGTGCTGGTTACCAGATAGGTAGGATGTAGGGTAGATTTATCATATATGATATATAGATACCATATACTGTGCTGGTTACCAGATAGGTAGGGGTGTAAGGGTAGATTTATCATATAAGATATATAGATACCATATACTGTGCTGGTTACCTGATAGGTAGGATGTAAGGTAGATTTATCAATATAGATATTAGATATCATATACTGTGCTGGTTACCAATAGGTAGGATGTAAGGGTAGATTTATCATATATAGAATATATGATACCATATACTGTGCGGTTACCGGATAGGTAGGATGTAAGGTAGATTTATCATATATAGTATATAGATATCATATACTGTGCTGGTTACCAGATAGGTAGGATGTAAGGGTAGATTTATCATATATAGTTATAGATATCTTACGTGCTGGTTACCAGATAGGTAGGATGTAAGGGTAGATTTATCATATATAGAATATATAGATACCATATACTGTGCTGGGTACCAGATAGGTAGAGTGAGTAAAGGTAGATTTATCATATATAGATACCATATACTGTGCTGGTTACCAGATAGGTAGGATGTAAGGAGAGTAGATTTATCATATATAGATACCATATACTGTGCTGGTTACCAGATAGGTAGGATGTAAGGGTAGATTTATCAATATAGATATATAGATTACCATATACTGTGCTGGTTACCAGATAGGTAGGATGTAAGGGTAGATTTATCATATATAGATATATAGATACCATATACTGTGCTGGTTACCAGATAGGTAGGATGTAAGGTAGATTTATCATATATAGAATACCATATACTGTGCTGGTAACCAGATAGGTAGGATGTAAGGGTAGATTTTATCATATATGATCCCATATACTGTGCTGGTTACCATAGGTAGGATGTAAGGGATATTTATCATATATAGATATATAGATACCATATACTGTGCTGGTTACCAGATAGGTAGGATGTAAAGGTAGATTTATCATATATAGATACCATATCTGTGCTGGTTACCAATAGGTAGGTGTAAGGGTAAAAGATTTTATCATATATAGATACCATATACTGTGCTGGTTACCAGATAGGTAGGATGTAAGGGTAGATTTATCATATATAGATATATAGATACCATATACTGTGCTGGTTACCAGATAGGTAGAACGTAAGGTTAGATTTATCATATAAAGATATATAGATATCATATACTGTGCTGGTTACCAGATAGGTAGGATGTAAGGCTAAATTTAAACCTGCTAATTGTGGTTTCTTAAGGTAAAGAGAGGGGAATAAGCATAGCAGTGGTCAGGAGAGAAAGAAACCTGCAGATTTTGGCTATATTGTGAAGGAAAAAGCTTTTCACAACATAGTTAATGTGGTTAGAAAAGGAGAGAGTCAATAGTTACCCCTAAGCAGCGTGCCGATTGGATAGGGGAGATGGGGATATTGTCAACAGAGATGGAGAAAGATGGGACAGGACCAAGTTTAGGTGGAAAAACGATCAGTTCCATTTTAGAGACATTTAATTTGAGGTAGCGTTGAGACATCCAGGAGGAGATGGCAAGGAGGCAGTCGGAGACACGTGATTGGATGTCAGGCGTTAGCGTAGGGGTGGACAATAGATTTGTGTATCGTCTGCATATAAATGATATTTGAAGCCAAAAGAGGTAATAACATCTCCCAAGGAAATAGTGAAGAGGGAGAACAATAAGGGTCCAAGAACAGACCCCTGTGGGACCCCCACACCAAGAGGAACTGGAGAAGAGGTATTGCTAGCATAAGATACAGAGTAAGTTCTGTCAGAGAGATAGGATAGAAACCAGGATGTCACTTCATTCCAAATGCCCAAAGAGTGAAGTATCCACATAAGGAGGGAATGATCGACTGTGTGGAAAGCAGAGGAGAGGTCAAGGAGGATAAGAATAGAAAAGTGACCATTGGCCTTTGCAACCTGTAGATCATTCACAACCTTACACAGGGCCCTCTCGGTGGAATGTGCTGGACTGAATCCAGATTGCAAAGGATCCAATAGGTTATAAGCATGGAGGTAGTTAGTGATACGGGAGAAGACTAGTCGTTCTAGCAGTTTAGAGGCTATCGGTAATAGAGAGACTGGGCGGTAGATGGCTAAACAAGAGGGGTCCAGCGAGGGCTTTTTTAGTATGGGCTTAACATGGGCATGCTTAAAGACGGAAGGGAAAGTTCCAGATGTAAGGGAGGCATTGAATATGTGGGAGAGTATAGGGGTAAGCACGATTACAGTGCTTCAGTAATCCAGAGGGCATGGGATCAAGTGGACAGGTCATGAGCGGACATCATATATAATATGATATAATGCATAGCACTAGTCTAAATAATACTCAAGAATTTAAATTTTATATTTAATATATAATATTATTACGCTTAATAATTATTATTTATTATCATGTTATTATCATGATTTCCCCAGCAAAAGAAAAAACACCTAACACTGTCACAATATCCTTGCTGTTAAAAAGTAAAACCTCACTGGTCTAGAACGATGTAGAATTATCTACCCTTGTGTTTTCACTTGGATTAAGATGCATTATGGTAAATTGGTTCTGGTCTATTTCTTTCAGTTTGACTTATGGTAACTTAGGGACTTGATGACACAACAGAAATCCATTGACTTATGTCAGCTACACACAGGTATAGTTGACATATGTCAGACGAGTGTAGGCGGCACCAGGATTGTTAAACCTCATGCATCACCTTACATTTATCAACATTGAATCCCATCTGCCATTCTGCTGCCCATGTTGATAATCTATCTAGGTCTGCTTGCAGCACTTGCACATCATTTGAAGTTTCCAAAGCTCTGCATAGTTTAACATCATCAGCAAACACTGAGACCTTGCTCTCAATGCCCCCTTCTAAGTCATTTATAAACAGATAAGAAGAAGTGGCCCCAGTACAGAACCCAGATAAAAAGAAGTGGCCCCAGTACAGAACCCTGAGGCTCTCCACTCAGGATAGAACTTAGATAAAATAAGCAGAATTGATCCGTTTTACCCTACTTCCTGATTGCATTTTTCAAATACCCTTTATGTCCAATATGGAACAGATTTCTGTAGATGATCTTCTAAGTGACAGTGTGCCATATTATTTTTGATGTAAATGCCTTTCCTAAGATTTTTGCAACTTTCCTGGTCCACTTATATTTTCCTTACATATATTATATCTAGACATTATGTAACATCCCCATTCTTGGGGTATCAGCTTTGTCGTACACTTGATGGCTGTAGAGTTCCAGCTTTGATGTCCTATTAGATCTTCTACCACCATGTCCCAGCAGTCTCTATACTCTTGGGTGTTCTCTTTGCATATTCTGCCTATTGAAGCTCCTAAATAAAAGATTACACATTTCTTGAAGTTCCAGGGGCACTTCTAGGGCTTCTGCTGCCTGAGCCAAACTTTTGAATGCCGCCCATGATTATTTCCAGGCGTGGTGCGAAGCCACTGTGTTAAAGTGGTGACTCTTTCAGCAGGGCTCTTACTAACCCAACTATTCTAACCTTTCCCTAGCAAACTAACTAAAGCTAACCTAAATATATAAAATTATTTTAACAACATCATATCTGTTACTAAGGAAAATCCCTTTTTTTCTTGACCGATCAAGGGAAAAACATTTTTTTCCACCACTGACTGTCTGCCACCTTTCTTCTTCAGTGCAGGGGTGCCGCCTGAGACAAATGTCTCACTCTGCCTAATGGTAGAAGTGGCCCTGTGAAGTTCATAGATGGTGTATGGTTTATTTGAAACAATATAACATTCTCTGTGTCTCTCTAGCAATCTCTTATTATCAGGTGACAGATGCAAAAGGTGAGGTTCTTGCCAAGAGGTGCACTTAAGGCTTTACCTTTCTACTTTATGGCCCTGACACTGTGTTTTTCCCTTGGAGTTTGCAGGCAGTTTGGCACACTCTGGCGTTTTTTTGTAGAATGACATGGGGGGAATAAAGTAATGAGATGCATCTGTTTCCCTGCAGAACGTAGATTCCCATTTTGCTTTTTGCTTTAACCTCCCACAACACTTATTTTTTTATTCTTAACATGAAAAACAACCTTCTGTGTCCGAATTCCTTACATGTTTCTTTTGCTTGGAGCAATAAACAACAGGGAAGTAACTAACAAGTGTTACAGAAAGACTGGAAACCCTTTGTTGAATATTTTACTGTGACCCCTTTCCTTCTTCAAATAGCCCTTCATAGATCTCTTATTATCATAATGATAAGAAGAATATTTTATTAGACTAGATCTGGTTGAGGCAGCATTTTGAACTGTTCTATCTCGCCCTCAATGGAGAAATTGTTTCCAACACTCTCCGTTTTATAGGAAATACTGAAATGTCACAGCGGTCGCCTTAAAGTTGCATGACATTGAGCTATGAAAAGCATCAGAGCCAAAGATGCACCAATGCATGTGAATTGTTGAACATAGGAGGCTGAGCCAGATGAGACCATTTGCATATTTGTAAATTCAAATGAGGAAAGCCTATTGGTCTGATGTGTACAAGGAGAAACCCTTAGGTGCATCTTTGGTATTTGGAACAGTACATAGGTTTGAAAGGTAGTCGATGGGTTGGATGGTGTTAAATAACATTTGTTTAAATAGCCTAAAAGTTGTCAGGGAGACCATCAAACTGTACAAAACCCAAGAGTGAAGCTACAGGAGAATATTTATAAGCTAATACATAAAACAAACCAATCATTGATGTTGCCTTTCAGTTTGACGTAGTCCTCTGCAGTTGCTGATATATATATACCCCATGTACATTTTTAATTACCCACAGGCCATTGTAGTGACAGACGGAGAGCGGATCCTTGGACTTGGAGATCTCGGAAGTTATGGTATGGGAATTCCTGTAGGAAAGCTTGCCCTATACACTGCTTGTGGTGGGGTTCATCCTCAGCAATGTCTACCAGTTCTTCTGGATGTTGGCACTGACAATGAGGTATGATTGCCAATCTATGTAGAATCGAACCATGTGCTGTTATTAAACCAGAAGAAAATACTTTATCTGTATTTCTAAATGGCATTCTTCTTTATTTACTGGGTTAACATGTTTAATTTAACTGGGTTTAGGTTGTAGGTTTAGTTCTTTAAAAAGTTTCAGTGAAAAAAAGTGTCCCAAAACTGCATTCATTTTGCATAGAAAATTGTAGAATTTGTTTTCAAAGGGACATTGTGCCCCTCCCCCAATAAACCTAGAACTGATCACATGTAAATAAACGGAATGGTACTACCAGTAAAATGTTCTGGTGCTGATGTCATCATTATTTACATGTTTGGGGGGGTTGTTTAAAGGGGGCAAGAGTGTCCCTTTAAAGGACAAGTACAGTATACTGTAAAATGTAACTTTATAAAAATGAAAAGTGTCTGGGGCAGGCAGGTAGGATTGATTATTCCTACCTCACAAAATAGTTTGGTTGAGGAGCTATAACATGTGAAGTTTTCATCTGCCAGGTTAGTACCCTGTGTCTTCCTGTATTAAACATGGTGATGAAGCATACAGGAAGACTGGCAGAAGCATTTTTTTTCCGTGATGCCGTTCTTCAAAGTGATTATATTGGGAAGTAGATGTAAATGTTTCCTGCCCATGTGATGTAATGATTCCTTCTGTGGTGTCAGCGTTGATGCATGCATTTTATTTTTAGACTCTTCTGAATGACCCACTTTATATTGGGCTAAAACACAAGAGGATCCGGGGGAAGCAGTACGATGAGTTGGTGGATGAGTTCATGCAGGCTGTAACAAACAAGTAAGCCGGCAGAAATTGTTCCTTGATGGCTCTTAAGACAACATTTTGAATCATTCACAAATTTTGCTGCACTGTAATTTACGGTCAATAATATTTACGCCAGCCATACATTTATTAGCCTTACCAGAGTTGTTCCGAAAAACCAATTACCTTGCGACTGAAGTAACAGGGCTGGTAATGCCACACAGTATGAAATCTTTTCATGGCCCAGTGTTGCCACCGAGTAGACATTTTGGGTCAGATGAAATGTCCATTCGTCATGTATGCCTGGCATACATTTAATCCAAAAACTCAGGTATAGAATAATACTCAAGGCAGCCAATGAATTTGCCATGATCACAATGACTAGGCCAGAAAAGGATGTTCTAGGGGGTTGTTACTGATGGATCAACCAATGGTAATGCCGGTCAGGAATTAAATATTTCAACCCGAACAATTTTGCATTCATTGAAGCCCTCGGGATCAGGGGTGGTTTATCGACATGCCTGATGACCGATTTGTAGTCAAATTCAGATGAAGGGTAAATGTTTGGTCAGACGTCATGGCCTGATTAACCAAAATATCTGTCCAGTTAGTCGATTTGGCAAAAATATCGACTGTTTTGCACCCGACCTTAATCCACAAAACATCTAATGTCACCCTGACCTTTCAATGGGATCCAAGTAACAAACTAATATGTGAATGGATCTTTCTAATTTAAGGTGGTTTGGTTACCAACTAACGAATTGAGGTACAATATGCATTTCTAAACTGGACAGTCAGATAGGAAAATCATTCTTCCATTGGGTATTTTATCTCTTTATTTTTAGGCACAGAGTTAATGTTATATTATTGCAAGGTAATTCATTCTGAATGAAGCAGTGCAGGTCAGATACATTAAGTGCAAATGTTAAGATGGCTTTTAAATTACACATGGAAGTTTCTGTAATGGCACAGTCTTTACCACTGATTACATTGCCCATGTATGAAATGGACATGGCTAGGAACAGTGTAAAATATATGTAATGATCGGCTATTAAGAAGTTGTTTGACCTTTTAAGATTTTTCCCATAATGACAGAGTATTTCATGGAGTCCTGCCTTTTGTTCCCTCCTCGCCGTAGTCAAGATAAACTGTACAAGACAAGTAGACCGAACAGGGTTTCTTAACCTTTTTTATCTTTGCAGAACCCTTGAAACTATTTTCTTGTCTTGGGGAAACATGAAATAAAATAATTGTTATATGTTTTCAGGCATCAGTTCATCAAATCAAGTTCATTCAAATATAACCGATAAATCTATAAATATATAAATTATTTCAAAATGCGTCCCAAGGGTGAATTGGTACATTTCCCATCCTGAGGAACCTCTAGTAACCTCTCAGGGAACCCTAGACCCTGGACGAAAATCCTGTTCTGTGTGTCTTACAAATCCCCTTTAAATTGTTTTTAATGTTAATGCCAATTGGAAAACCAAAAGAAATGTTTATTTACACCAGACCAGGTATAGATGTATGAACATTTCCGGACAACAATTGGTTTGTGTATGGGCGTCCAGTGGGGCATCATTAATGATCCACTAAGTGAGATCATAAATGACAACCGACTGAATGACCATACATAGACCGATTTTCCGAACACCGGTAAAATCGCAAGGTCACGGCCACGTGTCTGTACCTGGATCAAAGCTAGGTACACACTATACAATCTTTACTACTGACCGACCGTTGGAGGCTTCTGACCGGTCGGCCAGGAGGAAGGACTGTTGGTCATGGCAAAAGCAGCCGTGTTTGTCAGTTAAGCGTGACTGATCGTGTGGTCCATAGAGAACCACACGATCGGTTGTGATTTTCTGACATGTCCGATAGTTCGTTTGTCCAATTTGGATGAACAGTCAGCAATCGGTCACGTCTGCAAAAAGCCGCCATACAGTAATTCGGCCCGACCGGCTGAAACACTGACATGTCGGTCTGTCGGGTCGAATTATTGCGTTGTGTGTACCTAGCTTTAGAGCTTAATAATTGGGATTTTTTGAAATCCAGTATCTCATGACAGATACTGGATGAGACTTACCCCACCTAGCAAGATTATTAGACAACCAGAGGCCATTCTTTCTAAAAGATGTTCTTATGAGGGTGGAGTTGTCCTTTAATATAAACGGTTACTGCAGTCAAACATGTTTCCAGTTCCAGAAACAGGATCATTTTATATATATATATATATATATATATATATCACTGCGGTCTATACGGTGAGAGAACCTGACTGTACATTAATGTATGGTTGAGGAAATGGTTGCAATATCTATATCCCATGATAGAAAGTCGGGAAAGTCCACCCCCTCAAATGTAAAATTGCATATAGGTAAATCACCCCAAACTGCAATAGTTAGAATCTGAGAGATGTAAATCTAACCTGAAATGCTACCCAATGTTCTTTTACCCTTTTTTCATCTTTCTGGTGCTGTCAGTACACGTCTGCCTGCTCGGAACATGTGTACGCTTGCAAAAGTGCCTGTAGAGGAAGCTCTTACTGAGACTAGGAAATACCAATGATAAATTAAAGTGCAACTGTGGTCACAAAACAAGTTAGGGTTGAATGAAAGCCTGCAGTATTTCCATTAAAATGAGCTGACAATCACATCTCTGACTGGAGCCTGTGAGAAATGTTATTTTGGTGAATGTTTAAACTTCCTGCTTCCAGTAGGTTGAGTGACATCACCAGACCTCTGCCCCTCCCATCCGCCCCGGGGGAGAAGCATGCTCAGTTAAGACTTAATGCTGGGGAAATCAGCATTAAAAAATAAATTACTCACCGTGGTCACTGACCTTGTGTTCTTGTTCCAATATACTGCAGGAACTTGTTACAGCAGGTCACACCTTTTAGTCCCTAGCCAATTCCGTTACAGACCATATTAGGCAGGGGACTATGTGACGGAAGTCTACCCAAGTGGCGCTATATAATTATACAGACATACATACCAGACAGTGCATGTACACACAGATATCTCACCCAGTTCTTCGGGGGTTTACTGGAGTGGTCATTTACATTTTATTGATGATCTGGGGGGTTCAAATGTAAAGTTTTTAAGATTTTGGTTTAGTTCTCCTTTTAACATTTGCATAAAAACATTTCCATTTACTAGCAATGAGAGAAATCTGCTTCTCTGTTAAATCAATCAGTAGATTAGGAGGTTAAACTCTGCAGTGAAGGTCACTATAATTAGCACAGAGAGAGAAGGTGCAGGTTAAATAAATGGGTACATTTATTACAGGCCATCATTACAGGAATTTCTACCATTTACCACCCCTTAGAGAGCAGGGATGGGGGTAATTAACTAACCAAGAGGGTCATGGGTTAGGAAAGACGGTAATTGCTAAAATCGGTCCCTCTAATCCTTAATTGGCTGTGGGCACAAAACAATCTTGTGAAGACACAAAATACATTTTATATTGTAAAGAACCACAGTGTCTAAATCTGATATATAAAGGATAAATTCAGACTGAAAAACAATTTCCTGGCTCACAGCCCAGAAACTGTTGATTAAAATGATAAACCAGGTCCCTTTCTATCTGGTTTCTACATAAAGATACCCCTTTGTAAAATACTAAACTACAGCAATTCCTACAGCTAATGCACTATACATAGGCATGCTCAGAGCTCAGAGAGCTCTTCTAAATTGCACGTCACAGCGCAAATGGATGGTAATGCACAAGTATTCATTTCACGGGCATTACTGTCTGTTACAGGGTGGCCTCTGCCTAAAAGTCTATGGGAAAAAGTATTTATTCTGTAGCTCCCATTTAAACAAATGTATGTGTTCGCTCATTGTTTGCTGTTAGAATATTAGGTATACATTTTATCAATAAAACCAGTCTGAACCCCCAGTGGGATAGATATGGTATAGATATTCATGTTGCAGATCACATCGGCTCTTTGTTGGAATGCTATGAGGGGGGGGGGGCTACAACATATGTCAGGGGTCTTCAAGAGGTGGATATAAGCCTAATTTAACAATTGCTTTATAGGGATTTTTTCTGTGTGTAATATCACTGTCTGATTTATCATGGCCATTGTATAGACTTTATATATATGAGACGTTCTTACCTTCTGACGTTCCTGAGACATTCTTGTCTGGCCTATTCCTTTTGCGGTCACAACTCGAAAGTAAAAAAGAATGGGCTAGGCGGTTCATTACAAAGGAAATGTTTAGCAAACAAGCTCTGCTGTAAAGCAATACGTGTGCATTAGAATTCTGGGTTAGTACACTGGAGGAAATTCCGGACAGAAAATCTTTCTGTTACATGAATCTGGTCTACATTAGGAGTTTAGCTGTTGAAATCTGTTATCTCACTAGACTTGGGATTTGTGTGATGAAAATCTCTTACATGGGGACCGGAATGGTAAAATAATCTCTGCCGAGAGCAGAAAACCCAATACCCCAATCAACAGTCTGGATAACATCACTCGGCTTCCACCCACAGAATTGGGATTAGTTCAAGGAAATCCACCAAATGAATTAAAAAAAGAGAATTTATGTACCACATAGCACTAGGAGACATTAAAAGATAAATATTATTCTCCCTCTTTACAAGGCACTGGTAAGTAGGGATGGCCGGTTCGCGGATCCGAACCCGGATCCGCCGCGGATTTATCCCGTTCGCGAACGGCGGATTTTTCGTATTTTCGAAAATTTTCGGCATTACGAGTTTTCACGTATTTTCGAAAATTTTCGAAAATCCGGGAAAACACGTATTTTCGAAAATTTTCGAAAATACAAGGATTTCTCTTAATTCCATACATACGTATTTTTTCGAAATTACGAGGATTACTTGTATTTTCGAAAATACATGAAAACTCGTAATTTCGAAAATACGTGAAAACTCGTAATTTCAATGGTATTTTTAATTTTAGCGGGTCCGCTCGTGGATTTTCGAATTTTCAAATTTTTTCGAAAATTCACGGATCCTCGAGCGGACCGGATTCGGACATCTCTACTGGTAAGGCCTCATTTGGAATATGCGGTGCAGTTTTGGAATCCCATATACAAAAGGGACATCTTGGAAATGGAAGCAGTTCAGAGTTCCTGTACATTATTGGTTTGCACGCATGCACAACGTTTTCTGTGGATTGCAGCCCACACAGAGTATCACACACAGCAGCACATTGCAAAAATCCCGCAGGCATTGCTGTACGAGATAGTTGGGGCACCACCCTAAAGAACTTGTGCCCCGTAAATATTACCTGGGACTCACTGATAGGAACACTACGGCTCTTCAGATGTCTGAAAACTACAACTCCCAGCATTCCTATGCTTCCCTCTGTAGTTGAGGAATACTGGGAGTTGTAGTTTTCAAACATCTGGAGAGCTGCAGTTTGAGGACCACTGCCCTAGGTCCTTGACTCCAGCTAAAATTGCAGATGACTTGCTTCATAGACCATGGTCTTTAAAGGGAAAGTTCAGTGGAAGATATTGTTTTATGTTAAACATACCTAGTTATTCTACATATTCTCTTCCATTTCATCAATCAGTTGATTGTATACCCTTTGTTTGGCTTTGCTGTGTTCAAAAGTGAGCAGCCATTTTAGGTTTTGTAATAGCCCTTCCCAGGATGCACCACTTCCTTGGAATGTTACTAACAGTTTTACTGATTGGCTGTTTGATGGGTCAAACATGCTCAGATCTCTACTGAGCAACTGCATCAACCAAGGGAGTTAGTGAAGGGCAAGACCATAATGGTCAGTTTATATGGACAGATGCTGGATGGAAAGACTTAAAGGGTAACTGTGGTCTTGAATTCTTCCAAACTAGTAAGGATTATATATAAAGCCTTCCATCACACCTTCAAAATAAAACCAAGTTCACATCTCTAGATAAAATTTGTGAGAAGTTTAGACATCCAACCCTGCCGAATCTGGCTTCCAGGCAGGGTGGGGAGAAGGGGGTGGGGCGGACTGACGAGGCGTCAATGACGTCACAAAGGGGGTGGGGCTAGGGCAGGCAGACTTCAATGACGTCACAAAGGGGGCGAGGTTATGGGCAGGCCACTACATGGGAAGTAATTTACGTCACAGAAGAGGCATGATGAAGAAAAGAAGCAGTTCCGGAGGCAGAGCTGCCAGGTAAGTTTGGGTCACAGGATTTTGGGGTGGTCTCACAGGTGTGCGGGAGACCACCCCAAAATCCGGTAGAGTCCCACAACTCCTGGGAGTGGTGGGATGCCTGGAAGTTATTGCTGAAAAGGTTCAACAATGTTACTTACTGCTTGAACACTTCCTGTTTTCAGCCATGTGACCAGCTTGCAGTCATGTGACCAGCCTCTGCCTGCATTAATAGGCTCCCCTTCTCAACTGTCAATTTTTTCCCCATGTACTTCCTGATTTCCCCAACATTAAGTCTTAACTGAGCATGCTTCTCCCCCGGGGCAGAGGGGCGTGGTAGAGGTCAGGTGATGTCACTTAACCTACTGGGAACAGGAAGTTTGAACATTCACCCCAATGCAATTTCTCACTGGCTCTAGCCAGAGATGTGATTGTTGGCTCATTTTAAAGGAAATACTGCAGGCTTTCATTTGACCCTAACTTGTTTTGAGACCACAGTTGCCCTTTAAGTAATTTGAATAGAAAAATACAGCTTTTTTCTTAAAAGCATCTGTATTTGTGCTGAACTTCCCCTTTTAAAGGGGGGGGTATTTTGCAAAACCATTTAGTTTACGAACTGAGATTTACAGGGTACCTGGTAATGTTAACATGGACGGAGACTTAAATTCCGCTTTAAAGTTGTTACAGTGTACTTTCATTACAAACCTTAGAGACAGAGAAGCTTCTTAAATTGGATATAACAAGTTAGGATATTTCATGAAGGCTCTGGATGAAATCTAGATTAAAGACAAACTACAAACTAAAAAAAGCTTTTATTAATGTACAACCAGGGGCAGATTTACACCTCAGGAGCCCGTAGGCACAAAAATCCTGGCACCCTTAACCCCACACCTAAACACAGACCACACCCCTAAATCATACACATTTTCTCTTTTTTTGGGAGGGGGGAGAAAATAGACTATATATGGGGTGGGGGGATATTGACAGCCCACCTACCAAAACCCACCTAGACACGTTCCTAATGGTATATCCAGGCCTGTGTACAACACAGTAGGTCTACCAAGGTATAGGACAGAAATCTCACAAACTGTGTGGTTAAACTGGTGATCTGCTATTTAATTGGCTATTTACAGCACACATCAGAAGAGTTTATGATAATAACGCACTTGATTGACAGTTGAAATGTAAGATGGTTCAAATTGGATAGCTAAAGAAACGGGACAGATTAACAAATAAATGGTTCAATGATAGTTGGGAAGAATTATAGTTTCCAGTAATGAGGAATTTATAAAACAAATATCCCAGTGTATATATCCTTTTTAAAAGCTGTTTTGGCCTGTGACCTGACTTAAGCTAGGTACACACAGTACCAATAAAAGGCATATCCAATTGGATCTGCATTTGACCAACAACTTGAAGTAATAGCTTGCGTGCAAATGGTCAGTCTGTGATTTTCAGTGCTTCTCCTGGATGTTTTGTGACATCAAGGCTATAAAGCTTTTCTTCAAAGGAAGCCTTAAATTCCAAACTTGGTTTATGAATGAACTGCAGGTAAAGCTAAAGGATAATAATATGAATCCACACCACTCCTGTCCTAAGTACCCAGAGTGAGGAAATAATCTCTTAAATCCCTCACCCATGGGTTAGTGCTGGATAGGCTGTAATCAAGAGCAGAATCTAGGGTATTAAAATGCTTAAAGGGGGTGCTTTCAGATTACATTTCAGTTTAGTTCTCCTTTAAACACATAATTCATGAAATATCCAAAACATGTCTAAAGCCTTCACAAAACTTCAAGTAATATTCATTAGTAATGCAGAGCAAGGTTTCCATTTGCAAGATACTTGCAGGCCGTTAATTTAATAAACAATGGAGAATAAACAACAAAAGACTAGTTTGAACTTGCAGTAGAAATTCATCCAAGATGGAGGATTTGCTTTATGGTTAGATTGTCGTCTTGGCAGTAACATTTCCGTGTTTAGTTTTTTACTGTAACCTCGTTTTCTATAATAAAGCAGGTCAGTTTAAACCAGACTTATTTACAATAATTGCCTAAGGCTGTCCCATGACCATATTACAAGGCCATAGGCTTCGTTATACACGTCAAGAAACACCGTGACTTTAAATATCCGTATTTTAAACCAGGAGGCATTTTTGTGGCTATATACCATGGCTGCAATGCTGATTCCCATTTTATGTATTAACGGCGGGTTTAAAGGGCTACTAAACCCTAAAATCTCCCCCTGGAAAGTGTAATAATATAGGAAGTAGGAGCAAGTATCCCTACCTCCTGTTCTACTTTAATTTTACAGTAATTTATTTGTTTGTGCCCCTAAATACCTAAATAGAATAGAATGGCATCTGAATGTAGTATTGTATACTAACAGACTGATCCAATAAGAGGTGTAAACCTTTGCTTGTGAGATTTATTTGCAGCAACCAATCAGATTTTACATTTTTACTGGTTTACTGCAGTAACATAACATTTTATTGGTTGTTGCAGATTAATAGCATGGGCAAACTTTTGCACCTTTTATTGCATTAGCCCCTAAGACTTGATTGCCTTTAAGGAGCAGTTACGACACTGATAGCGGTCCCTCCTATATATATTTTTTTTATTAAGATTTGTGGGTACAAAACCAAACACTTGGCCCTCCATACCATGTTATCTGCAGTCACCCAGATTTTTGTGTGATAACTATTTTAACCTGTTCAAAAAAAGTCTTGGGGCAAGGAAAATATAACAAAGTTACGCTTTACATGGAAGTTGGTGGTGCACTGTCCATGATAACCCTCCCTTGGGAATCTTGCGCTTGCCCCTGACATAGCTAAATACTTTTTATATAGATATAATTTACAGAATAATCATGGCTCAGTACTATATAATGTTAAAGGGCAAGTCCAGCCCTAAAATAAAAACTTACATACAGGTAAATCACCCCCCAAAACCCTAAACGGTAATATCTGTTGTATTCAATTAGATCAACTGGACATGAAATGTAGTTCTTGAAGACGTTTCGCTAGTCATCCGACTGGCTTTCTCAATTCAGAATGACTTGTACATGAATCTGTGGCAATTATGTACCCTGGAAAATCCCAATTACATATCACAGCCAGGTGTTAAGGGTGTGATAGATAGTGGCTAAGAGGTGTTATAGGAACGCCCAGAGTAAGGTGTTAAAACAGCATTGTACATGGCAGACAGTTGGTGTCGAACCCCCCCCACTCTATTTAGGCTTGGTTTCTTTATTTTCACATAAATGGCCTCCTTAACACCTCTCTTGAACCAGTCACGTTCCTTCACCTCTCTTGAACCAGTCACGTTTCTTCGCCAGTAAGTTAACACCAACTGTCTGCCATGTACAATGCTGTTTTAACTCCTTACTCTGGGCGTTCCTATAACACCTCTTAGCCACTATCCAATCACACCCTTAACACCTGGCTGTGATATGCTAATTGGGATTTTCCAGGGTACATAATTGCCACAGATTCTTGTACAAGTCATTCTGAATTGAGAAAGCCAGTCGGATGACTAGCGAAACGTCTTCAAGAACTACATTTCATGTCCAGTTGATCTAATTGAATACAACAGATATACCATGACCTGGATGAATGAGAACCTTCACAAGCCTAAACGGTAATAGTTTGAAATCTGAAATATATAAGTCTAACCTGAAATCCTGCACAATGTCCTGTTTCCCCTGTTTCTGCTTCCTGGTTCTTCCAGTTAGTTATGGATTTGACAGTTGACATCACAGCCAATGACTGAATGTTAATCCCCTGTCTGTCTCTTCTGAGCATGCCCAGGCTCAGTACAGGTTTCTAAATTACTCAGTTTCCATGAGGCATCCAGAACCATAGCAGGCATACAGTAATGCATTCATAGGACAAACTATGATATACCAACATATTTTAAAGAGGCCGTTCTTTCTAAAAGATGTTCTTATGAGGGTGAGTTGTCCTTTAAACTCTTTTTTCTCATTTTATTTAGCAATTCTCTTATCATGATGTCTGATGAAGGTGTCTGTGACACCGAAACGTTACACATGATGTGTTAAATAACAACGGTTATGTTTGTTCACTAAAGACTGGTGTGCGCTACTGCTCTTTTGACTTTCTGGATATTGGTCACTGGCTGTGACCTATTAGTGGCACCCAGCGTATATACCTATCTGTATACAGTGGTGCGGGAGTCCTGTTCACTTTAAGGGGCTAGTAACCAATGATATATAGAGAGTGACCGACCGATGGTATGACAGTATATGGTTTCTCTTTTGCTTATGTTAAGTTATATAGTATATATTGGATACATGCAATGAATGTGGCCTTGTTTTATCTATACAGTAGATTTATTCATGTTCATAATGGTCCTTGCTGTGTAATGCGTTTATGTATATGATGGTCTCTAATTTCAGATATGGGATGAATTGCTTGATCCAGTTCGAAGACTTTGCCAATTCTAACGCCTTCCGAATACTGAACAAATACCGTAACAAGTATTGCACCTTCAATGACGACATTCAAGGCGAGTAGACCCGTAAAGGTTATCATACTAGTTCCGCCTATATAAATGTCCAAATCATTAATATTCATGTGTTTTAAATATGAATGTGGATAAGTCAATAAGGATAGGTGAACATCATTACATCCTGACACTTATATTGGGGATTTTGTTTAACGGTTTACAACTGAATTTGTAATTTGGTTAAATGTAAAAAGTAAAGAGTTTAAACAGTTCAGATTGCTATTGACTATATCTGGGGTCAGAATAAATACAAATAGAAGTATACAAGTAGAATATTTAAAGAAGACCCATATCGGAAATTTGTTGAAGGACATATCCCAACATCCAGCTCTGGCATTCCTATGCAGTATGGGAACTGAGTTTGCAATAACTGGAGCAAATCCCTATAACAGTTGTGACTATCTGCAAGCTGTGATAGACTGTGCTACGATTCTCACTCAAACTATGTCAATCTGGCCCGATTTTCATGTGTGTTGATGTCCGGCCAAGTGTGGCCTCAGCCTTAAGGCCAAGCTCTTAGAATCAGCTAAGACTTTTGACTTGAACAACCAGATGGACACAGGGTGGGGCTGTATGTTCTTGCAGATTGAATCTCGATATCCACTTCAGGCTTTCGTACCAACTGTTAAATCCATCTTTCCCGTAGGTCCCAGTCTTATTAGCAGTAGTAATGGTTTGGTTATTTTGTTCAAATTAAATGTAGTTTCACGCTGTGTATCCTGGACAGAGCAATCGCTGCTGCCAATCCAAACCGATGTTTCAAAAGTCTCGTTCCATTTTTTATTTTGTGCGTTAGTCATGAATGTCACAGAAAGGAAAATGGAATGTTCTGTAGCTTTAAAAGAAATCTTACTGGCACATATCTAGGAAGGAATCGGGTCTCCACGGTATCTCTGTCTGCAGGCTGAGGATGTAGATTTAGTTTGTAATTGAAAAGGGAAAGTTTACGTATAAACTATAAAATTTGATGAGGACACATTTTGGAAGGCAGCAGCTGATTGGACCTGTCGGGAAATTTTCCAATGATCACATCAGCGGACACATAATCTTGGGAAGATTTCAATCTGGCTATCCGACCGCTGAAGGTGGGGTGGCTTGATCGGTACTTCCTGACCGGGTTTCGGTCGCCAATTGTGCACCAATTGGATGTGTATGGTCTGTCTTAAAGGACAGTTATAGTCTTAAAATCTTCCCCCTCCCCCTTACATGTACCCAGGGTGAGGACCTAAATCGCTGAGTCCTCACCCCTGAGAATACTTTCTAAGTCAAGTGATACTTACCCAAAGATTCATTCCCCTGGTGTAGCTCTGCCTTCCAGACTGTCTTCCCATTGGTCCTGTCACTGACAGTCTGAAAGGCAGAGCTACACCAGGGGAATGAAGGAAACTTTGGGTAAGTATTACTTAACGTAGTCCGGGGTGAGGACTTAGCGATTCAGGTCCTCAAACTGGGTCCATAAAGTAGTGAGAAGAGGAAAGGCGAAGGTGAGTATAATTGTCCTTTAAGGTAGACAAACACTGGCCATATATTTATATTTATTAGATTGAGAAGATGGTAAAGTCAACCCATGTATAGCCTTCTGTTCAATGGATTCACTTCCCATCGATATTGGGCAGTTCATCAAGCAGAAGGGGATCAAACCTGTCCCACTTATTTTCCCATTAAACAGACGCTCTTCCTCTTGTCTAAATAACTATATAAAATAAGTTACATGTAAAAATGGGCTTTAAGTTATATCAGAGCACAGTAGGAGCGGCAAGGGAACGGGCAAGGTCCCTTCAGGAGCATTTTTAGAATTTCTTTATATTGCGAAAATGGTTTTTTTGCTGTGACTGAACTTGCCCTTTAAATACTTTTGTTACGGTCGGTGGGGAGAGAATCAGGTACATTTATTATGATAAATAATACTATGGGGGTGGGAGATTGGACCAGTAACAAACTGTTTGCAATAGAGAAATATATATTTAGACAACATTACAGTCAATTAAGTCCAACTGATCTGGTCACAATTTCGTACTAACAAACATGGCTCTTTAATTAGAGGTATTATTTTAATATAAAGCATTGGATGGAAGGCGTCTTCCCTCATTATTTATACCTGCGGGCCAGAGGAAGCAAAGCCTGTTACATTGATCTAAACAGAGGCCTGAGAAATTCTACCCCTAGAAAAAGCAATCAAGGTAACCAAGGTTTCCCTGGGGAATTTGGAAGGCTTTGGGTAAGTTTCAGACTGCTGAAGGATGTTCTCTTTGATAGAACGTGGAGAGAAGCTAAAATATATGAGGATAATTGGTGGGGATGACGGTGTGTGATGTGAGGAGAGGTGGAAAGGGGGAAAGAGAACTAAAGCTAAAACCAAGATTGACATCATCCATGTCCAGTTCTAATGACTGGGCTACTAGCCCCAAAGGTCTTGAATATCTAAGAATCTGATTGGTTATCTGCTTTCTCTGTGATGGTCTGTGTTACACATGGGTATAACTGTTTTAAGGTAGATCACCTCCCATCTTTTAACTGTAATAGATTTAGAAGATTGTAGTTGTTCCTCTGACTGGGCAACATGGTGGCTCAATGGTCCTGGGTTCCAATCCTCCTTCTTCCAGATATGCAAGGGGTTCTCCCTGTGCTAGTGGTAGATTCCTCTGGAAAAGACCTACAGGTTGGGTTTGAGATAAATTGCATTGATTGTAAGCAGTGCCAGATGTGATAGGAAGTAAATCAGTTACTAGGATTGTATCTACAAAGCCACTGGTGTAAGTAGAGCAACATGGCAACAATGTTAAGAGTTTTATATGGGCAGGTGTAATTTAGAAAAATATCCATGATCACCCAAAGACCTAATTGAAATTGCTTAATTGTCCCAGACCCCTCTCCTCGTGTGCACACTCGTTGCAGTTGCGGGCCCCCTTTGTTTTGCAATCAGAGCGTGACCAGTTCGGGTCCGGTCTTTTTATACAGCTGATCAAGTGTATGTTTCCTTTATACGCGTAATCAGCCCTTTACCGTCCAGGGGTGGCAGTAGCTACACCACTGCACTTATGGTAACAGAACATTCAGAATCTGAACATCCTGAAATAATAAGGGTCCATGTCTATTCTCAGGGTGTTTGAGGATTTTTTTGTGTGTTTTACATTCTATAGCTGCTAATAGTTTGCTAATTAGGCCTAATAATAATTATCTTGCTAAGCATTTTAGATCTGTGTTAATGTTTAATTAAAATACCTGCTTTGAAGGATTTTGCCCTAACTTTATCTAATTAGCGAATTTTTATCTCGGACGCTTTAATAATGTGTAGAAATTAATTGCGACAAGATAATTAAACTAGTTTGTATAAAGATGTCATAAATAGATTTTTTTTTTATTACGAATTAAGAGTGTAAATTATTAATTAAAGGTAATAAATGTATCGTAAATGTGCCAAAGTGGATTTTATCATTTCTATGCATTTAGATTTTCTTTTAAAATTTTACTCTCATTGTGTTATCTAGCTGCTTTCCTCTCTCCCATGTCTTGTCTATCAAGTCTTAACTGTCTGGCCTGGTGGAATAGTGGTGAAATGCATTTTACCTTTTACTACAAACCAAGTCATGTTTATATTTTACTAAGACAGGGGATAGAAATGAGCTTAAAAGGGAATACACACAGTTGTTTTTTTTGTTTTTTTTACTACAGAACAATTGTTATAGTTACTAACTGAACTTAAATGTGTTTCTCTTGACCTATACAATCTAGGAACTAAGGTCTTTATAACACTTTTGAAATAACAAAAGTATGGCAAATTGTTTTATTTTTTGCTGCATGAATCTATTCCAATTAAAACACTACCATCTAGTGGACAATTGTCACTAGTCCCAGCTCACCATACCTGTACACAAAGTATTAAAGGCTATGTCCACAGTAAAATTGAATTTTTAATATATCATTCCCCATAGGCTCCCAGCCCCAACCGCATTATTTATTTTTTTATAAAGCCCCCCAAACTCTACTTACCTCCCCTCTTTCCTCCGACGCGCTCCCGGCCCTCTGCTTGCGAGGAAATGCAAGCAGAGGGGCGGGACCGGCAGCCGCGTCTGTGATTGGCTGAGCGGCAGCCAATCACGGACGAGGCTGCCGGCTGCTCACTTCCGCGTAGGAAAGCGGAGAGGTAAGTAAAAGTTTGGGGAGCTTTATAAAAATAAAAATGATGCGGTTGGGGCTGGGGGACATGGGGGAAGGAGATATTAAAGGGGATTAATGCTAGGGGGAGGGATAGCAGAATGGGAGGGGAGGGAGGGAGGGGGGAGAGAAGGGCTGCAGTACGCATGGCAGTGATCTCGGGAGGCCAGGTAGCAGGCAGTGTCTTATATGGACCTGCTAGCCTCCTGGTGGGCAGTTTTGTTTGGACTTGGGGGGGGACTACAGGAGAACCAGATGGAGCTGGGATGTGAGGTAAGGATTAAACTACACTACATGGTGGGGCCAAGTAGTTGGGGGGATTATAGTTTTGGGGGTGGACATGCCCTTTAAACATAGCTATTTCTTCAATCGACACCTTTTCAAAACTGTAGATGTTTTTAATATTATAAAAATACATTCTATAAGGGATAATGCGCCCCTTACAGTGTAATAAAAGGATATTACGATACGAGGAGTTCCCTGACCATATAGAAACACAAGTGCTGCTTGGTTATAGAGGGCAGGGAACTCCAATATGTGGTAATATCCTTATATTATAATGTAAAGGGATGCATTAATTCTTATAATACATACAATTCCAATTCCTTCCCCCCAATTGCATTTTAAATTCTAGCCTTGTCCCTATTGCCCCCTAAATTTAAACCCCCCCCAATCTACATACTCTAACTTAAAGGGCAACTGTGGTCTCCAAACAAGTTAGGGTTAAATGAAAGCCTGCAGTTTTTCTTTATAATGTGCCGACGATCACATCTCTGGCTTCACCCTGTGAGAAATGATATCAAGGTGAATGTTCCTGCTTCCAGTAGGTTGTGTGACATCACCTTACCTCTGCCCCGCCCCTCTGCCCTGGGGAAGAAGCATGCTCAGTAAAGACTTGCTGGGGAAAACAGGAAGTACCTGGGGACAAAATTAACAGTTGAGAAGGGGAATCTATTAATGCAGACAGGCTGGTCACATGACTTCAAGCTGGTCACATGGCTGAAAACAGGAAGTGTTCAAGCAGGAAGTAATATTGCTGAACCTTTCCAGCAATAACTTCTAACACATTTTATCCGGAGATGTGATTTAGGTTTTATTTTGAAGGTACGATGGAAGGATTTATATATAATTCTTACTAGTTTGGAACAGTTGGAGACCACAGTTACCCTTTAAACCCAGTAGAAAAGAACATCCCAGCCCAGCATCTATATGGTTAAACAAATCTTTGTGGAGGAGGAGAGAGACATTGGTTGTGAATGGACAGGAAGCAGCTCCAGCAGGTTCTGTTAGTAAAGTTAAATGCTGAGTCATTGTCCAGGCATGAACACTGGAATGGGAGGGGCAGTGGGATACAAGAAATATAAGAAATGAGTCACGTAATGACATAGCTGAGTGACTGTAATAAGTCTCACCACTGCATCTCCCCATTCTAAATCCCTAGCCTTATGCATTATAACATTATAATACAATTATAACAGTACTTTAATAATAGCACAGTATTTGACTTGATTGCACTGCATACGTCTCACTCCAGCACTTATACCCATTCCATTGTATCTGTATGTTGCCCACCTAACTAGATTGTAAGCTTTACGGGGCAGGGACCTTCTTTCCTCTTGTGGCAAAGCCCTAACACTTCTATTTATATAATTTATATATTTATGTACTGAACTATCTATGTATTTATCCCCCTTGTATGACTTTATTGTATTTTAATACTGTACATCGCTGCATCCCCAAGTGGCGCTATATAAATAAACTATACATAGATATACCCAACACAAAGTGCTTTTGCATGTCCTATTACTCTAATACTAATGGACTCTGGGTGTGGAAAATGGAAGGCTACGTTTACACTGTGCGTTGTTTTAACAGCTCAACATTGCGCTAGCGATTTAGTGCGATGTTCCGCTGTGTTAATGCAGAGTGGGGGCAATCATTTTCAATGGCATGGCTATGCGTTAAGGCCCAAAACTGATGCATGCAGTGCGTTGCACGCAAAACACTGTATCTCAGTTCAATAGAGTGAAGAGTGCCATTCGTTCCTATGTGTACAGTGTTTTGGTGCAATGCTAACGAGCCCTAAGTGTTCATACAAACACCAACATGATCGTTGTGGTTACAATGAATGTCACGAACGCCAGTTCTTTGGGTGCGTGATCTGACCAATCAATTGGTACTCGCGGCCACCACTGTGCGTTTTCCCAGCTGCACAGAAGCTGAATACTCACTCTTGACTCTCACTGACTATGCACACCCCTGTCCTGGCAGCTAAATGTTTAACACTTCACCATTCACTCCAGCAACTAACTGGTTAATTAGCATCAGTCCTTCACAAGCAGTCACTGAGTTAATTAGCATTTACACTGCAAAACACTCCATTCAACCACATATAAACTTATCAGAGGCTAACTGAGTTCTTTTAAAGCATCAAAGACAAACGTATTAAATTTTAGATTTGTTATTCCAAAAGGTGGACAGTACATATAATACAAAAATAAAAGAAAATGGTGTTATAATAAAATGACATACAATAGGTACAACAGTTATATAAAATAAAAAGGATAAAAATATTCACAGACCCTACTTACTAGAAGTCCTGGATCCCGGGGCGGGAAGGAAATTTGATCCATACACATATAGCATGTCCCCGCAGTATGTCCCCGCAGTTATAGGGGCTACAAGGATTTTTTAAGCCTATTGATGAACCACCCCCCTCCTGGGCTATGCATGAGGTGGGAGCGTTCAGGAATGTCCAGATTTACGACTTGTCACAATCCTTCATTCCCCCTCAGTTAGGCAGATTCCATATAACTTTAGATCTGTACATTGTATTGGGATATAGACTTCATATTCCTCTCCTGTATTAATTATCAATTCCTACAATACCAAACATGACCTGTGTGTAATCCATATTTCCCAAGATATTAATAACTCGCCTTGGCAAGGGAATAAGGTCTCCATGTTGGGTATCATTTTAAATAATATTTGTTTCCATCTCACATATTCCAATACCAAAATACATTTATTTTACATCTATGGTTGTCCGTAAAATGACCTCTTAAGGTACCCACCAGACCCCTAGCTGTAGAGAATTCCAGATACGGCCCCACATTGTCTGGAAAAGAAGATCTGGTTCCATGCTTCAATAACCCTAATATAACCCTGGGAAATGTTTCCAGGGTGGAATGTCATTTGTATTGGTCCTTTGAAATGACTAATACCAATAGTTAACTCATTCTTGCCTAGTCACTACACACTTTCCTGAGAATGTATTTTGTGTTTGTGACACTAGGGTGTCTGAGGCAGAGGAGCATGTAATGTTAAGTAAAAGTTAAATGGGTTAGATTTTATGTTAGACCTGGTTTCATTCTGGCACAGCCACAAGCAGAGGTGCCCAAACTGGCTCAGACTGGAGGCCACACTAGAAGCACCCCAGACAGTTATTAAAGAGTTTCATTGATCCAAGCTATAGGCACGCCCCACTGATGGTCCCGCAGACAACAGTATTCTCCCAAATGGGCTACGGGGATTAGCTGATAGGTTGGTTAACTGCTTACTAGGGAACTAAAACTTCATTGCTTTTAATCCTAATGTGAAACGAACGTTCCTTCTAAATATTCCTGTATTCTGAACATATGTAGTGGTTGCTCACCAGGCTACACTTGTTCGTATACCCAGAGTTTTTGTTTCCATTATGTTCCTAGCAAGAGATACAATTTCTATATGTTCTAATTTCTATATAGTAGCTCTATTGGGATAGTGGTAAAGAGCTTTGCTTTTAGCAAGACAAAATACATGAGGTTGCAGGTTCAATTCCCCAGACTTACTTTTCACTTTTACCAAAATGTTAATATTCTGTTTCTAACACGCTAGCTAAGAAATAAACCACTTTACTTTTTTGTATGAAAAGCAAAGAAATATATCATTGTCGGGGACAGGAGCATTTAAATATGTTTACAGATAAACTGTTTTGATTTGTTGAGCACTACAGAACATGTGAAGTGTACATGTACTGGGTTTCAGTTATGGGGTACCGGGTCACAATCTCCCTGTTCTTACAAACAATATAACAGGGATAACACTTATCCTGGGGAGCTAGATTGAAACCTTTTCTTCTCTTATTTTTTTTTAATTTAGATCTTTTCTCCCAAACAATATATAGATTTACCATTGAACCTCAGTAACCTCCATTGCCAGAAATATTTTTCCATCTGTCAGGAAAATACATGAAGCAATCAGACCCCAATTCTCTGATCCTTTGGGTAAACATGTTTCTAGGGAACAGATGGTCGAACAAATGTAACTGATTCCTTGGTTCTTCCACATCAGGGAGAGGCCGAGCAGTGTGTCTCGATAAACAGTTATTTAAGGAATATTTTCTCTCTGCTAAAAATGTTTATTTACTGGTTACCATAGAAGACCATGTTTTGCTGGCAGAGAATCGCATTGCTTTTAAATTGTAATTAAAGGGCTAGTTAAATAATAAAGAAACTTTTAAAGCCTACTTTAAAAGTTAGGGGACACTAACTGCTGGAAATGTTAGTGGCAGTGGCGTCTCTTGATGACACGCGCATAGTCTTAATCAGCCATACAGCTGATTTAACGTTCGATCTGACATTGAACATGGGCACAAGATATTTTATGATTGGCATTGCCGTTTTGATCAGGCCGTACGGTTCTCCAGAACATAGCAGGGACGTGGGCAGGTAAGATGCCGTGTATTGGCAAATTTAAAGGGCATGTCCACCCCCACCACTTACTTTTAACAGCAGGTAAAGCATCCACAAAACAAATTTTGCTATACTTGCCTAAAGCAAAAATGCTTCTATCACTTCTTAAAGAGCCCAATCCCTCACTGGCTGGTAGAGACCCCCTCTGCTGCTGTAATGTGTTAATATGTATGTCACAGCAGCAGCTTCTGGAATAGAAATATTCTATTATCCGTGTCATGGCCAAGCAGCCGTGAGAGGAAAGTGCATGGTTATCCAACTAGACGAATCTCTCGATTTCACAATGAGTCTGTAAGCACATTAGTTTGTCAGCCAGCAAACGTCCGTACTTAACACACATTCAGGGAGATTCAATAAAAGTTCTTATCATTTGAAATGGTGCTAATTTTGCCCCAACCAATCAGATCCTATTTAACATTTAAAAGCTAACATCTGATTGGTTGGGGCAGAATTAGCACCATTTTTAACGATAAGAACTTTTATTGAATAACCCTGTTTATTTCTAGGGTTTTCATCAAGTGGGACTTTTAGCCAGGGGCGTCCCTGCCATGAGGCAATGTGAAAATTGTTGTCCACTAGAGAGACGTCAGTGGCACTAGAGCAGGAGGGGGGGGGGAATGCAGAGTACGATTTCCCCTCTGCTCTAACAGCCACTCAGAACCTACTCAGCTCATCTTGGGGTGACACTGTTTGTATGGCAGTGCTGGGCACATGTTATTTGCAGCTTAGTCTATGTAAGATGATCATGAGGGCATCATATATGTATCAATCTGTGTGAGCTGGGCATGAGGGCATCGTATATGTACCAGTCTGCACAAGCTGGGCATGAGGGCATCATATATGTACCAGTCTGCGTGAGATGGGCACGAGGGCATCTTATATGCAGCTGGCAAATACTGGTTACTGGAAATGGCATTTTAATATGGTTGGGCTAGCTTTAGCCAGTTTGTTAGGTTAGGCCAAGTTAGACTATATATAGGTTATATATAGGTTATAGGCCTGCTGATAGTCTACCTTGACATGGTGGCAGGCTTAAAAATCTTCTTGATAAATGTTGTGGATAAATGTCTATTTGCGAAACTGTATGACCCCCTCAGTGATGTGAAGTGTAAAATCACCAAATCTTTAGCCATGCCCATTCCAGGAAGCCATGCCCACTCACGATTCCAGGCCCTCCTCATTCGCTATACTATGCACGTGCCTAGTGCATAGTGTCAACATTAAAAGTGTCCTACACCACTGATGGGCAAGTCAGAACAAATGGATGAACCCTTTGCATTCAGACTTTGTTGGCTCTTTGAAACAGTCTAGTTTTTTATTGTAAACCATGAATGAGTTTACCGATACCCGGGCCTTGCTAGAAGTTTATTAACTGTTAAGCCCTCCATACACGGGATCAATATTTGGAGCGATTCGGCAAATTTCATTGAATCACTTCTAAATATCAGTCCCCTTTAATAGCAATCACTATGTTTAAATAAGGACAAATAATGCCTAAGAACAACATTCTTTCAGAAGGAAGAGCACCTTGATATAAAAGCAGTAATCTGTGTCTCACCTCTCATTTTGATATGGTTTTTGGGAAATTTACCTTTCTAACATGGGGTTTGTGTTTTATTTCCCAACATCCCAGTATGGCAGTATCACACAGTGTGGTCACTGACCATTGTGTTCTTTACACATTGAAATTGTTACAGTTGGTCACACCCACTAGTAGCCTGTAGCCAATCCTTTTACAGGACTAATTAGGCAGGGGAGCATGTGACTGAGGTCAGGGGTGTGGACAGTCACTGTACATACACACAGGTATGTCATTCAGTTCTTCATTTGCTGTAATGGGATTTTACATTTTATTGGGGTTTAGATGGATATTTTCAGATCCTAGAGTGTAAAAATTTGTGTTTAGTTCTCCTTTAAATAAAGCAACAGGCAGGGTGTGTGGACTTTGCTGGATCTGCCTGTTTTGACCATTTGTTTTCCTTTGCTATAGATGTTCTATTGAAGGGAACAAACTGTTCAGTCATCCTGGGAGATCCAATTAGAACAGCGGTAGCGAGTTTACATTAACCCAGCTAAAGCTATTCGTTGTTAGACTAATGGTCTGAATAGAACCATAAATTCTCTCTATCATGGTACAGACTGTCAGAGAGACAAGGTGCTTGGCTTAATTATCATTATTAAGACCTGCTAATGCTCTCCTGATGTCTCTGAATCTTGGCAACAATTGGGAGCATGGTTAGTGGACACAGAACTGCTCCGACAGAGTAAATAGCCTTATTATCTGTTATTTATTGATTGGGAGTAGTTAAAATAAAATCTAATGATCATATTAAGTTTAATTAGCTGCTAATGTTATTTGTCCTTTCTAAAAAAAAAAATGTACAGTATTAAATCCACAATTCATGTACATAGCAATATTTACCTTGGTAAGGGCCTTGTTACTTTTGTTTGTATTTCATCCCGCAGACTTGAAATTTCTCATTATTTTAATGCCGTTAGTTAATGCAGTGAGTAGTGATGGCTTGTCCCTTGAGAAATGTACGGTCGAAAATATACCATTATTTTAAATGAGAGGTACAGAATAAACAGGGAGATTCAATAAAAGTTCTTGTTGTTTATTGAAGTTCTTGCTTTTATTGAATGACCCTGTATATGTTTAATCTTCTTTACAGCTATGAAGCTTCTGACTAATATAATTTATAACTCACCTTGTAGGTATGTTCACAAAGACACGCCTCTAGGAAGTCCTATATTCCCTTCTACTCTCACTCACTGGGCTCGGGCATGCTCTGTTTGTTTATCCTAGGAAGGAAGTGAAAGGAACTTCCAGTAAGCGCTTTGTGCTAAGAGAAACCACTCTGTAGCCAAATGAGTATTTTTTTACATCTTACTAGATGTAGAGGTTTTAGATGTTATATTTGTTTTCCCTTCAGTATATGTGCATAATGTGAATGAAGAATGCTCCCTAATTACACCGTGTTCTTTTACAGGGACAGCATCCGTGGCAGTGGCAGGAATCCTGGCCGCTCTCCGCATCACAAACAATAAAGTTTCAGATCATAAATTTGTGTTTCAAGGAGCCGGAGAGGTAAGAAACAATCAGGGAGATTCAATAAAAGTTCTTATTGTTAAAAATGGTGCTAATTTTGTCTCAACTAATCAGATATTATTTAACATTGGAATGCTAACATCTGATTGGTTGGGGCAAAATTAGCACCATTTTTTACGATAAGAACTTTTAATGTATAACTCTGAATGTCTTTATAGTAAGGGAGAAATGTTATAAAATGTGCAAGCAATCAGATGTTATCTAACTGAAGCGACCTAGAAAAAAACATGCGTATATATATATTTATATATATATATATATATGCGTGGATAACATACATTATACTGTTGTCCTCAAACTCATTGTGGCACCTAACTATGGAGGTTTCTGTCAATGAACACCTGTGTCCATAAAGGTTTACTGTACCCTTTAAATCAACTTAGAGCTTTAAAAATGTATGATTTTCTGGGAGGTGTATGACCATGTTAGAGATGGGAGTGTCAGGGGAACCTTCAGGGGGCGTGGTAAACTATCCTAAAGGAGATACCAAAGCCACAGAAAATTCTGTCCACAAAAAAAATTGTATTAAACCTAAAAAGCAGCCTAAATACCCTGTACAGTAATGTGATATATTTAATAATTGTTATTAGAAGGCAGAACTTTGTGTTTTTATTATTTTGTCTATATGATAAGCTGAATGTTTTACTCCAATTAATTCTGTGGTTCACCTTATCTAGTCATTGTAGAATTCTGCAATGATTAAAATTATATTTATTTTTCAGGCCGCAATGGGAATTGCCCATCTTATAATTATGGCGATGGAAAAGGAAGGTACCCCTAGAGAAGAGGCAATTGGGAAGATCTGGATGGTTGATTCAAAGGGGCTGATAGTAAAGGTAATGAGAACTTTGTGTGTCTATCATAATTTGTTTAGGGGTTTAGCTTATCCTGCTGGGCACAAGTGCACTATGGAGGCCTGTGCTGGACCAGGTGTGAGAGTTAATTGTACTGTAAATGGGATTGGATGTCCCAAACAAGGAATGTGCAGTGAACGTTGTAAATCTTCCTCTAAAGGGGACCATACAAAAGGGCCAAAGGGGACCATACAAAAGGGCCAAAGTGGACCATACAAAAGGGCCAAAGGGGACCATACAAAAGGGCCAAAGGGGACCATACACAAGGGCCAAAGGGGACCATACACAAGTATTGGCAGGTTGGAGGAGCCGAAACCAACCAAACGCATTGGCTATAAATGACCATATTAGGCATTACGGCCAGTCAGGTTTGGCTCCCTTTACTTTAACCGATCCCCATACTGCATGTGGGCGATCAGTTTGATCCGTGTGTGTGGTCCCCACCACATGTGTGCCGACAGATCCCAATGTGATTGCATGTGTATGGTCACCTTAATCCCCCAGCCTTCTCTCCTATGGATACATTGTAAATTATCTGGGCCTGTTTATGGTTGTGTAATACGGCCATCTTTCACAGCTAAATGGTTTTAATAGATTTGTTTCTCTCTCAAGGAGCTTTGCTTATTATACTGTGACCAGCTGTAATGCTAAGGTAGGAGGCAGTTCCGATTAGAAGCCACTCTAGCACACTGTGGTTGGCTTTGGCCTAGTAGTTGGTAGGTGCAATGCTCCAGTCCCCCCTACCCAGAGGGTTAAGGCAATCCAAAGAGAATGTAAGCAGGAGGAGCACACTACTTTTATTAGTGCATAAACAACGAATACAACGTTTCAGGGAGCTGCCTACCCCCTTCCTCAGGTCACACCTCTTGCTTACATACTGTTTGTAATGCTAAGGTAAGCTATTAGCTAAAGTCTAGCCATAACCTCCACATTAAAGGCTATGTCCACCCCTAAAATACATTTTTAATATTCTGCTCCCCCATGTCCCCCAGCCCCAACCGCATGTTTGTTTTTTTCAAAAAGCCCCCCAAACTCTTACTTACCTCCCCTCGATCCTCCGCTGCACTGAATGACCGGCAGCCGCGTCCGTGATTGGCTGCCGCTCAGCCAATCACAGACGCGACTGCCGGTCATTTCAGTGCAGCGAGGAAAGCGGAGAGGTAAGTAAGAGTTTGGGGAGCTTTTTGAAGAAAAAAAACATGCGGTTGGGGCTGGGGGACAGGGGGAGCAGAATATAAGGGGTTTTAACGCTAGGGGGAGGGATGTAGAACGGGAGGGAGAGGAGGGAGGGAGGGGGGAGAAGGGCTGCAGTGCGCATGGCAAATATCTACCGGAGGCTAGATAGCAGGCAGAGCCCTGCTATCCTCCTGGTGGTTAGTTTGGACTTTGGGGGGGGGGGTTTACAGGAGAACCCTATGGAGCTGGATGTAGGTAAGGATTAAACTACACTACATGGTGGGGCCAGTAGTTGGGGGGATTATAGTTTTGGGGGTGGACATGCCCTTTAAGGTTAGATGTTGCATTTCTATTTATTACATTATCCTATTGGGGAATAATACTGGTTCCGGGCTTAGCCCAAACTTGCTATAAGGCAAGGGCAATAATATAATACAATAGTATAATGGCAAGGGCAAATGGTTAGTGCACATTAGACTGTGTCCAATCTAACTAACCCATTTATGTCAGTGTACAATGTATTCACAGCAAAACTGATGTACCCAACATTAGGAAGGAAATTGTGTGAGGTTTGCATTCATTTTTTAATGTGCTAAACATTACCAATGTAATGTGAGATCCTGTTTGGCATGGCAACACCCACTGGTCGGGAAGTGAAAACTTGCTGTTTTGGAACATTTTATTGTTGGCTTGGTGGATCTTTATTTAGAAAAGGCAAGTCTGGAAAACCCTCCTCCTTTCAGCAACCGAAAGAAAACTCTTTGGACGTGAATAAATTAAAGGAGAAGTAAACCTGTCCTCTTGGAATCCTCTAAAGCTGATTTCCTGGTTCCTGGTGGTCCCTTGTATTTTTCCACAGGTGGACATGTGCTCAGCTTGGAAAAGGAAACCACACATGCCCATAAAGCTGGGTACACACAGTCCAGATTTCTGAAAGATGACAGACAGGATCTGCAAGATCTGCATACACACAGTCCCGAGCATTCTCCCTATACACATCATATACACATCATATACACATCATATACACATCATAGGGAGAACGCTCAGGACTGTGTGTTTCCATCGGCCACCCTAGACTCCTCTATAGGGAGACTAGCACGGCAGATGGAAATTTTCGCCCTTTCCCGAACGAGCGTTTAGCTGAACCGATCGTTCGCCGGCTGCGCGCTCGTTCAGGAAACGAGCGTACACACATAACGATAAAGCCCCGATACCGTCGGATCCGATGGTATCGGGGCTTTATCGTTACTGTGTGTACCCAGCTTAACTCCCGTGGGAAGCCTTTATATCCATCGCTCTGGGTTAGACTGGGTCTGCCATTATTACTACCTAAAACTACTAACCTTTTCTTTCTTTTTTAGGGAAGAGGAAATTTGAACCATGAAAAAGAAATGTTTGCCCATGATCACCCCCAAGTAAAGACCTTGGAGGAAGCTGTAGAGATCTTGAGACCTTCAGCTCTTATAGGTAAGATTCTGCTGTCCGTGATTTACAGTTAGTTAATGGAAAGTCTGTGTCCATAAATGTAGATTTACTACTGACTCATTTTTTAAGCAGCTAGAGGTTAAATTGTTTTTTCATAGATTTGGAGAACTTACTTGTGTAGACCAGGAGTGGCCAACTACCTGATGTTGGGGCAGCACTAGAGACTGGGCTGTTCATTATTACTCCACCCTAGCACGGTTCAACCCTGCCCACTACCACAATGGGCCTCCCACAACCCTGCCCACTACCACACTGGTCCATCCATAACCCTGCCCACTACCACACTGGGACACCCATAACCCTGCCCACTACCACACTGGGACACCCATAACCCTGCGACACCCATAACCCTGCCCACTACCACACTGGTCCATCCATAACCCTGCCCACTACCACACTGGGGCACCCATAACCCTGCCCACTATCACACTGGGACACCCATAACCCTGCCCACTACCACACTGGTCCATCCATAACCCTGCCCACTACCACACTGGGACACCCATAACCCTGCCCACTACCACACTGGTCCATCCACAACCCTGCCCACTACCACACTGGGACACCCATAACCCTGCCCACTACCACACTGGTCCATCCACAACCCTGCCCACTACCACACTGGGCCACCCATAACCCTGCCCACTACCACACTGGGACACCCATAACCCTGCCCACTACCACACTGGGACACCCATAACGCTGCCCACTACCACACTGGGACACCCATAACGCTGCCCGCTACCACACTGAGCCTCCCATAACCCTGCCCACTACCACACTGGGCCTCCCATAACCCTGTCCACTACCACACTGGCCCCCATAACCCTTCCGCTCCCACACGGGCCTCCCATACCCTTTCCCGACACCACACTGAGGACACCCATACCCTCCCACTACCACACTGGCCCCCATAACCCTGCCCTATACCACACTGGGCCACCCATAACCCTGCCCACCACCCATGAGCCACCCATAACCCCTGCCCACTACCACACTGAGCCAACCCATAACCCTTCCACTACCACACTGGGCCACCCATAACCCGTCCCACTACCACACTCGGCACCCATACCCTGTCCACTACCACACTGAGCCACCCATAACCCTGCCCACTACTCAACTGGGCCACCCATAACCTGCCCACTACCACCTGGGCCCCCATAACCCCTGTCCACTACCACACTGATTACCCATAACCCTGTCCCACTACCACACTGAGGCCCCATAACCCTGTCCACTACCACACTGGGCCACCCCATAACCCTGTCCACTACCAACTGGGCCACCCATAACCCTGTCCCACTACCACACTGGGCCCCCATAACCCTGCCCACTACCACACTGGGCCCACCCATAACCCTGCCCACTACCACACTGGCCACCCAGAACCCCTGCCCACTGCCACACTGGGTCCTGCCATAACCCTTGCCCACTGCCACACTGGGACACGGCCCATAACCCTGCCACTACCACACTGGTCCCATCCATAACCCCTGCCCACTCCGACTGTCCCGCAATTTTTCTTCTTCACTGGCCACATGTGGCCACCTATGATGTAGACAAGTCTGATGTTCAGGGCAGTGTCTCCTCTAATTTAACATGGCTTGTGCACATAGATGTGTATTTTCAAACGTACTGTTTTTGCCCTACACACTGTAGTTTCTTCATATCCAGACACTTTAATCTGTATGCACAGGCCTGCTGGGTTGTGCTAGGATTCTAGTTAAATTATAACATGGGCCCCTGATGTACATTATAAGGTTTAGTGTGTGGCGCCCTTTAGTCGTTCTAAATCCACCAATATGCCTGGAATTACAGAACTGAACATTAAGTGCATCTCAGTGCGGCCACCATTTTGGATTGTGGGGTTTCAGCACATTTCCCCCTATAGACTTCATCAGGGTTGGGTTGGTGTTTGATTCGTTAATTCGTTTCAGACGTTCCTTTTTAAAATTCTCATACTGACCTTTGTTTATTTGTTTGTTCCAGGTGTAGCGGCCATTGCTGGAGCATTACTGAAAAAATCATCAAAAACATGGCGGCGTTTAATGAGCGGCCAATTTATTCGCTCTTAGCATCACCCCCAGTAAGGCGGAATGTACAGCAGAACGTGCTACCAGCTGAGAGGTAACCATTCCATCAGAACTCCAGGGCGTTGTCATTCACCCTGTAGTTAATTAGTATGTGAATTACTCAATGTACTAGTTGTAACCAGGTATAGTATTAGTATGGGAGGTTACTCAATGTACTAGGGTGGGTAACCAGGTATAGTGATTAGTATGGGAGGGTTACTCAATGTACTAGGGTGGTATCCAGGTGTAGTGATTAGTATGGAGGTTCTCATGTAACTAGGGGTGGTAACCAGGTGTAGTGATTAGATATGAGGTTTACTCAATGTACTATGGTGGTAACCAGGTGTATTGATTAGTATGGGAGGTACTCCAATGTACTAGGGTGGTATCCAGGTGTAGTGGATAGTATGGGAGTTTACTCAATGTCAGGTGGTAACCAGGTGTAGTGATTAGTATGGGAGGTTACTCATGTACTAGGGTGGTAACCAGTTGTAGTGATTATTATGGAGGGTCCTCACTGTACTAGGGTGGTATCCAGGTGTAGTGATTAGTATGGGAGGTTACTCAGTGTACTAGGGTGGTATCCATGTAGTGATATATGGGATTTTACTCAGTGTACTAGGGTGGTAACCAGGTTGTATATGATTAGTATTGGAGGTTACTCAGTTGTACTAGGGTTGTACCAGGTTTGTAGTGATTAGTAGGTGGAGGTTACTCAATGTACTAGGGTGGTAACCAGGTGTAAGTGATTAGTATGGGAGGTTACTCAATGTAACTAGGGTGGTACCAGGTGTAGTGATTAGTAGGGAGGTTACTCAGTGTACTAGGTGGTATCCAGGTGTATGATTAGTATGGGAGTTACTCAGTGTACTAGGGTGTAACCAGGTGTAGTGATTAGTATGGGAGGTTACTCCGTTGTAGCTAGTGGTGGTAACCAGGGTAGTGATTATATGGGAGGTTACTCAATGTCTAGGTGGATACCAGGTTTAGTATTAGTATGGAGGTTCCTCAAGTATAGGGTGGTAACCCAGGTGTGTGTTAGAATGGAAGGTTCTCAATGTAATAGGGTGGTACCAGGTGTGTGATTAGTATGGGAGGTTACTCAATGTACTAGGTGGTATCCCAGGTGTAGTGATTAGTATGGGAGGTTACTCATTGTACTAGGTGTGTATCCCAGGTGTAGTGATTAATGGGATGTACTCAGTGTACTAGGGTGGTAACCAGGTGTAGTGATTAGTATGGGGAGGTTACTCAGTGTACTAGGGTGGTAACCAGGTGTAGTGATTAGTATGGGAGGTTACTCAATGTACTAGAGGTGATAACCAGGTGTATGATTAGTATGGGAGGTTACTCAATGTACTAGGTGGGTAACCAGGTGTAGTGATTAGAATGGGAGGTACTCAATGTAATGGGTGGTAACCAGTGTAGTGATATTAGTATGGGAGTTACTCAATGTACTAGGGTGATAAACCAGGTGTAGTCTGATTAGCTGGGAGGTTTACCACTGTACTATGTGATAACCAGTGTAGTGATTATATGGGAGGTTACTCAATGTACTAAGGGTGGTAACCAATTGTATGATTAGTATGGGAGGTTCCATGTAATAGGGGTTAACCAGTTGTAGTGATTAGTATGTGGAGCTTACTCAATGTACTAGGGTGATACCAGGTGTAATGATTAGTATGGGAGGTTACTCAGTGTACTAGGTGGTAACCTGGTGTATTATTAAGTATGGAGGTTACTCATGTAATAGTGTGGTAACCAGGTATAGTGATAGTATGGGAGATACTCTGTGTACTAGGTGGTACCTGTTTAGTGATCAGCATGGGAGGCTAATTGGTGTATTAGGGTGGTACCCTGTTGTAGTGATTAGTATGGGAGATTACTCGTATTAGGGTTGGTAACCAGTTTAGGGATTAGTATGGAGTTTACTCGTGTATACTAGGGTGGTAACCTGATGTAGTGATTAGTATGGAAGGTTACTCTTATAGTGTACTAAGGTGGTAACCTGGTGTAGGGTATGGAAATTTGACACTTTTATGACCATTTCCTTTTTTCCTTCCTCTAGGGTCGGGGAATATTTGCAGTGGAAGTCAACATTCTCTAAAGTGACTCTTGCAAATGGCCAGACTTTCTACCCCGTCAGGGCACAACGCTTACTGTATTCCCAGGGGTGGGCATTTGGGTGATCATTGCTTGTGGCGTCCGACACATCTCGAAGAGTTTATTTTTCTCAGAACAGCTTGAGTTGCATGTTCCAATAATTTTCAATGGATTTTGATGTTTGTGCTAATACATAGATAGAATTTAGAAAATTACAAATCCTTGGAGTTAACATGTGCAAAGAAAAGGCTGGTCCATTCCTTTTGGTGTTAAAGGAAGCTTAACCCAATTTTTTACACCAAGATCTGAACATATCCTCTAAAAATACCATACACTGTAAAATAGCATTTGCAGTAAATATGCGTGTGTGAAGGTTCTCATTCATCCAGGTCATGGTAACTATATCTGTGTGGTTCCATTCATCCAGTTCATGTATATCTGTGAAGGTTCTTCATTCATCCAGTCATGGTAAATCTTGATGTTTCATTCCTCCGGTCATGGTATACTGTGATGGTTCTCATTCATCCAGGTCATGGTATATCTGTGATGGTTCTCATTCATCCAGGTCATATGGTTATATCTGTGATGGTTTCTCATTCATCCAGGTCATAGTATATCTGTTTTGTATTCTATTAGATCAACTGGACTTGAAGTTTAGTTCTTGAAGACGTTTCGCTAGTCCCCGACTGGCTTTCTCAATTCAGAATGACTTGTACAAGAATCTGTGGCAATTATGTACCCTGGAAAATCCCAATTAGATACATCAACGTATGGCCCAGCACAAAAGAGCCAATTCCCTCGGGTCAGGACTCCGCTCTGTACCTGCATCTTAGGTATAAAGACATACCTTTGAAGATTTGTAATGTTACATAGTGGAGCGGGAACGTGACTGGTTCAAGAGAGTGTTAAGGAGGCCATTTATGTGAAATAAAAAACAAGCCTAAATAGAGTGGGGGGGGTTCAACACCAACTGTCTGCCATGTAACAATTGCTGTTTTAAACACCTACTCTGCGGCGTTCCTATAAACCTCTTAGCCACTATGCAATCACGCCCTTCACACCTGGCTGTGATATGCTAATTGGTATTTACCAGGTACATACATTGCCACAGATTCTTGTCACAGTCATTCTGAATTGAGAAGCCAGTCGGATGACTAGCGAAACGTCTTCAAGAACTAAACTTCAATTCCAGTTGATCTAATGAATACACAGATATGCAGTAAATAGCATTAACATTTCTCATCAACCATAATAAAGTGAGAGTGTATGGAGTATGGGAGGTTACTCATTGTAATAGCGTTTGTAACCAGGTGTAGTGATTAGTATGGAAGATTACTCAGTGTACTAGGGTGGTAACCAGGTGTGTAGATTAGTATGGGAGGATACTCTGTGTACTAGGGTGGTAACCTGGTTTAGTGTTCAGCATGGCAGGTTCCTGTGACTACTAGGGTGGTAGGAACCAGGTGTAGTGATTGTTATGGGAGGTTACTCAGTGTCTAGGGTGGTAACCAGGTGTAGTGATAGTTATGGGAGGTGTAATTCATTGAACTACTAGGGTGGTACCTGGTTTAGTGTTCAGCATGGCGGTTACTCTGTGCACTACTAGGGTGGTACCAGTGTAGTGATTTGTATGGGGGTTACTCGTGTAATGGTGGTGGTAACCAGTGTAGTGATTTGTATGGGGGTTACTCAGTTGTAATAGGGTGGGTAACCAGGTGTAGTGACTAGTATGGGAGGTTACTCAGTGTACTAGGTGGTAACCAAGTGTAGTGGATTTGTATGGGTTACTCAGTGTAAGGGTGGTAACCAGGTGTAGTGACGTATGGGGGTTACTCAGTGTACTAGGTGGTTACCAGGTGTAGTTATTTTTATGGTTTTTCTCAGTGTACTAGGGTGGTAACCAGGTGTAGTGACTAGTATGGGAGGTTACTCAGTGTACTAGGGTGGTAACCAGGTGTAGTGACTAGTATGGGAGGTTACTCAGTGTACTAGGGTGGTTACCCAGGTGAGTGATTTGTATGGGGGGTTACTCAGGTGCTAGGGTGGTAACCAGGTGTAGTGACTAGTATGGGAGGTTCTACTCAATGTCACTAGGGTGTTATCCGGTGGTAGTGATTAGTATGGGAGGTTACTCAGTGTACTAGGGTGGTATCCAGGTGTAGTGATTAGTATGGGAGGTTACTCAGTGTACTAGGGTGGTAACCTGGTTTAGTGTTCAGCATGGCAGGTTACTCTGTGCACTACTAGGGTGGTAACCAGTGTTAGTGATTTGTATGGGAGGTTCTCGTGTACTAGGGTGGTAACCAGTATATTATTAGTATGGGAGGATACTCTGTGGTACAGGTGGTAACCTGGTTTAGTGATCAGCATGGGAGGTTACTCCGTGCACTACTAGGGTGGTAACCAGGTGTAGTGATTTGTATGGGAGGTTATTCAGTGAACTACTAGGGTGGTAACCTGGTTTAGTGATTTGTATGGGGGGTTACTCAGTGTACTAGGGTGGTAACCAGGTGTAGTGATTAGTATGGGAGGTTATTCAGTGAACTACTAGGGTGGTAACCTGGTTTTAGTGATTTTTTTGGGGGGTTACTCAGTGTAATAGGGTGGTAACCAGGTGTAGTGATTTGTAGGGGGGTTCTCATTGTAATAGGGTGGTACCAGGTTGTAGTGACTAGTATGGGAGGTTACTCAGTGTACTAGGGTGGTAACCGTGTAGTGATTTGTATGGGGGGTTACCATGTACATAGGGTGGAACCAGGTGTAGTGACTAGTATGGGAGTTACTCAGTGTACTAGGGTGGTTACCAGGTGTAGTGATTTTAGTGGGGGGTTACTCAGTTGTACTAGGGTGGTAACCGGTTGTAGTGACTAGTATGGGAGGTTACTCAATGTACTAGGTGTGTACCAGGTGTAGTGACTAGTATGGGAGGTTACTCAGTGTACTAGGGTGGTTACCAGGTGTAGTGACTAGTATGGGAGGTTACTCATATTTACAGGGTGTTAACCAGTGTAGTGACTAGTATGGGAGTTTACTCAATGTACTAGGGTGGTAAACCAGGTGTAGTGACTAGTATGGGGGGTTACTCAGTTACTAGGGTGTAACCAGGTGTAGTGACTAGTATGGGAGGTTACTCAGTGTACTAGGGTGGTAACCAGGTGTAGTGATTAGTATGGGAGGTACTCAGTGTACTGGTGGGAACCAGGTGTAGTGACTAGTATGGGAGGTTACTCAGTGTACTAGGGTGGTCCCAGGTGTAGTGATTAGTATGGGAGGTTACTCAGTGTACAGGGTGATAACAGGTGTAGTGACTAGTATGGGAGGTTACTCGTGTACTAGGGTGGTACCAGGTGTAGTGATTAGTATGGGAGGTTACTCAATGTACTAGGGTGAACCAGGGTGTAGTGACTAGTATGGAGGTACTCGTGTACTAGGGTGGTAACCAGGTGTAGTGATTAGCAGGGAGGTTACTCAGTGTACTTGGTGGTAACCAGGTGTAAGTGGACTAGTATGGGAGGTTTACTCAGTGTACTTGGGTGGTAACCAGTGTAGTGGACTATATGGGAGGTTACTCATGTACTAGGGTGGTAACAGGTGTATGATTAGTATGGGAGGTTACTCAGTGACTTGGGTGGTAACCAGGTGTAGTGACTAGTATGGGAGGTTACTATCAGTGTACTAGGGTGGTATCCAGGTGTAGTGACTAGTATGGAGGTTACTCATGTACTTGGTGTAACCAGGTGTAGTGACTAGTATGGGAGGTTACTCAGTTACTAGGGTGGGTAAACCAGGTGTAGTCTAGTAGGGGAGTTACTCGTGTACTAGGGTGTACCAGGTGTATTGATTGTATGGGAGGTTACTCAGTGTACTGGGTGGTACCTGTTAGTGACTAGTATGGAGGTTACTCAGTTGTACTAGGGTGGTAACCAGTGTGTAGTGATAGTATGGGGCTGTTACTCAGTGTACTTGGGTGGTACCAGGTGTAGTGATGAGTATGGGAGTTACTCATGTACTAGGGTGGTAACTAGGTGTAGTGAACTAGTATGCGGGGTTACTCAGTGTACTAGGGTGGTACAGGTGTTGAGTTATAGTAGGGAAGTTACTAGTGTACTTGGGTGGAACCTGGTGTAGTGACTAGTATGGGAGGTACTCATGTCTAGGGTGGTAACCAGGTGTAGTGATTAGTATGGGAGTTTACTCATGGAATTGGGTGGTAACCAGGTTTGTAGTGGAATAGTATGGGAGGTTACTCAGTGTAACTAGGGTCGTAACAGGTTGTAGTGACTAGTATGGGGGGAAAAAAAAGGTTACTCAGTGTGACTAGGGTGGTAACCAGGTGTTAGTGATGTATGGGAGGTTACTCAGTGTACTAGGGTGGGTAACCAGGTGTCAGTGACTAGTATGGGGAGGTTACTCAGTGTACTAGGGTGGTAAACCAGTTGTTTGCTTTAGTTGTGGAGGTTCTCTGTCACTAGGTGGGTAACCAGGTGAGTGCATTTAGTATGGGAGTTACTCAATGATAGGGTGGTAAACCAGTGTGTAGTGAGTAGTATGGGAGGTTACTCAGTGTACTAGGGTGGTAACCAGGTTGTACGGACTAGTTATGGAGGTTACTCAGTGTACTAGGGGTGGTAACCAGGGTAAGTGACTAGTTTGGGGAGTACTCAGTGATTACTAGGGTGGCGGTACCAGGTAGTGATTACAGGGGGAATTGTGCGAAATTAAAAATGGCTGTCATTCCATTTGGATTAAAGGAGAACTAAACCCAATTTTTTACACTCCAGCTATAGCCTCTAAAAACACCAAATACTGTCAAATAGCTTAACATTTCTCAAGCACCATAGTAGTAGAGGGTTGACACTGATACTGTTTTTATATCAAGGAGATCTGCCTGTCTAAGCCATGTTGTTCTTGTTGCTGAAGTTGTGCTAAGGCACAGATAAGGTTCACCACAGGGCAGTTATGATTCTACTTTAAATAGTCATGTAGGGAGTGGTTACACTGCAATTTGTCATTAATGATTCGATCTGATCTGTTTCTCTTAGATATCGCAGAAATGTCACTGACGAGCATTTAGCAGAGGAAGCTTTATACGCCCTGAGCAGCATCAGAGACTTCGCTTTCAAACTCGCGTTAGAGTAAGTCCTCCATCGAGAACATTAGATGTGTTGATCGGAAGCGTCGCTCTAAGGCTCACGCTATGTTTCGGAACTGCAACTCCTGCATCTGCAACCCAAGGCATCTGGGAGTTTAGATTCAACAACATCTGGGCAGGGCAAAACTATCAGGGGAGCAATGCAAGGGGACCCAGGAGCAAAGGGGGGCCCCTTGTTTCTTATTTTCCTATGACAGATATAGTTCCTCCCACGAAAACCAGCTTGGAGAAGCCGTGTAGGGGCCCATCAAGTGTTGCTAGGGGATCCAGTGATTCCTAGTTACCCACGCATCTGGAGTTCATGCGTTCTGTTCCATGCATGCTGTTTATTGACATGGCACCAATTATGTTATTATTGTGAATATAATATATCAGGGTAATTATAACGTTTATTTTAGTTGGTAACATGCCCTTCTTTTCAGATTGGTATTAGCTACAAAAACACCTTGCCTCCTGTACCCCGCAGCCCGAAGACAAGGAATCCTTCGGTCCGCTCCCTCATTATAGCCCAGGGACATAACGACTCCTTTACCTGGACATTACCATTGGCCTGTCCCAGGCATGCAAATCCAAGATGTGTGATTTAAGCTTTTCTATAACCTTCTGTTCTTATCGGAAGCGAACTCTCTCAGTATCCCACCAGCATTAAGCTGGAACTATGAACTTTCTACACATATCTGAACCCAAAGTAGAATTCAGATGGCCCTTTTTATTAAAATCATTTTCAGTAATATCATTGAAACAGACCTGTGCATTTTGTCTGACTGGTATTGGCAAACTGGGCCTTAAAATACTTCCCCCGTCATTTCAAATATGGAACACCCCAATCTGCGCCCGGTAATATTTCCCTGTTATTACTGGTAATGTCCGTAACAAACCTGTATATCGAGATAGAAAATCTACCACGCTAGTATCTTCAATGTGGTCATAAATCCCACATCCGGCCAATGGTCAGCCCATACGCGACTACTAGGGTAGTTTGAGCACTCCTATAAAATGGTTCCATTATTGGATAAATGTTAAAAAACTGCCCTTAAATGCTGTTTCGTGACGGTAAGCAGAAAGGTGGCCTTTAATTGTAGGTTAATAGAGATTAAACCAGGAAACTGTCCAATGATGGCAGGACACACATATTAATATCCCATCATACTAGTGGGAACTATAAATCCAGCATTCAGTTCTTCAACAGCCACAGAATGTCCGGGCTATTGGTAGCTATTGAACACATGGTATACCACAAATATACCAGATAATCTCATATATGCCCTGGTAGGCCAAGAGCTTATTAAGGTCCATTTTTCTATTGTCCAGAAAGGAAATCTAGTATTTTTATTAACTGAACATCTATCACCTGCCATAGCTATAGTGGGAAGAGGGCAACATAGTGGTATTCTGCAACTATAACCTATTATTTTCCATTATTATCAGGTGCTGTGCTGCTCTATGTAACTGTCCTTACAAGTTGTTAGAGTTTACGATTACTAAAAATATTTTTTGCAGTTATTTCCCTTTTCTGTTATAAAAATGACGTCTGCTTCCAAATCTTGTTTTGTTAATTTTTTTATCATTTATATTTTTTTGTAAAATTATCTCTATCGATGTACGTTAAATTAAGTGTGGTCCAGCGTTGTACATCATTCTAAATTCATGGCAATAGGTAACAGTTATGGAAAACTTGCCTCTTTAAAGGAGAGAAGCGGGTAGGTAGGAAATAGTAACTTTAGTTAAGGGTATCTAACTCGCGGGGGCCGGGCCCCTCGCGTACGCATTGGTGTGTGAAATCACTATAATAGTACACATAGAGCTAGCACACCAGTCTTAAGTGTATACAACTTATTTGTGATGCTTTGAAACCGGTTGTGGTTCCTTCTTCGACAAACATTATACATATGGGAAATTCCCTCCCCGAGCTGGTCATACGATTACTGAGCTGCATGCCTCACAAACATCGTGTGTGGGAAAAAGGGGGCGGTTGGTTAAGAGCAAATCAAGAAAACTGGTTTGGAGGATGCAGCAACACACACCTCACAGAATGTGCTCTCAAATGTATACGTTACAGAATACGATAAGGAAAACACGGCATTTTTTCAGTTTGTGTACCCTTTAAAATTAAATACCTTTAAATAGGACGTAAACTGCCATCATACATGTTGTAACTGCCTTCCTGCTGGATCTATAATCGAAAATCACAACCTTTCCAGGAGGAAGGTTCGTTCCTTCCCACCTCCCTGTAAAAATAGAAAACCCATGGGCAAGTAGTTTAACGCTCCTCCACTCAACGGCTTGTTCAGCAGCCAATCGTTCTTCATCAGAGTTTTCTAACTGTTGTGACCCATTACAATCTAACATCTGGTGGGTTGTGCAAATGAATATCAAGGGATAGCCCCGAGTTTCTGGGAAATTTAGGTTGTGGATGTCAGATTTCTTACCTTACCAACGTTATTATTGTGGGGTTTAGTTCCCTTCTTGGATGGAGTCCCAGCGTCAGTGCACTTTCCACAGGCCAAAATCTTTCATTTTAGGGAAGGCAATTCGTATGGGTACTGGAAGGTTAGAAATGAATGTTCTCTTTTGTTCTTCAATAAAAATCCTTCATTACCGTGTGATTGTTAAACAAAACCGGACGTGTCAGAAGGACGATATCGGACAAATAAGAGTAAACCCATGTTTAACGTGGGCTTACTTTATTTGTGTGGTCTATTCTGTTTACATTACCGGGGTGGACACCCGATGCATATGCAAAACAATAGACGGGAAACTTGGTTCCCACAACAAGTGAGTTAAATAAATGCCAGTTTCCTACCTTTAAAAACGAGCTCCCCCTAGGGAAACACAGCCTTTCAGGCACAGACCACAAAAGATTAAGAACCTACTTACAGGCCCCTCCTCCTGCCGCTTTGCGCTTGCTGGCTCTGATCCGCTTCCTGCTGCTGGAACTTTCAAGCAGGGCCAGGCTGCAGCTGCGTCTGTAATTGGTAGAGGGCAGCTAAATAACAGCATGTGCGGCCGCATATGCAGAGCGCCGCAGATTAGGGGCTGTTAAATAGATATTCTGATTCTTTATTTAGTAATCTGTATAGCTGTTGGCATAGGGAAGGGTAGCCCTACACTACGAAATCTTGTTAACAAGTTGAGGAGCAGCCATGGAGGGATCCGGAGGGTGGGAGGAGGTGGGGGTAGGGCTCCCCTCGGCAGGTCACACTACCTCACCAGAGGAAGGAAATCAGGACAAGACGCTTTACTCTTCAGTTTCCGGGACTTTGGAACACGCAGCCAGGAAAACCATAAGAGCAGTGATGTAGGTAAGGATTTTTAAAATACACAGGGCCAGTTGGGCCGTAGTGGGTTAATTTTACTTGGGCGGGGGGGGTGACCATGCCCCTTAAGCACGGCTAAAGTTTGATGCATCACGCGGAGTCCCAGAAGAGTAAGAGGAGCGCCATGGTAATTAAGAACATCTCCCTCCAAAATAATCTGCCATGAACCTTCTAGTTGTCGCCAAGATGTAGACAGGGGCAATGGACCCCCATAGTATGTAGGACAGGATTTATAGAGCGCGACAGTTGCCGACCGGTCACAAGGGCTAGGAAATGACAATGTCTAAATTTGGTGCATTGAGACCTGCAGTTTTATTACCTGTGTGCGTGAATCCTATAACACAGATGTGTTACTCTTCCTTTATCAGACCTGTAAGGATATTAACAGTTGCATCTGCCTGAATTAAGGCTCCGGTTGCCTTCCACAGTGGGTCTGTTCTATCATTGAGGAACACCAGTGATGTGCATTAAAGCTATTGTATCTAGGGTAATTTCCTGTGGCGTTAGACCTACCGTGATTAGAAGCTGAATGGAAATCATGTCACGGCACTATTTAGAGGGATTTAACTCTCGAAATGGCTTCAGTCTAAAGTGCTTTCATGCTTCTGGTACAATCAACATTCTCTGCCTTGGTGTCCAACATCAACCAATGCGAGTGCACCTTAACGTTAGTGGCCACCCAGAGTTCTTACGTCTGACAACTCCATCCGCCAGACCTATTGGTGTTCTGTCACATGAAAGTCTCTACTAAGTAATAAAAGTATATTTATTGCCAATATAAACCAGTGTTGCGGTTGGTAGGTAACAAAGATCTGTCCATTCACTATCCGACTTGGATATATTTTGTTCTCAGTCCAACCAATCGGGTTATTTGGGTTACCTTAGTGATGGCTTCTAGCAGTGTGTTTAATTATTAGATCGTCCTGTGGTCCCAGCAGTCTGTTCACTCTCCCTCTCTACCTGATTACCACCGAGCTGTTAGGACCCCTCATTTGAGAGCCTGTGAATGGTGCACATTGTGGCATGCTGGGAGAATAAATGCTTAGAAAATGAACTCGCACATGACGATTTTCGAAGGAACATCAGTTGTTAATTAAAAATCTTCAAACCCACAGTAACAACTGAAAATCTATATTTGATAGGAACTAAAGCTTGCTTTATAAATCCTATATTTTAGCTATGTGGCTCCTTCACAGTAGAAATGTGTAAATTACTGTGCTTACATGTATGTATATTTTGCACTAGTGTTAAGGGCATGTTCCCATTAAAATGAAAAAAAGTGTAATATATTATAATAATCTCCCCAAAGCTACAATAGTATTGCTGTGATGTCATGTTACGTCCATGATGACCGTGTTGCTTACTGGAAGAACCAGGAAGTAGAAGGTGGTCAACATAACATAGCCTGGTATTTCAGGTTAGTCTTACATCTCTAGATTCATGCTCTAACTATGTTGGAGTTGGGGGGTAATAATATTTTATTTTTCATGTAAAGCCGAATGAACATCTGACATTTTTCTATTACTCATGTCATTCCTGCACATGTGAAGCATTTGACTACAAGCATTCAATCTAAATCCATGACTTTTTCCAGTCCGGCTGTGGGTTTCAAAGCTTGCCGAATCTATTACTCGACTTGCAAGTGAAGATGACAGATAATTGATTGACAGCCCCACATGCGGGAATCATGTTTTTTTGATCATTTTATTCAGGGCGCATTCTGGCCAATTAAATCAAAACATGAACTGAATGAAATGTAAAACGGTCAGACATTATCCAACCTATGATCAATAGTTCCATCAAATGCTACTCCCAGTTCAATGACTTATGTTAGGATCCATCACTGCATTAAAGAGCAATATAAGGAAGAGAAACCACAGGGAATGTCCAATCCAATGAAATGCTACACTGAACACACCTAAACTCTGTGCAATTGAAACCATCGATCTTTCCACAATAAGGTAAGTGTAGGTACATTTAACGGAAGCACCTGCATAGAACTCTGTAGACTTATCCTGACTGTCCCATCTCGACAGAACTCCATCTATCCACGATTAGCCTGTGGAGCGTTGAAGACTAGTCGCTCCCTTCCCCCCCCTGGTCTGTTACTCCTCTCATTGTTTTTTGCTTTAGATGCCCCTATTATAAAGAGATTAAACACAATTAATTTCAGACTTTCTTTTTAGTCTGTTCAAAGGAATCATGTAACATTCAAAATGACTAATGTGCCTTTCCTTAAGGAACTGTTACGGGCTAGGCCCACTACACAGTGCACAAGCGGCACGATCGAATCGTTACAATGCAGCGCAAGTTGCAATGTCATACGATTGTGTGTGCGCTCACGTCCGCTTGAGCTGCGCATCCCTTATGTTGGCCCTTTAGGCACCAGTCGATGCGCACCAAAAATGGTGATGCGACATGCGCTGCAAAAAACGGGCAAAAGCGTCACGCGAGTCAGTGGACATTGGCCCTCTTACATTGGCATGGCGCTGGCCCAATCAAGCAGAAATCCCCTTAGTGGGGTCCGAGCCATAATAAGGTAGAGAGTAAGAAACCATTGTACTCCTACTGCAATGGGCTGGATTGGACCAAGAGCCGACCTCAGTTGATTATCCGTAAGCATTCATTGCTGGACTATTTAGTAATGTGCTGCTAACAGATTGACGTTGTCCAGTTTTATGTGACCAGAAAAATTAAGCCGTCCGGTGACTAGCGAAACGTCTTCAGAACTCTAAACTTCCAAGTCCAGTTTGATTAATTCAATACAACAGATTCACAGATATACTTAAGGCAAAAGATGATATAGTCCCTTACCACCCCATGAAGCCCATAATCCTTCCTTCACCATTTGGTCTCACTTCTCGTGTAAGCTCAGAGAGCTTTTTAAGAGAAGGTGCGACTGAGTCAGTGGTGGTAACATCTCAACATTGACTGTCTGCTGCACTCGAGAACCTTTTATAAATGCAGGCTTTCTTGCAGGGTAGACAGTTTAAGGATGGGGGGGGGTGGAGTAGACAGGGTGTGGGAATTTTTGGCGGTGTGGAAGTAAAGATTTTTGTTCTGGGGTGAAAGTGCGATACCTACATGTTATACAATGAAGGTAAAGGCTTCTTTAAAACATGCCCAAGTCTTAAATAAGACGGAACTATTTGTTTTCCTAAATATTAGGATCTGTTATATATGAATTTATTACTTTGGAAAGGTCAGAACCCTGGATTATTGTTAATGACGTCCCGGATATTAAGAATCCTAGTCTAGCTTACAATTAATCATAAAATATCTAGGAATATCCACAGATGATTTACAGGATTTTTATCATTTTCCAGTTATTTATAGATTGGGACATGCGGCTAATGTGTGTACATAGGCTCAGGGCTCAGCATTTTTTTGTGGAAATTCTCTTTCACTGGGATGAAATTTGTAAGTCTTGAATTGGTCCTGTAGCACCTGCCCTCTGTTTTAAAGCGGACACAAACGAAAAAAAAAGACTTTCCTTCATCAATTTCTATATTTTTAGTGCTGTCATTAACTTGATGACCTTTTTGGGCTCACTAGATCTCCTCATGTCGTTCAGCTCACTCCTAGTTAGCATGCATGTACTCCTCTCTATGTATCCCCCCTCCACAAAGTGGAGGCGCTCAAATGGAGCGTGAGCATGTACAGTGTAATTATGATCTGTTGTCCACTTCAGTCCAATAGATTCACAAGTGATTTTGTGATTTGTAATGTAAGTAAACGCTTGCTAGGGAAGGTATCAGCACAGGGAGCAGCTGAATAAACTGCTGAATCAAGGAAGATTTTCTTTAGCGTAGTGAGTTGAAGTGTGTGTGTGGGGGGGGGGGTATAAACTTGTGCATTGATTTCTTTAGGTACAGTGCTACATTGGGACAGGATTGGTTTATCTGCCAAAAGAGCACAGAGTAACGTAAGGATTATTCCCTTCCTGATCATAATTGTGAATCATTAGCCCTGCATTGAACAGAGAAATAAGCTTGAACTATATAGAATGGAGAGTTTCTACATGTAGTGTGCCAGAGGAGGGGCTGGGTGATTGACAGTTCTTTACTGACAAGCTGATGCCACGCCCTCTTTAAAAAGTAAAACTCCACAGTGCAAAGAAAACAAGGGATCAGAAGTCGAAAACGAAAAAAGCTGAGTTATATAGTTGGTTATTATTATTCCTAATTACTGTGTTGAAGTTAAAAATGATTGGCCCCAGTTTACATGTTCCTGTTAAACTATACATCATAGATTACATACAAATCCAGGTTCATTAAAGTGGGTGGTGCAAGATTGATTCATATGACAACCGTGCTCCGGGATATTCTAGATTCACCATTGTGTGAATGCACCGTATGTGTTGTCTCTCTTACACTGGAAACCCGACGATATTGCAAAACTGATCCATAAGGAGGTCCTTCTGGCTCGCGCAAAATCGGGAAAAGACCAATAAGCACAACTGATCATACAAGTGAAAAAGAATTAAGGGTGAATGTCTCAACTTAGTATTAAATGGTCTTACCTCAAACAAGCCCTGGCATCACAGCTCTAAAGCTGGGTACACACATGCCAGGCCTGCAATAAATCCTGTGTGTTATTTTTCAAAAATCAGGCTCACACAGTACAGCGTTCTGTCATACACACCATTACACACCACTACACACGCTAGGTAGAACGCTCGGGACTGTGTGTTCTCCTCGGCCGCGTAATAACACGGTATACAATATCCTTGGGGCTAGAGTTGAAACCTTTTCTTCTCTATTTTTTTTAATTTAGATCTTTCTCCCAAACAATAATAGATTTACCATTGACCTCAGTAACCTCATTGCCAGAAATTTTTTCCATCTGTCAGGAAAAACATGAAGCAATCAGCAACCCCATTCTCTACCTTTGGGTAAACAAATGTTCTAGGGAACAGATGGTCGAACAAATGTAACTGATTTCCTTGGTTCTTCCACATCAGGGAGAGGCCGAGCAGTGTGTCTCGATAAACAGTATTTAAGGAATATTTTCTCTCTGCTAAAAATGTTTTATTACTGGTTACCCATAGAAGACCATGTTTTGCTGGCAGAATCGCATTGCTTTAAATTGTAATTAAGGGCTAGTTAAATAATAAAGAACTTTTAAAGCCTACTTTAAAAGTTAGGGGACACTAACTGCTGGAAATGTTAGTCAGTGGCGTCTCTTGTGACACGCGCATATCTTATCAGCCATACAGCTGATTTAACTTCGATCTACATTGAAACATGGGCACAAGATATTTTATGATTGGCATTGGCGTTTTGACAGGGCCGTACGGTTCTCCAGAACCATAGCAGGACGTGGGCAGGTAAGATGCCGTGTATTGCCAAATTTAAAAGGGCATGTCCACCCCCCCCACTTACTTTTAACAGCAGGTAAAGCATCCACAAAACACATTTTGCTATACTTGCCTAAAGCAAAAATGCTTCTATACACTTCTTAAAGATCCCAATCCCTCACTGGGCTGGTAGAGACCCCCTCTTCTGCTGTAATGGTGTTAATATGTAGTCACACAGCAGCAGCTTCTTTGGGAATAGAAATATTCTATTATCCGTGTCATGGCCGCAGCCGGTGAGAGGAAAGTGCATGGTTATCCAACTAGACGAATCTCTCGATTTCACATGAGTCTGTAAGCACATTAGTTGTTCAGCCCAAACGTCCGTACTATAACACACATTCAGGGAGATCAATAAAATTTTATCATTTGAATGGTGTAATTTTGCCCCAACCAATACATACTCACTATTTAACATTTAACTAACTCGTCATACATTGATTGGTTGGGGCAGAATTAGCACCATTTTAAACGATAAGAACTTTTATTGAATACCCTGTTATTTCTAGGGTTTCATCAGTGGGACTTTTAGCCAGGGGCGTCCCTGCCATGAGGCACAGTGAAAATTGTTGTCACATAGAGAGACGTCAGTGGCACTAGAGCAGGAGGGGGGGGGAATGCAGAGTCAGATTTCCCCCTCTGCCCTAACACCACTCAGAACCTACTCAGCTCATCTTGGGGTACACTGTTGTATGGCAGTGCTGGCACATGTTTTTTGCAGCGCTAGTCTATGTAAGATATCATGAGGGCATCAATATATTACAATCTGTGTTGAGCTGGGCATGAGGGCAATCGTATATGTACCAGTCTGCACAAGCTGGGATAGGGCATCATATATATGTCCAGTCTGCGTGGAGATGGGCACAGAGGCATCTTATCTGCAGCTGGCAAATACTGGATACTGGAAAAGGCTTTTAATATGGTTCGGCTAGCTTTACCAGTTTGTTAGGTTATCCAGTTAGACTATATATAGGTTATATATAGTTATAGGCCTGCTGATAGTCCTACCTTGACATGGTGCAGCTTAAAAATCTTTCTTGATAATGTTGTGGATAAATGTCTATTGCGAAACTGTATGACCCCCTCATTGATGTGAAGGTAAAATCAACCAAATCTTTAGCCATCCCCATTCCAGGAAGCCATCCCACTCACTATTCCAGGCCCTCCTCATTCGCTATACTATTCACTGCCTAGTGCATAGTGTCAACATTAAAAGTGTCCTACACCACTGATGGGCAGTGAGAACAAATGGATGAACCCTTGCATTCAGACTTTGTTGGCTCTTGAAAACAGTCTAGTTTTTATTGTACAACCATGAATGAGTTTACCGATACCCGGGCCTTGCTGTTTTATTAACTGTTAAGCCCTCCATACACGGGATCAATATTGGAGCGATTCGGCAAATTTCATTGATCACTTCTAAATATCAGTCCCCTTTAATAGCAATCACTAGTTTAAATAAGGACAAATAATGCCTAAGAACAACATTCTTTCAGAAGGAAGAGCACCTTGATATAAAGCAGTAATCTGTGTCTCACCTCTCATTTGATATGTTTTTTTTGGGAAATTTACCTTTCTAACATGGGTTTGTGTTTTTATTTCCCACAATCCCAGTATGGCAGTATCACACATTGTGGTCACTGACCATTGTGTTTCTTTACACATTGAATTGTTACAGTTGGTCACACCCACTAGTAGCCTGTAGACCATCCTTTTACAGAACTATTAGGCAGGGGAGCATGTGATGAGGTCAGGGTGTGGACAGTCACTGTACTAACACACAGGTATGTCATTCAGTTCTTCATTTGCTTAATGGGATTTTTACATTTTATTGGGGTTTAGATGGATATTTTCAGATCCTAGAGTGTAAAAATTTGTGTTTAGTTCTCCTTTAAATAAAGCAACAGGCAGGGTGTGTGGACTTTGCTGGATCTGCCTGTTTTGACATTTGTGTTTTCCTTTGCTATAGATGTTCTATTGAAGGGAACAAACTGTTCAGTCATCTGGAGATCCAATTAGAAAGCGGTAGCGATTTTACATTAACCAGCTAAAGCTATTCGTTGTTAGACTATGGTCTGAATAGAACCATAAATTCTCTCTATCATGGTACAGACTGTCAGAGAGACAAGGTCTTGGCTTAATTATCATTATTAAGACCTGCTAATGCTCTCCTGATGTCTCTGAATCTTGGCAACAATTGGGAGCATGGTTAGTGGACACAGAACTGCTCCGACGAGTAAATAGCCTTATTATCTGTTATTTATTGATTGGGAGTAGTTAAAATAAATCTAATGATCATATTAAGTTTAATTAGCTGCTAATGTTATTTGTCCTTCTAAAAAAAAAAATGTACAGTATTAATCCACATTCATTACATAGCAATATTTACCTGGTAAGGCCTTGTTACTTTTGTTTGTATTTCATCCCGCAGACTTGAAATTTCTCATTATTTTAATGCCGTTTTAATGCAGTGAGTACTGATGGCTTGTCCCTTGAGAAATGTACGGTCGAAAATATACCATATTTAAATGAGAGGTACAGAAAAACAGGGAGATCTCAATAAAAGTTCTTGTTGTTTATTGAAGTTCTTGCTTTTATTGAATGACCCTGTATATGTTTTAATCTTCTTTACAGCTATGAAGCTTCTCTGACTAATACTAATTTATAACTCACCTTGTAGGTATGTTCACAAGACACGCCTCTAGGAAGTCCTATATCCCCTTCTACCTCACTCACTGGGCTCGGGCATGCTCTGTTTGTTTATCCTAGGAAGGAGTGAAAGGAACTTCAGTAAGCGCTTTGTGCTAAAGAAACCACTCTGTAGCCAAATGAGTATTTTTTTACATCTACTAGATGTAGAGGTTTTAGATGTTATATTTGTTTTTCCTTCATTATATGTGCATAATGTGAATGAAGAATGCTCCCTAATTACACAGTGTTCTTTACAGGGACAGCATCCGTGCAGTGGCAGGAATCCTGGCCGCTCTCCGTCACAAAATAAAGTTTCAGATCATAAATTTGTGTTTCAAGGAGCCGGAGAGGTAAGAAACAATCAGGGAGATTCAATAAAGTTCTTATTGTTAAAAATGGTGCTAATTTTGTCTCAACTAATTCAGATATTATTTAACATTGGAATGCTAACATCTTATTGGTTTGGGGCAAAATTAGCACCATTTTTTACGATAGAATATTTTAATGTATAACTCTGAATGTCTTTATAGTAAGGGAGAAATGTTATAAAATGTGCAAGCAATCAGATGTTATCTAACTGAAGCGACCTAGAAAAAACATGCGTATATATATATTTATATATATATATATATGCGTGGATAACATACATTATACTGTTGTCCTCAAACTCATTGTGGCACCTAACTATGGAGGTTTTCTGTCAATGAACACCTGTGTCCATAAGAGTTTACTGTACCCTTTAAATCAACTTAAGCTTTAAAATGTATGATTTTCTGGGAGGTGTATGACATGTTAGAGATGGGTTGTCAGGGGAACCTTCAGGGGGCGTGGTAAACTATCCTAAAGGAGATACCAAAGCACAGAAAATTCTGTCCCAAAAAAAAATTGTAATAACCTAAAAAGCCTAAATACCCTGTACAGTAATGTGATATATTTAATAATTGTTATTAGAAGGCAGAACTTTGTGTTTTTATTATTTTGTCTATATGATAAGCTGAATGTTTTACTCCAATTAATTCTGTGGTCACCTTATCTAGTCATTGTAGAATTCTGCAATGATTAAAATTATATTTATTTTTCAGGCCGCAATGGGAATTGCCCATCTTATAATTATGGCGATGGAAAAGGAAGGTACCCCTAGAGAAGAGCAATTGGAAGATCTGGATGGTTGATTCAAAGGGGCTGATGTAAAGGTAATGAGAACTTTGGTGTCTATCATAATTTGTTTAGGGGTTTAGCTTATCCTGCTGGGCACAAGTGCACTATGGAGGCCTGTGCTGGACCAGGTGTGAGAGTTATTGTATGTAAATGGGTTGAATGTCCCAAACAAGGAATGTGCAGTGAACGTTGTAACTCTCCTCTAAAGGACCATACAAAAGGGCCAAGGGACCATACAAAAGGGCCAAGTGGACCATACAAAAGGGCCAAAGGGACCATACAAAAGGGCCAAAGGGGACCATACACAGGGCCAAAGGGGACCATACACAAGTATTGGCAGGTTGGAGGAGCCGAAACCAACAAACCATTGGCTATAATGACCATATTAGGCATTACGGCCAGTCAGTTTTGGCTCCCTTTACTTTAAACCGATCCCCATACTGCATGTGGGCGATCAGTTTGATCCGTGGTGTGGTGGTCCCCCACCACATGTGTGCCGACAGATCCCAATGTGATTGCATGTGTATGGTCACCTTAATCCCCCAGCCTTCTCTCCTATGGATACATTGTAAATTATCTGGGCCTGTTTATGGTTGTGTAATACGCCATCTTTCACAGCTAAATGTTTTAATAGATTTGTTCTCTCTCAAGGAGCTTTGCTTATTATACTGTGACCAGCTGTAATGCTAGGTAGAGGGCAGTTCCGATTAGAAGCCACTCTAGCACACTGTGGTTGGCTTTGGCCTAGTAGTTGGTAGGTGCAATGCTCCAGTCCCCCCTACCCAGGGTTAAGGCATCCAAAGAGAATGTAAGCAGGAGGAGCACACTACTTTTATTAGTGCATAAACAACGATTACAACTTTTTCAGGGAGCTGCCTACCCCCTTCCTCATCAGCGCACCTCTTGCTTACATACTGTTTGTAATGCTAAGGTAGCTATTAGCTAAGTCTAGCCATAACCTCCACATTAAAGGCTATGTCCCCCCTAAAATACATTTTTAATATTCTGCTCCCCCATGTCCCCCAGCCCCAACCGCATGTTTGTTTTTTTCAAAGCTCCCCAAACTCTTACTTACCTCCCTCCTCGATCCTCCGCCGCACTGCCGGCCCTCTGCTTGCGAGAATGCAAGCAGAGGGCGGGACCGGCAGTCGCGTCTGTGATTGGCTGAGCGCGCCAATCACGGACGCGGCTGCCGGTCATTCAGTGCAGCGGAGGAAAGCGGAGAGGTAAGTAAGATTTGGGAGCTTTTTGAAGAAAAAAAAAATGCGTTGGGGCTGGGGACATGGGGAGCAGAATTTAAGTGGGGTTTAACGCTAGGGGGAGGGATAGTAGAACGGGAGGAGAGGGAGGGGAGGGAGGGGGAGAAGGGCTGCAGTGCGCATGGCAAATATCTACCGGAGGCTAGATAGCAGGCAGAGCCCTGCTATCCTCCTGGTGTTTAGTTTGGGGACTTTGGGGGGGGGGGGTTTACAGGAGAACCCTATGGAGCTGGATGTTGAGGTAAGGATTAAACTACACTACATGGTGGGGCCAGTAGTTGGGGGATTATAGTTTTTGGGGGTGGACATGCCCTTTAAGGTTAAGATGTAGCATTTCTATTTATTACATTATCCTATTGGGGAATAATACTGGTTCCTGGCTTAGCCAAACTTGCTATAAGGCAAGGGCAATAATATAATACAATAGTATAATGGCAAGGGCAATGGGTTAGTGCACATTAGACTGTGTCCAATCTAACTAACCCATTTATGTCAGTGTACACTGTATTCACAGCAAAACTGATGTACCCAACATTAGGAAGGAAATTGTGTGAGGTTTGCATTCATTTTTTAATGTGCTAAACATTACCAATGTAATGTGAGATCCTGTTTGGCATGGCAACACACCACTGGTCGGAAGTGAAAACTTGCTTTTTGGAACATTTTATTGTTGGCTTGGTGGATCTTTATTTAGAAAAGGCAAGTCTGGAAAACCCTCCTCCTTTCAGCAACCGAAAGAAAACTCTTTGGACGTGAATAAATTAAAGGAGAAGTAAACCTGTCCTCTTGGAATCCTCTAAAGCTGATTTCCTGGTTCCTGGTGGTCCCTTGTATTTTTCCACAGGTGGGACATGTGCTCAGCTTGGAAAAGGAAACCACACATGCCCATAAAGCTGGTGACACACAGTCCAGATTTCTGAAGATGACAGACGGATCTGCAAGATCTGCATACACACAGTCCCGAGCATTCTCCCTATACACATCATTACACATCATATACAACATCATAACACATCATAGGGGAGAACGCTCAGGACTGTGTGTTTCCATCGGCCACCCTAGACTCCTCTATAGGGAGACTAGCACGGCAGATGGAATTTTGCGCCTTTCCCGAACGACGTTTTAGCTGAACCGATCGTTCGCATCCTGCGCCTCGTTCAGGAAACGAGCGTACACACATACGATAAAGCCCCGATACCGTCGGATCCGATGTATCGGGGCTTTATCGTTACTGTGTGTACCCAGCTTAACTCCCTGGGAAGCCTTTATATCCATCGCTCTGGGTTAGACTGGGTCTGCCATTATTACTACCTAAAACTACTAACCTTTTCTTTCTTTTTTAGAAGAGGAATTTGAAAACCATGAAAAAAATGTTTGCCCATGATCACCCCCACCAGTAAAGACCTTGGAGGAAGCTGTAGAGATCTTGAGACCTTCAGCTCTTTAGGTAAGATTCTGCTGTCCGTGATTTACAGTTAGTTAATGGAAAGTCTGTGTCCATAAATGTAGATTTACTACTGACTCATTTTTAAGCAGCTAGAGTTTAAATTGTTTTTTCATAGATTGGAGAACTTACTTGTGTAGACCAGAGTGGCCAACTACCTGATGTTGGGGGCAGCACTAGAGACTGGGCTGTTCATTATTACTCCACCCTAGCACGGTTTCAACCCTGCCCACTACCACAATGGGCCTCCCACAACCCTGCCCACTACCACACTGGTCCATCCATAACCCTGCCCACTACCACACTGGGACACCATAACCCTGCCCACTACCACACTGGGACAACCCAAACCCTGCGACACCCATAACCCTGCCCACTACCCACACTGGTCCTCCATAACCCTGCCACTACCACACTGGGCACCCATAACCCTGCCCACTATCACACTGGACCCCATAACCCTGCCCACTACCACACTGGTCCATCCATAACCCTGCCCACTACCACACTGGGACACCTAACCCTGCCCACTACCACACTGGTCCATCCACAACCTGCCCACTACCACACTGGGACACCCATAACCCTGCCCACTACCACACTGGTCCATCCACAACCCTGCCCACTACCACACTGGGCCACCCATAACCCTGCCCACTACCACACTGGGACACCCACCCTAACCCTGCCCACTACCACACTGGGACACCCATAACCTGCCCACTACCACACTGGGACACCCATAACGCTGCCCACTACCACACTGGGACACCCATCTGTGCCCGCTACCACACTGAGCCTCCCATAACCCTGCCCACTACCACACTGGGCTTCCCATAACCCTGTCCACTACCACACTGGCACCCATAACCCTGTCCGCTACCACACTGGGCCTCCCATAACCTTTCCCACTACCACACTGGGACACCCATAACCCTGCCACTACCCACTGGGCCACCCATACCAACTGCCCACTACCACACTGGGCCACCCATAACCCTGCCCACTACCCACTGACCAACCATAACCCATAACCCTGCCCACTACCACACTGAGGCCACCCCATAACCCTGTCCCACTACCCCACTGGCCACCCATAACCCTGTCCACCTACCACACTCGCCACCCAGCCATAACCCTGTCCACTACCACACTGAGCCACCCATAACCCTGCCCACTACCACACTGGGCCACCCATAACCCTGCCCACTACCACACTGGGCCTCCCATAACCCTGTCCACTACCACACTGAGTTACCCATAACCCTGTCCACTACCACACTGAGGCACCCATAACCCTGTCCACTACCCCCACTGGGCCACCCATAACCCTGTCCACTACCACACTGGGCCACCCATAACCCTGTCCACTACCACACTGGGCCACCCATAACCCTGCCCACTACCACACTGGGCCACCCATAACCCTGCCCACTACCACACTGGGCCACCCATAACCCTGCCCACTGCCACACTGGGCCTGCCATAACCCTGCCCACTGCCACACTGGGACACCCATAACCCTGCCCACTACCACACTGGTCCATCCATAACCCTGCCCACTCCGACTGTCCCGCAATTTTTCTTCTTCACTGGGCCACATGTTGGCCACCTATGATGTAGACAAGTCTGATGTTCAGGGCAGTGTCTCCTCTAATTTAACATGGCTTGTGCACATAGATGTGTATTTTCAAACGTACTGTTTTTGCCCTACACACTGTAGTTCTTCTATCCAGACACTTTAATCTGTATGCACAGGCCTGCTGGGTTGTGCTAAGGATTCTAGTTAAAATTATAAACAATTGGCCCCTGATGTACATTATAAAGGTTTAGTGTGTGGCGCCCGTTATAGTCTAAATCCACCAATATGCCTGGAATTACAGAACTGAACATTAAGTGCATCTCAGTGCGGCCACCATTTTGGATTGTGTGGGTTTCAGCACATTTCCCCTATAGACTTCATCATGGGTTGGGTTGGTGTTTGATTCGTTAATTCGTTTCAGACGTTCCTTTTTATAAAATTCTCATACTGACCTTTGTTTATTTGTTTGTTCCAGGTGTAGCGGCCATTGCTGGAGCATTTACTGAAAAAATCATCAAAAACATGGCGGCGTTTAATGAGCGGCCAATTATATTCGCTCTTAGCAATCCCACCAGTAAGGCGGAATGTACAGCAGAACAGTGCTACCAGCTGACAGAGGTAACCATTCCATCAGAACTCCAGGGCGTTGTCATTCACCCTGTAGTTAATTAGTATGTGAGATTACTCAATGTACTAGGGTGGTAACCAGGTATAGTGATTAGTATGGGAGGTTACTCAATGTACTAGGGTGGTATCCAGGTGTAGTGATTAGTATGGGAGGTTACTCAATGTACTAGGGTGGTAACCAGGTGTAGTGATTAGAATGGGAGGTTACTCAATGTAATAGGGTGGTAACCAGGTGTAGTGATTAGTATGGGAGGTTACTCAATGTACTAGGGTGGTATCCAGGTGTAGTGATTAGTATGGGAGGTTACTCAGTGTACTAGGGTGGTATCCAGGTGTAGTGATTAGTATGGGAGGTTACTCAGTGTACTAGGGTGGTAACCTGGTTTAGTGTTCAGCATGGCAGGTTACTCTGTGCACTACTAGGGTGGTAACCAGGTGTAGTGATTTGTATGGGGGGTTACTCAGTGTAATAGGGTGGTAACCAGGTGTAGTGATTTGTATGGGGGGTTACTCAGTGTACTAGGGTGGTATCCAGGTGTAGTGATTAGTATGGGAGGTTACTCAGTGTACTAGGGTGGTATCCAGGTGTAGTGATTAGTATGGGAGGTTACTCAGTGTACTAGGGTGGTAACCAGGTGTAGTGATTAGTATGGGAGGTTACTCAGTGTACTAGGGTGGTAACCAGGTGTAGTGATTAGTATGGGAGGTTACTCAATGTACTAGGGTGGTAACCAGGTGTAGTGATTAGAATGGGAGGTTACTCAATGTAATAGGGTGGTAACCAGGTGTAGTGATTAGTATGGGAGGTTACTCAATGTACTAGGGTGATAACCAGGTGTAGTGATTAGTATGGGAGGTTACTCAATGTACTAGTGTGATAACCAGGTGTAGTGATTAGTATGGGAGGTTACTCAATGTACTAGGGTGGTAACCAATTGTAGTGATTAGTATGGGAGGTTACTCAATGTAATAGGGTGGTAACCAGGTGTAGTGATTAGTATGGGAGCTTACTCAATGTACTAGGGTGATAACCAGGTGTAATGATTAGTATGGGAGGTTACTCAGTGTACTAGGGTGGTAACCTGGTGTAGTTATTAATATGGGAGGTTACTCAGTGTAATAGGGTGGTAACCAGGTATAGTGATTAGTATGGGAGGATACTCTGTGTACTAGGGTGGTAACCTGGTTTAGTGATCAGCATGGGAGGCTAATTGGTGTATTAGGGTGGTAACCTGGTGTAGTGATTAGTATGGGAGATTACTCTGTATTAGGGTGGTAACCAGGTTTAGGGATTAGTATGGGAGGTTACTCAGTGTACTAGGGTGGTAACCTGATGTAGTGATTAGTATGGAAGGTTACTTAGTGTACTAAGGTGGTAACCTGGTGTAGTGATAGGAAATTGACATTTTATGACCATTTCCTTTTTCCTTCCTCTAGGGTCGGGGAATATTTGCTAGTGGAAGTCCATTCTCTAAAGTGACTCTTGCAAATGGCCAGACTTTCTACCCCGGTCAGGGCAACAACGCTTACGTATTCCCAGGGGTGGCATTGGGGATCATTGCTTGTGGCGTCCGACACATCTCGGAAGATATTTTTCTCAGAACAGCTGAGGTGCATTGTCCAATAAGTTTCAATGGATTTTGATGTTGTGCTAATACATAGATAGAATTTAGAAAATTAAAATCCTTGTAGTAACATGTGCAAAGAAAAGGCGGTCATTCCTTTTGGTGTTAAAGGAGAACTTAACCCAATTTTTTACACTCCAGAATCTGAACATATATCCTCTAAAAATACCAATACACTGTAAAATAGCATTGCAGTAAATATGCTTGTGAAGGTTCTCATTCATCCAGGTCATGGTACAGTATATCTGTGATGGTTCTCATTCATCCAGGTCATGGTATATCTGTGAAGGTTCTCATTCATCCAGGTCATGGTATATCTGTGATGGTTCTCATTCATCCAGGTCATGGTATATCTGTGATGGTTCTCATTCATCCAGGTCATGGTATATCTGTGATGGTTCTCATTCATCCAGGTCATGGTATATCTGTGATGGTTCTCATTCATCCAGGTCATGGTATATCTGTGATGGTTCTCATTCATCCAGGTCATGGTATATCTGTGATGGTTCTCATTCATCCAGGTCATGGTATATCTGTGATGGTTCTCATTCCCGGTCATGGTACAATATAGCGTGAGTTCTCATTCCACCGGTCCTGGTAACGGTGAGGGGCTCAATCATCCAGTCATGTAATCTTAGGATCTCATTCTACCAGTCTGGATATCTGGATGGGTTCGCCTGCTCCCGGTCATGGTACAATATAGCGTGAGTTCTCATTCCACCGGTCCTGGTAACGGTGAGGGGCTCAATCATCCAGTCATGTAATCTTAGGATCTCATTCTACCAGTCTGGATATCTGGATGGGTTCGCCTGCTCATATAGATACCATATACTGTGCTGGTTACCGGATAGGTAGGATGTAAAGGTAGATTTATCATATATGGATATATAGATACCATATACTGTGTTGGTTACCAGATAGGTAGGATGTAAGGGTAGATTTATCATATATAGATATATAGATACCATATACTGTGCTGGTTACCTGATAGGTAGGATGTAAGGTAGATTTATCATATATAGATATATAGATACCATATACTGTGCTGGTTACCGGATAGGTAGGATGTAAGGCTAGATTTATCATATATAGATATATAGATACCATATACTGTGCTGGTTACCGGATAGGTAGGATGTAAGGGTAGATTTATCATATATAGATACCATATACTGTGCTGGTTACCAGATAGGTATGATGTAAGGGTAGATTTATCATATATAGATATATAGATACCATATACTGTGCTGGTTACCAGATAGGTAGGATGTAAGGGTAGATTTATCATATATATATATAGCTGTAAGCCATATATAGATATCCTATACTGTGCTGGTTACCGGATAGGTTAGATGTAAGGTAGATTTATCATATATAGATACCATATACTGTGCTGGTTACCGGATAGGTAGGATGTAATGCTAGATTTATCATATATAGATATATAGATATCATAACGTGCTGGTTACCGTAGGTAGGATGTAAGGGTAGATTTATCATTTATAGATATATGATACCATATACTGTGCTGGTTACCGGATAGGTAGGATGTAAGGGTAGATTTATCATATATAGATATAGATACCATATACTGTGCTGGTTACCAGATGGTAGGAGTAGAATAGATTTATCGATATATAGATACATATACTGTGCTGGTTACCATAGGTAGGATGTAAGGATAGATTTATCATATATATAGATTTAGATACCATATACTGTGCTGGTTACCGATAGGTAGGATGTAAGGGTGATTTATCATATATAGATACCATATACTGTGCTGGTTACCGGATAGGTAGGATGTAAGGGTAGATTATCATATATGGATATATAGATACCATATACTGTTCTGTTACCAGGTAGGTGATGTAAGGGTAGATTTATCATAAATATAGATATATAGATACCAATACTGTGCTGGTTACCAGATATGTAGGATGTAAGGGTTAGATTTATCATATATAGATACCATATACTTTGCTGGTTACCAGATAGGTAGGATGTAAGTTGTATATGTATCATATATAGATACATATACTGTGCTGGTTACCAGATAGGTAGGATGTAAGGATAGATTTATCATATATAGATATACTAGTACCATATACTGTGCTGGTTACAATAGGTAGGATGTAAGGTTAGATTTATCATATATAGATATATAGATACCATATACTGTGCTGGTTACCGCATATATAGATATATAGATACCATATACTGTGCTGGTTACCAGATAGGTAGGATGTAAGGGTAGTATTTATCATATATGATACCATATACTGTGCTGTTACCAGATAGGTGGATGTAAGGGAGATTTATCATATTAGATATACATACCAGACACTGTGCTGGTTCCAATAGGTAGGATGTAAGGGTTAGATTTTATCATATATATATAGATACCATATACTGTGCTGGTTACCAGATAGGTAGGGATAAGGGTAGATTATCATATATAGATATATAGTCATATACTGTGCTGGTTACCGGATAGGTAGGATGTAAGGGTAGATTTATCATATATAGATATATAGATACCATATACTGTGCTGGTTACCGGATAGGTAGGATGTAAGGATAGATTATCATATATAGATATATAGATACCATATACTGTGCTTGTTACCGGATAGGTAGGATGTAAGGATAGATTATCATATATAGATATATAGATATCATATACTGTGCTGGTTACCAGATAGTAGGATGTAAGGGTAGATTTATCATATATAGATATATAGATACATATACTGTGCTGGTTACCAGATAGGTAGGATGTAAGGGTAGATTTATCATATATAGATATATAGATACCATATACTGTGCTGGTTACCAGTAGGTAGGATGTAAGGGTAGATTTATCATATATGATATATAGATATACCATATACTGTGCTGGTTACCAGATAGGTAGGATGTAAGGGTAGATTTATCATATATAGATATATAGATATCTATAATGTGCTGGTAACAGATCAGGTCATGGTATATCTGTGATGGTTCTCATTCATCCAGGTCATAGTATATCTGTTGTATTCTATTAGATCAACTGGACTTGAAGTTTAGTTCTTGAAGACGTTTCGCTAGTCATCCGACTGGCTTTCTCAATTCAGAATGACTTGTACAAGAATCTGTGGCAATTATGTACCCTGGAAAATCCCAATTAGCATCAACGTATGGCCCAGCACAAAAGAGCCAATTCCTCGGGTCAGGACTCAGCCGTGTACCTGCATCTTAAGGATAAAGGACATACCTTTGAAGATTGTAATGTTAACATATTGGCGAAGGAACGTGACTGGTTCAAGAGAGGTGTTAAGGAGGCCATTTATGTGAAAATAAAAAAAAACAAGCCTAAATAGAGGTGGGGGGGTTCAACACCAACTGTCTGCCATGTACAATGCTGTTTTAACACCTTACTCTGGGCGTTCCTATAACACCTCTTAGCCACTATGCAATCACGCCCTTAACACCTGGCTGTGATATGCTAATTGGGATTTACCAGGGTACATAATTGCCACAGATTCTTGTACAAGTCATTCTGAATTGAGAAAGCCAGTCGGATGACTAGCGAAACGTCTTCAAGAACTAAACTTCAATTCCAGTTGATCTAATTGAATACAACAGATATTGCAGTAAATAGCATTAACATTTCTCATCAACCATAATAAAGTGAGAGTGTAGTGAGTATGGGAGGTTACTCAGTGTAATAGCGTTGTAACCAGGTGTAGTGATTAGTATGGGAGATTACTCAGTGTACTAGGGTGGTAACCAGGTGTAGTAATTAGTATGGGAGGATACTCTGTGTACTAGGGTGGTAACCTGGTTTAGTGTTCAGCATGGCAGGTTACTCTGTGCACTACTAGGGTGGTAACCAGGTGTAGTGATTTGTATGGGAGGTTACTCAGTGTACTAGGGTGGTAACCAGGTGTAGTGATTAGTATGGGAGGTTATCATTGACTACTAGGGTGGTAACCTGGTTTAGTGTTCAGCAATGGCAGGTTACTCTGTGCCTACTAGGGTGGTAACCAGGTGTAGTGATTTGTATGGGGGGTTACTCAGTGTAATAAGGGTGGTAACCATGTGTATGATTTGAGGTGGGTTACTCATGTAATAGGGTGGTAACCAGGTGTAGTGACTAGTATGGGAGGTTACTCAGTGTACTAGGTGGTAACCAGTGTAGTGATTTGTATGGGGGGTTACTCAGTGTATAGGGTGGGTAACCAGGTGTTAGTGATAGTATGTGAGGTTACTCATGTACTAGGGTTTACCAGGTGTATTGATTGTATGGGGGTTACTCAGTGTACTAGGGTGGTAACCAGGTGTAGTGATGTATGGGAGGTTACTCAGTGTACTAGGGTGGTAACCAGGTGTAGTGATAGTATGGGAGGTTACTCAGTGTACTAGGGTGGTACCAGGTGTAGTGATTTTGTATGGGGGGTTACCTCAGTGTACTAGGGTGGTAACCAGGTGTAGTGACTAGTATGGGAGGTTACTCATGTACTAGGGTGGTAACCAGTGTAGTGATTAGTAGGGGGTTTACTCAGTGTACTAGGGTGGTAACAGGTGTAGTGACTTAGTATGGGGGTTACTCAGTGTACTAGGGTGGTAACGGTTTAGTGATATAGATGGGAGTTACTCTGTGACTACAGGTGGTAACCATGTTGTAGTGATGTATGGGAGGTTACTCATGTACTAGGGTGGTAACCAGGTTATTATTAGATGGAGGTACTCAGTGTACTAGGGTTGGTAACCGGTGTAGTGATAGTATGGGAGGTTACTCAGTGATACTGGGTGGTAACCAGGTGTAGTGATTGTATGGAGAGTTACTCAGTGACTACAGGGTGGTAACCGGTTAGTGATTTGTATGGGGTACTCAGTGTATAGGGTGGTAACCAGGTGTAGTGATTAGTATGGAGGTTACTTCAGTGTACTAGGGTGGTAACCTGTTTAGTGATCTGTATGGGGGGTTACTCATGTATAGGTTGTACCAGGTAGTGTATGTATGGGGTTACTCATGTAACTAGGGTGGTAACCAGGTGTAGTGATCTAGTATGGGAGGTTACTCAGTGTACTAGGTGGTAACCAGGTGTATGATTGTATGGGGGGTTACTCGGGTCATGGGTGGTAACCAGGTGTAGTGACTAGTATGGGAGGTTACTCGGTACTAGGGTGGTACCAGTGTTGTTTGTATGGGTTACTCAGTGTACTAGGTGGTAACCATTTGTAGTGATATTATGGGAGGTTACTCAGTGTACGGGTGGTAACCAGGTGTAGTGACTAGTATGGGAGGTTACTCAGTGTACTAGGGTGGTAACCAGGTGTTGACTAGTATGGGAGGTTACTCAGTTGTACTAGGGTGTAACCAGGTGTAGTGACTAGTATGGGAGGTTACTCAGTGTACTAGTGGTGTAACCAGGTGTGGTAGTGATAGTATGGGGGTTACTCAGTGTACTAGGTGGTAACCAGGTGTAGTGACTAGTATGGGAGTTACTCAGTGTACTAGGGTGGTAACCAGGTTGTAGTGATTAGTATGGGAGGTTCCTCAGTGTACTAGGGGTGGTAACCAGTTGGTAGTGACTAGTATGGGAGGTTTACTCAGTGTACTAGGGTGGTAACCAGTGTTGTATTAGTATGGGAGGTTACTCAGTGTACTAGGGTGTAAACAGGGTGTAGTGACTAGTATGGGAGGTTACTCAGTGTACTGGGTGGTAACCAGGTGTAGTGATAGTATGGGAGGTTACTCAGTGTACTTGGGTGGTAACCAGGTGTAGTGATAGATGGGAGGTACTCAGTGTACTAGGGTGGTAACCAGGTTTAGTGATAGCAGGGGAGTTACTCAGTGTACTGGTGTGGTAACCAGGTGTAGGGACTAGTATGGGAGGTTTCAGTGTACTTGGGTGGTAACCAGGTTGTATTGATAGTATGGGAGGTTACTCAGTGTACTAGGGTGGTAACAGGTGTAGTGATTAGTATGGGAGGTTACTCAGTGTACTGGGTGGTAACCAGGTGTAGTGACTATTATGGGAGGTTACTCAGTGTACTAGGGTGGTAACCGGTGTAGTGATTAGTATGGGAGGTTACTCAGTGTACTGGGGGGTAACCAGGTGTAGTGATTAGTAGGGGAGGTTACTCAGTGTACTAGGGGGGTAAACCAGGTGTAGTGACTAGTATGGGAGGTTACTCAGTTGTACTAGGGTGGTACCAGGTGTAGTGACTAGTATGGGAGGTTACTCAGTGTACTGGGTGGTAACCTGGTGTAGTGACTAGTATGGAGGTTACTCAGTTGTACTAGGG